>CM074966.1:10754539-10820414 GCA_037577455.1 Pangasius macronema | reverse complement strand
GATTCGCTGTGGAGACCCCTGAAGGGAAAAGCCGGAAGAAGAAGAAGAAGAAGAAGAAGAAGAAGAAGAAGAAGAAGTTTAAATGTAGGGTAATTTTGTCAGTATTGGAAGCTTTGTGTAATAAGCAAATAACAAATAAGATAACACATACAAAATAAATAATAATACTTAAATAAAAAAGCAAAGTGTACAGATGAATTGATGAATCAAAGTCAGATAAGAGGTGAATCAGCTGCATAAATAAATTATCCACAAGTCACTTTAAATCGACTCCTTTGTAACCAAGGATAGCTCTTCTAGTAAATATGTCAAGCCTTGGTACATTCCTCTTAATCCATTCCTGACATCCTCAGAGACAGGAGCTAAGACAGGAAGAAAAAATGTAAAGAGCATGAAGAAAAGCAATTAAAGAATGGAGAAGAACCACATCAAGAGGATAAGATAAATGACATATGGTTGTACTAATATTAGTCATAAAGCTATAACCCTGTTAGAAATAAAAGGGTTCTGAACTGTAATGGAATTGGTATCTATGATATAGTATTAAATTGAGAAATTACATTAATGGAACCAAGAATGTGTTTCTGTTTTTTTTTTTTTTTTAATTATCATTTTTTCTATTTTTTCTAAATTAAGTCACAGGTTAATATTACTGCACTAATACTCATACGTTGTTGTTTCTATCGTAACAACTTCCATAGACTTGTAGGGCAGCTGTTCCACTTATACGGATTAAAAACGTTTAATTGTTTATATGGTGTGAAGAGACGTCTATGTAGCGTTTTTGGAAGAAGTCTGCAGTGCTACAGCTTTGTTACAGTCAGAGGTAAAGGTAAAGTCTTCAGGATGGAGGGCTTTGTACTTTGCAGTTTCTCTGAAACTTGACAAGCTACATTTTTTTTCTTATTAACTTCAAGAAGGAGAAAAATAAATAGAGGCTGGTGAAGGAGAGTTCATAGCTACATAAGTGATAGCAGGAACAGATTTGTTTTGCTACATTACATAAGTTAAATGTATGGCGTACTGGACCATTCCTTAATAAACAAACAAACAAACAAAAATCTGTTAGCATTGGCAAATCGCTGTGGTATAAGAGGCATAAAACACTTTAGGACATGCTGTTAAAGGAATAAAAGTGTTTGTGAAAACCTTGGCCTGTGGGAATAGGCAGATTTTGTATTTTCAATTCATGCATAACCCTGCTTACCAAATGCAGGTAGGAAAAAAAGACAAAACACAATATTTTAATTGGTTGGTCGTGTCTCGTGAATATGAGGTCTATAGTTTTCAGTGTAATAGCTTTAGACAACACCTGACCGATTTCTGATGTGTTACTGTAAAATATTCAATTAATAAATGAAATTCCTATTCAAACATATTACAGGCATTGATGGCTTATTATTAGAAATTTTTCTATCTTTCAAATTAGACTTAAATTCTGTAATCATATTCAAGTATGGATACTTAGAGCTAAAAAATCTACCCTCAGTTGTGCACATTTACCAAGCAGTGCACACAGGCAGTCCGTGTAGATGGCCAAAAAAAAAAAAAAAAAAACTTAAAAATTCTCCTTCTTCCCAGCATTTCAAATATTTAATGTGCTGAGAGGATAGTATTTTGCACACAGATCTCTAAACCTGAGCTAATTTAGCCTTACCCTTCCCATGGGCTAAACTCTCCATGCTCAAGTTTTTCATTCCTTTTCTCTAACGAGGATGTTGCGAATCGGCTGTGGGGCTTTGAATGCAGGAGGAGGTTAATCTGGTGTAATGTCTAATGATGGAGATCTCCAGAGGGAACGCTGTGTGCAGTTTGAGCCCTGCAGCTAAAAACGCTGCCCCAGTTGTCCTAACTGACATGAAGAAATGAATGCTTAGTGTGTGAGCATCAGTCTTGGCATTACTGCGACCATATTCCTCGTTTCCAGCGGGTCCGGAGGTAACATTAAGCTTCGGGAACATCCCTTTGGATTTTTAGATGGAGTCTGACAAGCCGTGGGACTCCTGCTGTATCGCTTATGACACAGTGATGGAAACTACTGAGAACTACTGAGATTATTCTCAGTAGGTTACAGAACACACACAAGTTCCTCACTCTAGGGCTCTGTAGTGTTTCTGATGTGTTGACTGGAGTAAATAACACACATTTTCTCATTCACACTCCAGCTAAGTCTCACAATGGATTCTCAAGTTAAACAGAATACACAGCAGCGATTCTTCAGTGTAATCTAATGCTAAACACCGCTTTCTCTAGAGATGACGTCTCAATCCAATCTTTCTTTTCTGAAACACAACCTGTGTGTAAAGCATCTCTCTTCCACTGACTCACTTCATATGCAATACAGATGAATGTGACACACACTATGGCAGAGGGAGTGCTATGGTTTACGTTTATGATTCAGTGATTCAGTGACAGCTCGCAGATGGTAAGGCAAGGTTTTTCTTTTAATTAGGACACATCATTGTTAGCTTATGATAGGAAGAAGTAGACAAAATAGTATGGGCATATCGGAACATCTAAGGGTTATGAGGATAAATTAAAACAAAATACAACAAAAACAGCTTGAACAGTGGTTTATGCAGGCTACATTTCGAAAGCAGAACAAATAATGACTGCAATAAAAAGATCTGATAAAGTACTGTATAAGTCATGATCCTCTAGGTATCATCTTTTAATGTACAAAATACCGTGGATATTTTGTTCAGGTTTAAAGGTTCCGTAATTCAATTTAGTGCTACCCTGTGAAATAAAAGGTACGAAATAAGAAAAGCAACAAGATTACAAAACAGAAAAAAAAAGAATGCTGTGTCTGGCTTGGCTCTTTCATTGTGGCATGTTTTGGAAATGGTTCTATGATATTAGCTGCCTAAACAGACAAAAAAAGTGCATTAACCTTTTTTTCACAATTATATATAATGTAGAGGAACCGATCGGGGCATATTTTTCAGAAAACAAGACATTACAGAAATGCATATAAAAAAAAAATCACATAGCTGAAAGTAACTCCAAAATGCTGCAGCCAAAATAATAATAATAAAAAAAATCACAATCACACTCATACATAATGTAAATAACAAGGTTAAATACCAACTGGCGCTGTCATAAACACAGAAATTACAACAGATGAATTCACACAGAGGAAAAGCCTCCCACTCAGTTAAACATTCCCTCCTTGATAATTAAACTGATGAAGAACCCAGAGAGATGCTTTCATGCTTTATCAATGGACATAAACATTAACAATGCATAGTGCTAGAAGGAGACACATATACAGTATAGATATGACATTCAAATTCATTGTAATGAACCTTTGTTGTGCCATTTCAGCATTGTCCCAATTAAGAAGCCGGAAAACTTCCTATTTTGGCTTTGAAATTTCTTGGTAATAGGAGAACCAATGATATATAATAAAATATACATATATTAAATAACAAAAAGGTATTAACCCAGGATCAAGCCCAAGACCAAGCCCAGGTAGCTCATTCAAAAAGCCCCCACCCCCACCCCCACCCCAACTATGAGAAAGTTCGCACCAATTAACATTGACATACTGCTAAGCATGGAAGTTTCACATGTTTAGTGGCTCCAAGATTGCACTGGAATCCTCTGCAGGTATTTTACTTTTCTACTCTCTGTTTCTCAGTGTCTCCTCAAGGCTTGCAGCAGAATGATAAATTTTTTTTTTTAACCTCAATTTGTTGCATTATAATTGCTCCTGGAGACAGAGGAGACACAATCCTGTCTCAGATTCTGTTTTAGAAAGCGTTGATTATGGAAATATCAAGTGTACCCAACACCTTACCAATGCCAATTTGTAACAGTTACCACAAGTCACCTAGGGTTAAGGTTACATGTGAGATTGCTGCCATTTCTGTACATTTTTATGTAAGATAGGGTTGGAGTATCGCCATCTGAGCCAAAAATTTCCCAAAAATGTCTTACAGATTAATCTTACAATGAATAATGATTTCAGTTGAAAAAGCTGGTTTAAATAAACTACTCAATGCATCTTTCACACTACTTTAACTGTTCTACAGAATGTTTCTTTTGGGAAACTCTGGCCCTGACCTCATTTGTCAAACTCGGCAAACGACAATTTCTCTTGATCCGGAGTGTTTATACAATCACACTAAGGCCGTCTGAGTCTTTACACCCTTCCTGATGAATGAAGCTTACAGAGTGGGAAGATTTCAGTACAGCTCCCCACCAGTGGCAGTTTTTGCTGTATCGTAAAGCAGCATCATATGATGTCTCAATGACGAGGATGTTACATTGCTGAGAGCTACACATCTCATTAGCAGCCATTAAAATACATGATGTTACAGTGCGAGTCTTCAACTCTCTCCCGTAAGATACTCATAAGATACATAATAAACATGATAACTTCTGCATTCATAGCAGAAGCTTAACATTGCATTATGTCCACGTTTTTGTACCTTTAGAACATGAAACATGAGTTCTGCCATCAAATTTGATTGACTACTTGATGACTTGCATCTTTACATATTAAAATGACTGGTTACACCACTTAGATGAGATTAAATGACAGTAAAACTAACAAGTAAACATAATATTTTACTACGCCATGATTGTCAAAGATTCTACCTGCCAGGGGAAACTATAGGTCCCTAGCTGAACGTGTCAGACAGATGTCTCAATGTCTTAAAATCCTCCACATAGAGAGCGCTGGGATATCTGATACCGCTTGGGTTCTGCTCAGGATGAAAGCAGCAGCAGAAGCACACAGGTTCAGTTGTCTAGTTTCAAGCTAACTCCTTCGGCACATGAGCACACGGAGCAATGGTAACTCAGCAGTCATGGTTCCTTACTTGTAGACTGGTCCAGAAGGTTGGTTCAAACTCTAGGTCTGTCTCCATTGGGTCTGTCCCACTGGGCTGCCTCGATTTTCCAGGGGTCTCACATAACATTTGACTTTCTAATGATGTGAAAATAATGTATAAAATTAAGAACATAAAATAAATCAATAATAATAATAATAATAATAATAATAATAATAATAGGTATTGGTGTTTTATTATTATTATTATTATTATTATTATTATTATTATTATTATTATTCACTTTCTACTATGTGTGGAGCTTCTGCTCCCTGGATGCTCGTTGTGCCAGGCTGAATGAAGCCTCTGTTGCTAGCTGCCCCCTCCCCGTCCCCCCAACCCTCCCTACCACACCTGGCTGACCCCAGCTGCCCTGCTTTATCTCTGGTTGCTGTAATGGGCCAAGAGATACCCACCTTTTCTGGCTAAGCTCTCTCTCAACACATTCTACTTACACACACACACACACACACACACACACACACACACACACACACACACACACACACTCTTACATCTCTCTACCTGCATCCTGCTTTTCTACTGCTACCTCTTAAATAATCTTATTTGAGGCTTTTAGCCCTCAAATTTTCCTTTCCTTTTTTTTTTTTTTTTTTTTTATAAAAGGGACATGAAATAAAAGCAAAGTGACACCAGACGAGATGAGAAAGGTTAAATGTCTCTAGAGTCACACCATACACAGAGACACATATTATACATTCAGGTGTGGTATACCTCAGAAAACAACTTTTAAGCTGTTGAAAGCAAGTGAAGCGAGTGTTTAGCGGTTATCCAGCAAGGACAAACCCAGAGATTCGCCCCTCATTCGAACAGACGAGCATGCCTAATGAGGAATGAGCAGCACTTGCGACTTTTGGGAGGTACGCTGAGAAACATTTGAGAAGTTGAAAGACAGATAAAAAAAGAAAACAAAATAACACCCAACAATGTCCTACACAGGTTGTGCTTTTCCATGCTGAAAAGCCCATCATGCAAAAAAAGTAGCTTGCCACTATGCATGCAGACAGTGGAGCATTCATAGCAGTCTCTTGGTTCATTTCATTTTTTTTTTGCTTTCCAACTCCTACGTTATACACATTTCATTCCATGCTACACACAAAGTAATGAAACCATAATCAGGATCATACGGGGACCTCTGGCGTTGCAGGTTCATAGAAGTTCAAATGTAAATAAAGTTTACAATAAAAGAACTAAATGTCGTTTGTGTGTGCTGATGTGGTCCATGAATTTGGGAGTTGTACATTCTGTGTGTTTGCTGTGTGTGTGTGTGTGTGTATATGTGTAAATATATATTTGTATCTAGATCTATACATGGCAGTGATAGTTATAGTACATGTGTAGGAGCTATTCGGGTTTTTTTTTTTTCGTTTTGTTTTGTTGTTTTAATCATTGCATTTCTCCCACTCCAGTTTCAAGGACAGCTCCATAACATGGACAGAACACCGGGGCAGTGCTACGCTGTTAAACCAAGTGCCTTCATAAGCCAGAGGACAGACAGAAAAAGAAGGACAGGTGTTGATGATCCAGATGATCACTTCTGAGAAAAAAGAGCGCCAATAGTGACTCCTGCTGCTCCCAGTGCTGCCAGGCCAAAGACTGTCTTTAGATAGGGCCAGGGGTGGAACAACGATGCTCTCTGATGACTGTAGAGCTCCACAAAGGCATCCTGGAAGACAGAGGAAAAAAAAATTATGAAGAAAATAAGAAAAATATGAAAAAATATGAAAATAAGAAAATATGAGAAACAGAGTCATCCTTTAAAACATAAGACATTCCAAAACCATTCTAGCTCCTATGATAGTATATCATACAAAAGTAATGATTTACATATAAGTCCAGTATCACCCAGAAGAGGATGGGTTCCCTTTTTAAAGGTTGTTCCTCATGCTGTGTTAGACAGTTTTTCTTGCTATTATCAGCTCTGGGTTTTTTTTTTTTATTAGAAATCTACATCTACATCCGGATTTCTGTAAAGCTGCTTCGTAACAATGTCTATTGTTAGAAGCACTATACAAATAAAATAAAACAGAACGGAAAGAGTAAGACTGAGTCACATCCTATTCTATAGCTTTATATAATATAAAGGTAGGGCATCATTTACTATAGATAAAAGGGTGTGAAAGCCCTTTTCAGGGACTTGGGGATGTCTTCCCTCTTTGCTCCACCCAGTTTTCACAGTTTTATAAACCAGACACTTCACTTCATCTGAGCAACTAGAATCCTTACAGGCCACCAGTCAGCCCAACAAAGATACAATGAGAGAAGGATGAAAAGAGATCGAGAAATATAGACATTTCATAGAGATTTCTTGAATTTGCCATTTTAAATAAACTTACCTATATTTAAACAGAGAACGAATGTCAAACATGGCGTATATTATGATTTCTATCATTATTTTTACTATTGCTGTTCTTTTTTTTCCATTAAAGAATTAAAGCATACCCATAAGGAATAGGTGTTCTTATTCCTTAGTCTGTCCTCTGTCTCCTCCCTCCTACCCACAGTGCATCTGTTGCTTCCCTGTCCTGTAGCATTTCAGACAGCAGGCTTGAAAAGTCACAAGGTAAAACCCAGAACAGCGCAGCCAAAACCCACAGCATGCGTTGCTCTACAGGCTGCTGTCGCTCGGCACCCAAAATATCACCACTTATCTGAGCGTTTGGCACGAGGAAATAGCCGAGTTCATCGTCCCTTCCTGCTCGCTGGACCATTTATAAGGAAATAATGAGCCTCTTTTCCCCAGAGAGGTGACTGAGAATTAATAGCGGGAGAACCCCTATTAAACACCATTCCCAGAAATAAAATAAATTATGCTTGGCCTGAGACAAAATGGCACTATTTCAGCGATATATTATCATAGTTTTAGTGGATATAGAGGGCATGGCTCCCAGCAGTGGAGATGAGCCGAAGAGCCTCATTGACTTTCTCTTTCTTAGGGTAAATGCGTAGACTCTATACGATCCAATGTTGGTTGTTTTTTTTTTAAATAATTAGCCCAAGTACCTTTAGATGCCTGCAATATATGCAGATAATCTGTGAGATAGTGCATCTAGTGTCAGATATAGACTGCTCAGTAATAAGTCATCCATGCATGGAGAGTGGCAAAATAAATGAGTTTGTTGATGCAAATATGGGAGAAGATTAATAACTGCTTATGCATGCATGCCTACGAGAGCCCAGTGCAGTGTAATGCATGCTCCCTAATACGAAAAGCAGAGGCTTTTATGACAGTTGGCATCACCAGAGCATCCTCCTGCTGCCGGCCTCTAGATGGCACAGTGAGGTGCCGCCCTATGCCCTAGTGTTTTATTTGGATGAAACCATGT
This sequence comes from Pangasius macronema, assembly GCA_037577455.1. Taxonomy (NCBI): domain Eukaryota; kingdom Metazoa; phylum Chordata; class Actinopteri; order Siluriformes; family Pangasiidae; genus Pangasius; species Pangasius macronema. Next base: position 10,812,229 of record CM074966.1, on the reverse strand, counting down.
CTCATGGGCATTGGAATGGCCCATGGGGAGAGAAAGAGAAAGCTCAAAAGAGTAAGAAACAAAGCAGACATGGGGGTGAGAGAGACAGAGTGAGAAATACAGAAAAGAGATAGCAAAGCAACTAAGAGTCAAGATGGAGGGAGAAACAGAACAGCGAAGGAAGGGGAAGAGATGAAACAAAGCAGAGTGAGAACAAGACAAAGTGACAGACTGAAAGAAAGAGGCAGAGAAAGAGAGACTGTACAAAGGAACAAATAGATAAGATAGAAACAGAGTAGAGAGATAGAGAGGGAGGGAGTGGGCGGGAAGGAGAAAAACTGCATTGCAGGCGTTCTGCACTACATGCTGGGAGAAGGCTCAGGTACACACCCATTGGATCAAACTGTGCATGGGAGGATGAGACAGGTGGTCAGCTTTCGGTGTGTGTAGGTGTACCGAAGCATCTCTATTTCTCTTGCACAAAAGGGTTTCGTGTGTTCTCTTCAACAGCTTCTTCAAATGTGCTGATGCAATATTAACCAGTTGGCGCCTCGTGAAAGACAGAGCGCTCAGCTTCTGTTTGCACTTGGCACAAAGCTCTATGTGAGGAAAAGGTCTAATGGATGAAGGAGCCATTTCACAAGACTGACCAAAACAAGGCAGAAGTACTCCTCTTACAGTGCTTTGTGAACTTTTCCACATTTTGTAGTGTTAGAAATGAAATGCACTTAACTGTGATTATATATCACAAATCTATAAGAAAGGGGGAGGGGAATAAAATCAACGTAGTTTACTGATGGCATCTGGTTATACCAGGTTTCACACCAGTGGGGGTGAATACTTATGAAGTCACAATTTTTATGATTTTTATTCGGAAATAATTTTGCAGACTATATTATTTTTTTTCTCCACTCCATTATTATGGGATATTTTGTGTAAATTGATGACATATAATCACAATTAAGCCCATTTGACTTCCAGGTTTTAAGTTACAAAATACAGAAAAGTTCAAAGGGGGTGAATACTTGTGTAAGCCTCTGTAGGTGCTATTCTACCAAACACACTACGAATGCACTGCACAACTGTCTTCTATAATCACATCCGGCACATACACACACACACACACACACACACACACACATCAACCTGTTTTAAACAGCCACAGAGCATTAAAGGCAGGCAGTATGGCAGGTTTTACCAATTTATCCAACTAAATTACCATTGACACCTAGCACCATCATCCTACTGAGTCATCTTACACACATCTACACCAGCAGGTCATCAGCTGTGTCAATCATCAACATCACCAACAGTTAGCTAGGTCACACCCCAATCATTTAATGACTGTTAGCTATCAGCCCAGATGGACTGAGATCACAGTTTCTTCCACCATGTGCTGCTGAGCCAGCAGAACGTATTTAACGATGACACAAGAGCCAGGCCTACAGTGTGTTTACACCACTAACAATGGCCACCAGCCTTGTTACACAGACAAAAAGCAAGCAGCAATCTCCCAAGATGCTTCCGTTACCGTTTTCTATTTATACCTCGCTGTTATCTGCGTTGTCTATCTCTTGACTGGACACCTCGCTTTCCTGCAGGCAAATCAGCATCTCATTTACTCCATACACCTAGCTCTAAGCAATAAGCAAAGCTTGAAGGACAATTTCTGTAGGTACAACTAGAGAAAAAGACTATGAGATAAGCAGTAACAAGAGATGGAGCACTCTGTACCATTTGAGATGTCATCCAGTGGCAACCTGGCGGTGCTAGGTGCCTTTTTTTTACAGGCATTCCTGCCTGCCGGTGTGATTAGGGCCTTTGGCAGGCCCCAGAGCAGGAGAGGTGACAGCAATGAAGTGTCGATGTGTGTCCACATCCCTGTTTGCTCATGCCGTTTTTTTCCACCTCAGTAAACATCCTCATTAGAGCTGCTTCCGCCCCGTGTTTGAACAGACTGCCTATGTTTGCCCAAGGCCTCTGCTAATGGCCTCGGTAACACAGCCTTGTCTCTGACCCCTGCTTTCAGCAACAGTGGAAGGTAGGGAAGGTGGAGCAGGGAGCACAGAGGGCTTGTTAGTCACACTTCCATCATATGCTGTTCATCAGGTTGAGCTTATTGCTCCAGAGATCCAAATATTATCTATCAAATGAACTATGGGAAAGTGCAACTCAAGCAAGTTATTGGCAGATTGTGGGCTTGATGTCAAACATGGCATGAAAAATAGCAATCGTGGGCATGAGGCAGAGGTGTATCTTGGAGGGATGGATTTAGGATATGGACATCCTTGAAATATTTTATAATGGTTCCAAATGCTTATTTGTGGGTGGTTAATATAACACATGTACAGCACTACTGTTCATATATATATATGCATCAAATAACATGACTTTGCGCAGTAATTGCTCTACAATGATGTTCATAAATAAGTTCACAAATTCATCATGGTTTCTCCAGATTTAACCAACCCACATGTCAAATGAATACGTCACTTAGTTTGCTTTGTAACATGTAATAGGCTACCACCTGCTATGATGAGAAACAATACTGAAAGCTACTAACCAGGTATCAAGGTGACACCCAGAGAAGCACCGAAGGTTGAAGGGTAGATCTGGTTGGTTTTATGAGGTAAGATATTTCCCTATTATTCCCCTGTATATTTCCCCATGTTATTTTAATCATTTTCAGTGGAACCATCATAAAGTTATTTTGTTTCCTATGCCTGTTAATATTATTAACATGGCTAGATTGGTTGACAGCAGATTGTGCCTTAAATAATAAAATGACAAATTCTGAATGCCGCACTCCTTCTGGCATCCACCCAAAAATGCATGAGCGCATCCCACTTATCATTTTAATTGTACAGATAACGTTCGATATTATTTAGCATATTTCCTCATCCCTCCCTGAAATTAATTCCTGACTACACCACTGGCATAAGGAATAGCATTTTTGGGGGTGTAGTACAAGCATGAGGAAAAGCTTTTAAACTAAAATGAAGCAAAAAAAAAGGATCATTCACCAGTGTGAGCAAGCCTGACACAAAGCCATCACAGCTTGTAGGTAGGATTATTTTTTACAAGAGTTAAATGACACTCGTATATGGGGAATCAAAAGCAGCTCAAGCTCCCTGAGCTGGACTTTTTCTCACAAATGAGACAAATGACTGATAAAACAGGGGGCTTTAATATAAAGTTATTATGCATCTCTTTCTAGCATATTATTATACGGTAACAAATCTGTGATCCTACATTATAATGTTGTTTCTATTGCCAAGTGACCCATGCCATACCTAAGTGCCCATTTCCTATTGGTTTCCCATTTTTCTTCAGATACCATACATACTGAACTGTGACATATGAGTGTAGCTAGAAATGGTGAATTCCATTCATTGGGCACAGAGTTGAGAGAGAGAGAGAGAGAGAGAGAGAGAGAGAGAGAGAGAGAGAGAGAGAGAGAGCTTGACTTATCTATCACTGAACTAAGTAAATTCAGCCCTCTTCAAGCCAAGGTGAATCCCAAATGGCTTCCTACTTACCATTTGATTACTACACAGGGTGTAATATGCTGGTGTAGATTGTATGCAGGGCATTATATGCCTAACTGGAACTATATTAAAATATTAGCACACTTGGCTTCATTTGGGTCTGCATGCTGCTATTACAACTAACTTGGTGTGTCTCATGCTCAATATGTGCCTTGTGAAGAAGAAAAGCACGTGAGGATATATTCTGAGACTGCCACACAGCCTACGGTCATCTGTATTTGTGCTTTCATCTCCGAGGACTATAGCAACAAACTGCGATCAGTTGAACATAGGAAGAGTTTGATTCACCAAGCCAACTTTGTGAATGGCCGTTTGCCTTAGAGATACTCAGTGCTGTGTCCTTATAAGAAAGCAGAAGTAGAGTGGTAGGTTTCAGTGTCAGCATGACTTTCATCACATCCTCCAGATTTCCTCACTGGGCAAATGGCCAGGAGATGACCTCACGCCCCCTCTATCAACCAATCACACTCACCCTGGGGGTACAACTTCTTCGATCTTCTCTTTTACAAATGAGTGCATGCCCAAAAAGCCAATCTGAAGTGTATTTTGGCGCAATTCACCAAAGAACATCTGCGACCTGATTCGTGTGACTGGAACGGATGCTTCATCTCATGAATCTCACAGAAATATCAAGCCAACTTACTTCCTCATTCCTTCAATTTGAGGAGCATATTTATGTTACCCACTCAAGCAGTTCAATTAGCCAGAAGGAGAGGAAGATTCATGCATGCTATGACACACAGAGACACTTGTATCTTATAAGAATACAGTTATATTAGAATACAGTTATTGACATGCAACATGTATGGTGAGCATATGTAATGTTTATGACAAACAATATTCTGGATGTCTCCATTTAGGGTTTAGTGTATTACACATAGCCTTGGTCTTTGTTCCCTAAGACATAATGAAACAGGGGTAAGCTTAGGAGGCCACAGCTGGACATAGACATAATTGCATTTCCGTTACCCCCACACCACACATAATAGGTCGTTCAGGATATCCACTGTCAAAACGTTGAATGAAATAAGATCGCCAGTGGCTGGGAATAGTGCTCACTTGCACCCTCTTTCTCATTCCAAAATTATGTATAGGGCATCTGTTGGTCACTTGGTCAACAAATGCAAAAGGATGGGTGATAAAACTATCACACATGCACAGGGAGATATGTACACACACTTTATGAGAGTGACAGTGATATAAAATGTTTAACATGACTATATATTTCATTAGAAACATAATAAATAATTCTTTCCAATTCTAATTCATACTCCACATTTCCCCTTGTTGCATATTTCCCAACAAGTATAAAATAATACATAACCAATATAATGGAAATATATATTATCTTACTTCCAACTAATGATCTTCAAACACAGCTGCTGTAAAAATTACCTGAAGGCTAGATCTGGTAGGCTATGGCAATCAATTTCATATACTGCTGACAATATTATAATAATATTGCGGAAGTGCATATTAATATATGCGTTTAAATTGGGGCTGAGGAGTATGAGTAAATTATCAGTAATATGAATAAGTATGGTCATGATTATATCACAATTTTCTGCTATATCTGGGACATGTTTATAACCCAAACTCTGATTCAAAGTAGTTGATTAGGTGTTAAAATTTTTGTACTGAATCTTTAAAATTGCAACGTTACAGAATTGTTATTTTCCTTGTTTTCTTCTGTTGAATCATTTATCATTTAACTTAAGACATTAAGTCATCAAACGTAAAATGCAGCACTACTGTTTCACTGGCAGTTTGTTTGCATACTTATATATTATGATATGATATTTTCTATATTGCCCACCCCTAAATTAAATGCTTGCTTCATCCTTAATTGCCAGACTGGACTTTGTGACCTTTCCTTCCACAAATCTCCCCAACACTCTCTGCAGAAATACATTCGCCACCTGTGATGGTCGGCACATCCACACCTCCGCATATTCATTACAAATGAGGCTCTAATTATGCATGACACTGTCACCATGGCCCTGCTCTTTGAACAGAATCTCATTTCTCACCAGGTTGGCAGGGAAGGAAACAACTGACCCCTGCCTGTGATCAAGGTGACACGAGTAAGCGAACCAACAAGCTTAGCAGCGAGCCGATTGACACCCTAAACCCACATAATGTCCAGAGTAAAGTTTAGACCGAGACCAAGATAGCCCTCCGATAGGCTCCCAACCACCTCAGTGGATCTAGTGGAAAAAAAAAAAGCAGAAATGCAATTGTAGATAGGAACACATGAAGGAGAGGAACTGCACCTTGACCCTTTACTCTAATGTATCCTTAAAAGGTAATTGCTCTGTGTTCAACTCCCGGCATAATACCGTGCAGCACAGACAAAAGGCAGAGCCCTCAGCCTTCAGGCCTCCTTCATTGAACAGCATTATTCATGCGTCTCTCCCACTCTCAGTCCCCTCACAGCTACTATACACACTCTTTCATGCTCAGAGCCTGCAGCACATCTCACTATTCAATTACCAAGTCATATCTGCCTAAATCCGCCACAACCAGAATAAACAGAACAGTGCTGTTCAGCTGTAGATCTGAAGGCAATGTAAAATGGGTTACAGGCTCAATGAAGAGTGAAGCTGTCAAATTTCTTTAACAATTACATTCTATTTTAATTACTTAAAAGATTTAATAGGTGTAGAGGATAGTGTTGCTGCCTCACAGCTCCAGAGTCCCTGGTCTGTTCCTGAACTCATGTTACTGTCTGTCCTGAGTGTGTTGTGTGTTCTTCCTGCATCCATGGGTTTTCTCCAGGTTTTCTAGGTCACTCTCACCTCCCAGAAAAAATCTTGTAAGTGGATAGGCTATGCTAAAGTGTGACCGAGTGTGTGTGTGTGTGTGTGTGTGTGTGAGTGTGTGTATGGTGCCCTGCAAAGGACTGGCATCCCATCCAGGGTGTATTCCCACCTCACACTCAGTGATCCAGATCAGGATAAAACGAATATTGAAGATGAATGAATGAATAAAAGATTTAGTACCAGAACAAATTCATATACTACACTGAGTTTGTAAAGCATGGAACATGACAACTGTTTTGCATTCTTTAAAAAAAAAAAGGCAAAAAAACAACCAAGAAGGAATATGATAATTGTATTTATTTACCTACAGTAATGACTTTGTTTCTTAAATTTAGCGCACATTTATATTTCTTACAATACCAAGGTCGGCCAACTCATCTTCAGGCAAGAACAAACACACAGTTAGGCTGAATCCGAAATGGCTTTTCATTCACTATAAATGTTCACTACACAGTAGAGCATAATATAAAATTGTTCTAGAAGCTACACTACATGCTCAGTAGAATATGATATTCAGTACAGGAGATTCTAGCTCGTTCATAATTCATAATTCTAGCTTATTCATCCCAGTCCCCTTAAAAAGTTTGGTCAATCTTTCTTTAAATATAAATTTGTACTCTGTTTTTCCAAGCATGATAGTTGACAACATCGGTGCTGCAGTAAGCAATCAGCAAACTGTACCCAGACTTCTCCTTTTTCGTTGCACGATTTCTTGGTTTGAACTCAACCAAAACATCTTACAACAATCATTGCTCAAGTCTTGAATCCGCTCGGTGTGTGCTGCCACACGATCTCTCTACGTTCACTGCAGACGGATGTTTATGGTGAGTTAAACGTCTTCTCCTTCATGAAGGCTTCATCTGATTGACGATCGCACGAGTTTAGCGGAACTTTTGATGAACCAGAAGAACTACGGGGAGGTGGAGTTACGGGAATGTTTTACAAGTAAGCTACCTAGCAAAGATCTGGATTAGTGTTCTTAAAGTGAACAAAAGTGTTGACTGACAATGCTGTGCTCATTTCTAATATTGCATCTCTGCAGGTCACCTAAAAAAAACATCATGATTACTAGGAAGCTCAAATTATTTTGGTCAAGTGAGAAAATGGACAGGTAGTCAGAAAAGAGCCATAGGTAATGGTCTGAGCAGTGTATAAATACAGTACCTGTCTATATCCTGATGTTGAAAACAACTGGTATTGCATCTAGCATTGCATGAGGACATAGAGAAGGGCAGGATGAAAAGTCAAGCTAATCCCAGCCCTTCATTTTTTAACCTTCATTCAATCTAAAAAGTCAAAATGTCTGTTTGGGTGTGATAGCACAAACACAGAGCAGAGAGAGGGGGTGAAATGAGAAAGATCAGGATGGGGAGGCCACAAACATAGAGAGAGAAAACAAGACAACAAAAGAAAGCACCCAACCAAGCTCCAGGTGAGTGGCAGTCAAGAAAAATATCCAAAACTCTAAGAGGGAGATGGTAAATAGAGAGGGCTTGCCTGATAAATACCAGTAGTGTACTATCTTTAGTAAAACAACCTACAAGAACAGATTTAAAACACATTAGATCCCCTTTGCAGTGCATACTGGGAGTGTTTTCCAGTTTGAGAGAAACCACTCATGTAATGCTTTTGTTTTGGAGAGCTGTAGTTTAAACCTCTCACTTTTTAACTCACCAAACCACCTGACATTGCATATTTCCTAAAAGCATTCACAGAAACACACAGAAACATACACACATACGTGAACACACAAAACTGGCCTTGTCCTTTTGTATTCAGCTGCAGAAATATTACTAGTAGTCCACTGTTTGCACAGAATATGTTCTTTTTGGGGCCTTAGCCCATGATGAAATTCTAGCATTGCCCTTGAGATTCAATCATTCATTCATTTTCAATAAGCGCTTTTTCATTGTCAGGGATGCGGATCCAGAACATATCCTAGGAATAATGTACACAAATTCACACACTCGTATACATCGTGATGTTTTTAGGGAGGTGGGAGAAAACCAGACAACCCAGAGGAATCCTACACAGACACAGGAAGATCATGTGAAACTCCAAACAGACAGTAACTCTGGAGCTGTGAGGTGGCAATGCTACCACCCTTTCAGATTCAGTGAAATAAAAAACAGACTTCAATATGCACCTGCTGGAGATGTATCGCTTTCAGGACATTATACATTGTTCATTTTTATTTGCGCTAAAGAAATGTATACATGACTTTTACATGGGGACTAAAAGCAGAACAAGAGATCTGCATTCAAAAGAGGATTTTTTTTTTGGTGGTTTAATGTGAAAATATTGTGTAGTCAGTAATACCTGTGTAGAATTCGTTTTAAATAGATATGCAATCAGAAGTATGAGTAAATGTATGCCACACACACACTCCTCCAAAGCAGTTTTAGAGGAGGTGCTGGGCACTGCCTTTTTTCTCATTGACAAAGCACCAATATTTTGGTGACCAAAAACAATGATCATACAACCCCAGATTAGGTAGCATGTACTCTCTCTACACACACACACACACACACACACACACACACACACACACACACACATACACTTTTTCTTGTTCATAGGCTTTCTCCTTTTTCTCTCTCAGGAAATATCAAATCGATTTTTTATTACAAGTTCCTCAGAGCACCAATGTTTTCCCCATGGCACAGAGCACTTCCTACTGTGGCACCATACAAACATGTAGCTATGACACGCTATCCATTACAAACTGCTTAACAGGGATAAACACACTTCCTGCCTCTTCCCATGGACCAAAGAGGACTCAATCCCACTGCAGGGCCTGTGGGTTTTCTGCACAACAGCAGACTCCTTGGCTTCTACATCAAAGTGGGACCCACGTTCTGCAGAAACACAGCCAAGAGCAGAGATATTGCTGGCGGTACGATCCATAATTTGTAGTTCAATTGCATGTGTGTGACAAGGCGAGGGCCTCTGAGGCTACCATGAGCTAAAAGAACCACAAAAATTCCCATAAAATATATTGGCCACTCATTTCTGCTCTTCTTTCTCTTAAAGATTAGCCTTAGCTTCAGATGCACCACCCACAGGATTATGCGATTTCTGATATCGTTTTTACGCTTTTCTGGTCANACACACACACACACACACACACATACACACGTTGGTTTACAGTATGAAAACTTTGAACATTGTGTCAAAATGAGCGTTTTGAAGCAAGATGAGCAGTGAGCAAACAAGCTAACCCCATGTTTGCTGATGGGCTACTGGAAAACATCTGTGGTTGGTCATCTGGCAATCAATATGCCCCTTTCTGCCAAAGTAGGTGGTTCTTGGCCACATTTATTTACTAAATGTACCAGACTCATTAGTGAAGCTAGAAGTCTGGCTTGCAAGGCTGGATTGTAAAGTCTTGATTTTAATATCTAAAATAGATTTAATGTCTCTAATCTGTAGCATCCAGTTTTGGCAATATACCATGTAGGATGCTTTGTTTATTTCTTGCTTGACTGCATTTGTTTAAATGACACACAACCTAGACGTGTCTGTTGATGACCAGTGAAGTTGTACAGTAACTCTCCAAGTTGACTCTTTCAGGAGAAATCCAGTGATCTCTCTTCACAAAGCTTCATGCCCTCTAGGTAGACTTTAGGCACTGAAGTTAAACCCACTAAAGTTGCCATTTTGGATATCTTCTCATAATCAAAGAACAAAATGTCATCATGAAAAAAAAACACTGCTATGCAACCATTTCCCATGTACCTATGCTGACTTCAGCTATTGTGATGTCCTGTTTTTTATTTAAGTTGTTGCCCACATGCACTAGTTGTAAACACATTAGTTCTCAGCTCTCAGTGTGAACCAAGTGAACTTCACTTTCCCAGGGTGCATTTATATCTGTGGTCTGCTAATTCAACCCTTCTGATGCTTCCAAACCCCACTGAATTAAAAAGGGGAAATAGCTGAGGCATTCTGACCTCTGTTCGAGTTGAGGTCTCTGACACGTTCTGAAACCTGGAGCTGGAGTGAATTCTGGGTTCATGTGTTGTTAAAACGTACCAAGCGTTTGGCTGAGACTGTTGTCCTGGAAAACCCCATCATTATCAATTAGAACATTCTAATCGTCTAAGACCCAAGATCCCAGAACAGAAAAAAATGGATCCATCAAGCATCCTAATGGGTCTTCAGTTAGTCCCTCGGGGACCCAACAACAGAAGGTTTCCTTAGAAAAGGTTCACAGTAGAACCTCTTCAGTAAGGATGCACTGATACTGATCATGGTATAGACTATCGGTCTGATACTGTGCTCATTTACTCAACATTATATGCGATCACAAGCCTAATGTATGCTGTTGAACTAACGAACGAACAACACAAAACGACAGTGATCTGGACTTTTCACTTTTAATGATGCCAATCAAATCAAAGAAGACTGCATACTGTGCTCTGTGAAAATATCAAGAGAAGGATCTAGAGCATCTTCCCCTTAATACAAGTTACCTGATAAAACCTCTTAAACATAAAACTCAGCAGGAAGTGTCCATTGTTAGCAGCACACAGCAGCAAGCAAATACAACCTGCTCTTCTCCACTGCAAACCTACACGATCCAAGGTAACTAATACAGCTAGCTAAAAATCAGCCAACGATTGTTGAACGCTGAATGAGCAGAGCAGCCTAAATGCATGAACGCACATGTGTTCAAGCACACAAAGCACGACTGAATAATACTAATTAAGTTGCTCATTTGGGTATAAGTATCAACAAGTACCAAAATACATGCATTCGTGCTCATACGCAGTCTGAAAAAAATTAGTATCAGTGCATCCCTACTCTTTAGAATGCTTGAATCTTTACCTATCCAAAGAATCCTTAAAGGATTTTTTCACTTTATCTCATGAACTTTATCGTTTATCTTTGGTACAATGTCTAAGCATTCATATATGGTCCAGAATATCACTTTGCTGAGGCGGATGTTCAACTTGAGGGTAAATAATGGACAAAAGTATCACCAACAACTATTTGTTGGTTTTCAGTCACATTCATACAAGCTACGAGTACAGAAAAAGATTGCCATAACCTCAAGCATTGAGGGTTGACTCTTTGTGTTGCTAAACTATGAAAGGGCTCTGCTTGTGACTGTGATAAGTGGAAGCTCAACTGCCATGCCACAGGGTGGGTTGCTTTGATAAGTGTAGACTTATTTTCCCCTCACTCGTCTTTCTGTTGCAACACGTTTCGAATACTCCAAAAACCGTTGAGCCGTTCTTGAAAGCTTGCCAGCAAAAAAATCTGTTGTAGAAGTATGTCTGGGTGAAGGGTTGGGGGGAGGAAGCTAACCTAAGAATTGCCAGGTGCCCTTGGGTATGACAGCATAACTGCCTGCCTACCACCCCCCCCCCCCCCCATTAAACTCTTCAACCACTTCCTCCTGCCATTCTTCCTTAGACTAAAAAGGCTCACTAGGCCTGTGTCCAAGGACCAGGAGACAGCATGTGTATCTTCAGAGCTGTACTCCAGATGCGAGGATATGAAAGCTATTAGGATTTTTGGCGCTACAAATTAAGTGGATGTCCAAGATCGTTTCAATGAAATTGAACGCTAAATGGGTGGTCAGTACTATATAAGAGGAAGAGCAAGGAAACAATTTAGGAGGTGTTGCTGAGTGCTGAAGTTTAGCCACTGATGAGTTTGGGGAGACACCCTGAATCAGTTACTGAAGGGGATTTCCAGGTGTGGCATAAACAAACAAGAGAGTCTGGGAGTATATTTAATAAAAAAAATAATGAGATAAAAGATGGTTGTTTAAACATAGCAAATAGAAAAAAGCAGCAGGGAAACCCAATAGTAAAATTATCTAAATGCAGAAGTGGGAACACAGCCAAGATGAGCTTTCTCCATCAGATGGAAATTAAGAGAGAGAACATGAAACAGAGGGAGAGCTCTTGAGCATATTACGGTCCAGCCTGACCCAAAGCTGAACTGAAAAAATTCCCCTGATGAGCATTTTCCCCTCTTACAGCTCCATAGAGTAATCAGCGTCTCATGCAAATTACCTTAATGCACGCGGATTAACCAAATGATCGGGATTAGCAAGATAATCAAAATGTTATTAGCTATTGTGGAAGGAGTGCTCGCTCCTGAGTAATCACCCACGACTGCATCACAGCTGCTTGATTGCCACTGCACTTGCCACTGGGATATTACAGGGTGGATTTTTTTATGATTCACTGCTGATACATAGGCATAACATTAATGTAAAATACACCTTAGTTGATTCATGTGTAGATTTATTAAAAAAAAAAAAAACGTGGAATCTGAATATCAGCTTTGGTCTATTATCTTAAAACAAAAAAAGCCATGATGTACATCAAAATGACCAGTTGTGCATAATGAACCACAAGCAAGACCAAGGCTCAAAAAATGTTCATGTCAGCAAATGAGAAGCTTTGGCATGGATTCCATCTAGTCAGTATTTTTGAGAAGTGCATGTAGGTATATATGTGCGGGTGCTTGGAGTGTGGGTGTTTCAGTGGAGATTCTGAGTCACGCCGTGGATCAGCGGACCGGCGGTGCATTTGCATTAGGTGAAATCCCTGCACAGACGGCCGTGCATGCTCAGCAAGACGAGCGCTAGCAAAAGATTCTCAAACCAAGATACACACTCAGGCAGCACGCTTACTGCCAGCCTCATCGTCTGGGCGAGGTGTTATATGAAGCCTGCTTGTCTTTAATGACACTCAAGACTCATTTGTGGAGGAAGGCCAAAAAATGTAAGTCTTTAGATTTTTATATCATTTATTTCAATAAGTGAATCAACCGCCTTGTGGCTAATTTTCCTCTCAGTCCATCTTTTTTCTATTTTTATTCATCTTTAGCCTGCTCACTCTCTCTGAACCTATTCACTCCATCTGTCTTCTTTTGCAGAGTGCTTCAAATGTTAGCCACACACACTCAGCTGGGCTTTGACGACCGGTCGTTTTCAGCTTGGCAGGGCAACAGATGGGAGGGACGGACACTGAGAAGGCATGTGAGGCCTGGCACAATGGCACAATGGCATGCTGGGCAATTTAGGTTTTAGCTGTGGATTCAAGGGTCCCATGTTCTGTTCACATCACCTCTCAGATTCTCCCGATCGAACGGTTGAACAACCGAATTGGGCCTGCAGCCTGACAATGAAAGAAACAAAACTGAAAGATTTGTCAGGACACTCTCAGCATGCTGAAGCACAATGGCTCGTGAAATAGCTGTGAGGGGATTTTTGGAGTTCATTGAGCAGATGACTTGCTGGTTACTTTGCCAGAAGCAGGGCGATAAGAAATACCTGTAAGAGAGTTATTCAAACACCAAATCTCACACATACAAATATCTGCTAATTTGAAGTGTGCACTCTCATTTCAATGGTTTTGTCCAAAGATAAAATGAATTAATTTTCTAGAATTTTTATTTTTAAAATGATTTTTAATAATTTTATAGAATTTAATGTGGATTGCCATAATTTCTGTCACAAAGGAATTCCTTACATTAAGAAATGAAATGCATACAATTACAAAGAAATATCTTCTAACCTTCTCTAATTGCTGAAAGCTATCAATTGATTTTTATCTGCGATGAATTTATATGTTTTTTCCAGCATACACTTTTGTTTTAGCCACCCAAAGTAGACAACAGTCATGAAACCCAACCTGATGTGCATCAGTGTGGGTTATGCATAATTTAATAGCTCAATGGCTTCTGTAAATACATACTCTCTTATTACTACTACAAATGCATAAAATATTCATCTGCCGAGGGATTAAGATGGTGTTACATACAATATATCAAATATGTTGCGAATAAACCCTGGAGGCTAGGCTTCCGGTAAGCAGAGCACCCATTTCCTGAATTTTAGACACCTCTGCAATTGACTAGGAACCTAAACATCCATCCATGTTCTCAGCCTGAGCTGACTAAGACTCGGTAGAAGAGATGACAAAAAAATTAGATATTTCTACTTGGTTGCACCATGGTTGCAAACCATTGCTGTAGATTAGCATCCTAGGGTCTAAGTTCATTGCTTTAGTGCACCACGTGGGTAAAGTTTCCCTAGGCTTTGCTGAGTCGAATGACATGGTAGAATATGGCTGGCGTCAGAGATTCTGGAAGGGAGCAGGTGGTTCTGACTAAGACTCTTTTATCTGTCCGGAAAGCCGAGAGCAGCCAGAGATGAAGGGCTTAAGGAGAGGAAGCCTGCTGAAACCAGCCTGGCACACAGAGTCATTAGCCCCCAGACGGCCATTCCATTTACAAGATAACACTAAACCTCATAGTCCTTTCTCAAGGTGGGGGCCCAGTTACATTAATGTGCCATTAGTGGACTTCCGCTTGGCAGTGAACATGTACTGGGATCAGGTGGCTGTTGTGAGGACCGGGTCCTGGAGAGTCAAGCTGCGGCAGAGTGTATAGTCTGAGATGTTGTCCTGGGGGGCCTCATTGGGCCTCATTTATCAATCTATTATTAACATTGTGTGTAAATGTTTTTGTAGGCCAACCCAAACTTCAAATCCCTGCCAGAACCAGTAATGTTTCGGTAACACAGGTTTTTTTTCCTCCGCTGTGTATGCTGATAAATGCCAATCAGCCGTAAATTGACACATTTAGTGACAGCCACAAAACTCCAAAAAAGAGAGGGCTGAAAACAACAAAATGACAACAAATTGCTAAATCATCCACTAATAGAGCCCAGCCATTGCAGTACCATAAACTCAGGCTAACTCTTACTCCTATTAGAGTGTGCCATTTCTTTTGTCGTACTGAATAACTTGTCTTGTTTTTCTTAATTTATGGATTTGTTTTTGATTGTTTCTTCAATTCATGAATATGAAATAAATGAATATCACAAAAGTCTCATTAAATTTGTGCATGTATTTGAAATAAATAACCAAGTTAAACTTGATGAGGTAATCTGTGTTTAAACACAGGCCAATTATACGATTTGACGCCTATCAGTCAAGGTTCACATTATTAAGTCTTCTTCTACTGTACATAGGTTACAAACTACATATCTTCATAAAAACAGTGTTTTTATGAATACAGTGCTCTTCTGAACAATTTATGAACAAATTAGATTGTTCCCAGCTTCATAAATGAGGCCCATTATGGGTTGATATTACATTTTTTTTGATAATTTAGTGGTCTAAAACGTTGTTTCTATATTTTAGTGGAAACAAACTGAGCCGTATCCTGTACTTCTCAATTTCAAGTTTCGTAACTCTCTGCCAAAGTTACATCAGAGACCCTTTCATTATGAGAGAAATGATGCAAACAATATAAATTGATGGTTGCTCTGCACATTTCCAAGAACAGATGACTCATTGATAATCACGATGTCCTTCTGAGAACTAGCCAGAAGACCAGATCATACAAGGCCAGAGTTACTGGAATAGCAAGTCATCCAGAGCGCACACACACACACACGAACACACACACATACACACACACACACACATACACACACACACACACACACGTTTGTCTCATTGTCCTTGTGGGGACCTTCCAATGACATAATTATTAATGCATCTAAGTCCCCACAAGGTCAAACTGTCCAAAAGTCCTATCCTTGTGGGGACATTTGGTCCCCACCAAGATATGAAAACATGCACACACGTACATGAACCTTAAACACACATACACTCAGCAAGCATACACATATACGTTTTACATTAAAACACACATGTGCGCACGCACACATACACACACAGACAAAGGCCACTGAGAGGCAGTTGCAGTGGCACACAGACACAGTCACACAGAATTGATGGAGAATGGACAAAAACAGCAGCAGCTGGCTAGTGACACCCAATCCCTGTGCACTCAGTCATTCTTTGTGCTGTTTTTCAGGAGAAAACATTATGCATGCATTTTTTTCTTGTTGTTTCCAAACTCAGCTGTTGGCCAATCCGTGTCCTCTACTTTCACAATTCTCTCACACAAAAACCGTGACGTGATGTTCAGTAATGAGAATGAGTCAAGTCCTTCGCATCAGCTCTCTTTTGGGGTTTATCAGTACTGGTTACCCTGACTGCTGCAGGCTGATTGATCCCCTGTCGCTGTGTCTGATACTGCATCGATCTGTCTCAGGTAAGCACATCTGTCTGCATAGCAACTAAACGGAACAAAGACCAATTAAAATGACAAAAAAAGCGTGCAATGCATCGGTGACTGCACAACTCTAGCACATTTATGGCACAGAGGGCAGAAAGTGGTACAGCCTGGCTGTGCTCCTGAGACCTCAGGAATGGAGTTAGCTGCGGGTACAGCATTTTTGACGAGTAGGAATGCGCAGTGGTGGCTGTAGGAGGAGAGGCGAGGGTGATTTTTTTGGCCAAGGAATGGTATTGGCCCTGAGACAGATCTCAAACAGTGTGGGAACAGAGTGGGATAGATGTGTAGAGCCCTGACAGGCATGATGCACCGTGTCAAAACGCATTCCTCCCCCGCTACACATCACAGCACATATAAAGGCACCATGGCAGCCGTAGTTTCTGTGCTAATGGCATTAGTCAGTGCTCCAGCACTGCAATCAGGAAAACACACAAGACATACGGTACCAAATGTAGAAAAGAAAAGCTACCAGTAATTCAAACAGCCTAGTTTGTGATTAAAGCAAATGGTACGCTACAAGTGTGAAGCATCAAGGTCAACAACTGACAAAAAAATGTAATATATAATGGACAATTAAGCCGGATACCTTGATCCTTCCTTTCGGGTCAGGGCCACCATGCTCAACCCAACTCAGCATCTAAATGTGGCAGCCTCACTTAATGAATGCCAAATGAACTGCAGGCAAGGAAGCAAGGCCAAAAAAGCTGGCATTTCCAAACAAGTAAAGCCATTGCACCATGGTTGCAAAGAATTGCTGTTGGATTAGCAAACGACCAAATATCCTAGCCCCCTAAGGCATGTTGTGCAAAGCAGCAAAAGAACTAAATGCTAAAAACTAGCATTTAACTTTAGATGTAGCTCCAGACGTAGTCATTTTGTGTAGAAACAGTTTGAGTTGAAGTAACAGGCTCAGCGTGTGACCACATTGGAACTGGGTGTGAATCCACTCATACTCAGAACCTCAGACTGCTTTTCTGCTTCAAAGCTGGAGCTTAAACTGTGGAGGTTATTTCATTAAACTTCAGGAGTCTCGGTCCATTCCCATACTCTTATGTTGCCATATAAGCGATGTTAGCTTCTTTCTTTTACAGTTCTTAATAACCAACATTTTGTCTCACATCCAATTTGTTTCATGGGTTCAACCAATGAAGTAAGGTATACGGCATAAATTCATTAGCTAGCCCACGAGGCAAATGTTATACATTCCATTCATGTTTTGACCTGGAAACCTATTTGTCTAGTCTACAAACTGGTAGGTAATGCAATATAAAATTACATGGTGAGCTAGTTAGCTAGTTATGACTAAGTTAAACTAATGAATACATGATCATGTAGCACATCGTTTGTATCCTTGACAAAGAAAGTTACTGACCAATGTTTCGGCTATGAGCTGTGGTGTACCGTCCTCAAGATGCACATACAAGCATATTATTCTGGTCTAGTCACTATTTTCTCTCAATATGAGATTTTATATTGTGCTAGTGAGAGAGTTATTTGACAGCTTCGAGCTGAACTTTATGGTGCTTCGTTTCATCAGTGTTTCCAAGTAAGTGCATGTTCCTGATTCTGACAGATTGTTTGTCATCTGTTCACACTAATTAATTAACTGTTAACTTAAAAAAAAAAAAAAAAAAAAAAACGGAAGGAAGAAAAAATTGTACTGACATCCAGGTTGAACCTTGATGGATGTGTGTAGCAGGTCTGGGTGATATTAGGAAAAAAAAAGTTGACTTTTTTTCAAATTTATGAACGATTCTTGAATATAATGTTTTTTTTTATATTCAATATAATTATATTCAAGAATGGACTTTGGAAAATGTAGATTGTGCAAAAATAGTAGCAGCACCATTTATAGCAACTATAACAGACAAAGGGTTTTTGTTACATAAAGGATATTTAAATAAAGGGTACTTAAAAAAACTGTTGTTTGCACTATTTGCTATAGATAGTGCTTAGTGAACCCTTCTTTCTCAACAGATTAATTAAGGACTATGTCTTTCACAACATGAAATTCCAACCGCAACTGAGAAGTCAACTTGGGGTATTCTTCTCAACTCCGAGTTCCTTCTCCATTTACCGAGTGACGTCATACCAACATGGCTGCGCACAGCATCAGAAATAAACAAAGTAGCATTTCTTATCTTTAAATGAGTTATACTGTATATACAAGTATAAACTTTAGATCGATCAACATACCGATATAATCACCTGTTAAATCTAAAACGCTGACTATACACTTCACTGTTTAATACATCGTTCATCACAGTTAGCTGCCTAACTTGTTACTAAAAGATGAACAAAGACCAACATTTTTCCACTTCGTCAGTTGAACGTGCCGAGGTCGAAAATGGCGCGATTCTAACCGGCGAATTCCCACTAAGGTAAGTTGAATGCAGCATTATATTTTACATGAACTTGTTCATCTGACTTTTCAAACCTTTACCAATTTCATATCTCTAAAGTGAAATTTCCACCTTTCCTACGACCTAAGTCCTCGGGGAAGTGCTGCTTGTTTATCTCTGCATTTCTTTTTTTGTTTGTTTGTCACACCACCATGAACCCTACATACCAAATAAAAAAATTGCTCTAACCGAAGCTGCAAAGGATCAGGGTTTTTACATTTTTTTGGTTGAACCTATTAGTTCAGTGGGCAACTAATAAATAATAACTAAACAAACAAATAGCCTGAACTTGAAATATGCTTCTCTCAGGCCTTTGAGCTAATAATTTGTCCACCTTGCTGTAGACCTGGACAGTTAAATACAGATCAAAACAGGCTCTTCAGAGGCATGTGTTCGGCACTTGAACTCATTAGCAGCTAGCCACTTGTGGTGTGACGCAGAAAAGAAAACATGATTGTGCTAGTTAGGATGCTGCTGCTGCTCAGTGATGTGTGGGCTATGTACATAAAGGAGCGCTTGCATATTTAGCAGGCAATTCGTCACACTCTATGGAGAATATTCTTCAAAGAATTTGCATAATGTTTTTTAATGCATGGGCCAGGCATCGAAGTGTTCCTTTGTGTCTGTTTTGGAGAGACGACTGTATAAGTTTTCTTTTTTTCTTCTTCTTCTTGATGCTGGTCTACTGCTGAGTGCACTTTAATCTCCATAAATGCTACAAATAAGATACAAGTCCCCTTGAGTGGCTGTGTGTGTGTGTGTGTGTGTGTGTGTGTGTGTGTGTGTGTGTGTGTGTGTGTGTGTGTGTGTGTGTGTGTGTTCATTTTACGCACTGCTGAGACCCCTCACTGAGATGGGTGTTTATTTCTCTTGCAGGTAATTGCAAAGCGCTTGTGAGTTTTCTTCCATAGAAAGGTGTTTAGTGCTGAGGTACTGAAGTGTTGCACCTAACAGACTGGCTGCAGTAAGCAAAGTAGAACCCATATGGAGCAAAATTACCATCACTGTATGCACATGGATGATTAAAAACTGCGTTCAGGATAGATGACAGGTGACATTCTCTGACTTGTTCCACAAACATATAAGACCAATATCAACGTTACAACCTTACAGCTTCTTGGAAAAACAAAAAGTCTATAAATTTAAAGGGGCTTTAATGTAACAAGTAGAGTGAGAGGCTTTATTATTTTTTTTTTTATTTCCTCACTATATTCCCCTTTGAAACAGAAGTAACAGACTCCTAAGCTTTTCAGTCAGCCGTCTTTGCCTCTAGTGACGTTTGTCCCAGTTTAAGTCAGCTTTAACAGAAACAAAACAAATGAGCAGTTTTGGTTAGAGACGTGAAGCGAGAAAAGCTAGAGAACAAAAATATGCCAAAATGGAATGTAAGATGGACTGATAGTTAGAACCTAAACATGCACTGGTCTCTTCTCACACATACATACGGTAGAGGTCTGTCTGCATTTTAAACACACACACATGCATATGTATATATACACCAATCAGAGTGTTCCGAGTATGCAGAGGTTAGTACCTACCAAAAGTGGTCCAAGGAAGGACAACCAGTGAACCAGCGACAGGGTCATGGGCACCCAGGGCTTACTGATGACACATGGGGAGTGAAGGCTAGTCTGTCTGATCTGATGCCACAGAAGAGTTAGTGTAGCACAAATCATTGAAAAATTTTATGCTGGCTATGATAGAAAGGTGCCAGAACACAGTGCATTGCAGCTTGCTGTGTATGGGGCTGCGTAGCTGCAGAGCGGTCAGAGTGCCCATGCTGACCCCTGTCCAGCACACAAAGCACCTACAATAGGCACGTCAGCATCAGAACTGGAATTTGGTACTCGGTGGAAGACGGTGGCCTGGTCTGATGAATCATGTTTTCTTTTATATCATTTGGATGGCCAGATGCGTGAGCGTCGCCTACCTGGGGAGGAGATGGTACCAGGATGCACTATGGGAAGAACGCAAGCCAGCGGAGGCAGTGTGATGCTCTGGGCAAGGTTCTGCTGGGAAACCTTGGGTCCTGGTATTCATGTGGATGCTAGTTTGACACATACCACCTACTTAAACATTGTTGCAGACCAAGTACACTCTTCATGGCAACAGTATTTCCTAATAGCAATGGCTTCTTTCAGTAGGACAATGCTTCTTACCACAGTGTAAAAATTGTTTAGGAATGGTTTGAGGAACATGACAAAGGGTTCAAGGTGTTAACTTGGCCTCCAAATTCCCCAGATCTTAATCTGATCGAGCATCTGTGATATGCGCTGTACAAACAAGTCCATTCCATGGAGGCCCCACCTCGCCACTTACAGGACTTAAAGGATCTGCCGCTAACATCTTGGTACCAGATACCACAGCACACCTTCAGAGGTCTTGGTGAGTCCACGCCTCAACGAGTCTGAGCTGTTTTGGTGGCACAAGTGGGACTTACGCAGTATTAGGCAGGTGGTTTTAATGTTATGGTTATGATCGGTGTATATATACGCTAACACATCACTAACACAACGTAATCCTGTGTTTTGTTTGGTTAAATGTCACATTAAGTAGCTGAATCAACAGTGTGCCAAAATTTTAAGCTGTAATCAGCAAATACTGTAACATTTTGGTCCAAGTTTTAATATAGATAACATTAAAATTTAAAATAATTTCGAATAATAATACTTTGAAATTATGTCAAATATTATTTTAAACTTTACTAAATAATTTGGTCTTTAAGAGGCTTTAGGAAAGTGCAGTTTTTAAACTCCACTATTACTACACTGAAGCATACTTCACACGGACACTGTCCACTCAGCAAAAACACGACATGCACAAGAGGAAACATGAAACCACTGACCTCAGCCATCGCTCAAGAATTTATATTTAACAAACAGCATGAGAGAACAATTTCATTGATACAGCAAAATGTAACTGCAGAACTGAATGAGTACCAAATGCATGTTTGTGCATTAAGGAATGGTTTCCACTGCAGCATCTGAACCTAACATCTGGGTGGTGTTGTGAAGGTGACGATTTGCTTGGTTTACTGCCCTGCTTTTTCTCTGGCAATAATGTCAGTATGTATCTGTGTTTGCTTTTGATTTCCCTTTAATCTTGTGAAATGTCATAGGCTTGATTCTCTGGAAACCTCAGCCTAGTTCTTAGAATGTGTCTCACCACAACCGGTATTCTTAGAGTTAGGGCTGAGGCATGAAGCTATAAAATTGTTTCTAAATACAGAAATTGTGCAAGCACACTGTCATTTTGAAACAAACTCTCTCAATCCTTTTTCTCATTTTCTATTAAGTGTTTCCTAATATTACTGTTTTACTTGCTGCGCACTTTATAACAAATTACTTCTAATCTGTTTGGAGCCTGAAATCTACTTGAACCGAAGGTTAAGTTAACCAACGTAAACGTATCATTAAGAAATGTGCGATGTTAGGAGATTCCTATACACAAAACTCAGCAAGGAAGTCACATGACCAATATTAGTCACAGGGTTGTTTGCTAAGAGAGTTTCAGTGTATTTGTTAACTCATCACTCCAGTCACTCTTCCAGCTGTGGGTCTCGGTTACGATGTAGGAAACAGCAAGCAGGTTGGGTGACAGTGCGCATCAGATGGCGCAAAGCTTCTACACACGATAAAGGCGTGAGAACAAGGACAGCATAACGTAATGGCTTCTTGAGAACCACTCCTGCTTGGGGTTTGGTTAAGAGCAGGGCTAAGGAAGATTGCACACATGCGTGCATGATCTCTCGCTCTCTGTCTCTCGCTCTTTCTCGCACTCTCGCTCTCTTGTTCTCTCTCTCTCTCTCTCTTTCACTCTCTCCCTCTCTATAACACACACATGAATATATTGCCATGTAGGATTTTAGCAAAAACTCATGCACTTTATTGTCATGCACTAATGCCATTCTTCCCAAGTTCATCTTTGCTTGCATGTGATCATGTGATCTCTCTCAGTCCATTACCAAACCCTCCCTCCCCCTCCTTCAAACTCTACCCACTTCTATTCTTACCCCATCCTATTTCCTCTTTGCACATATTCCAACTTCTATGAATGACGAGAGCTGCTTCATTCAATGGTCAAACACACCACGGGTCTCCATAAACAGTGCACACATTGGCGCTCGCACATGGTGTCTCAGGCAAGCAAAGCTCCAGCTGATTGTGCCGCTTAGACAGACAGAAGCCTCAAGTCAGCTGACTGAGAGCTGCCGGAAGCCAGCCTCAGTACTTGGAAAGCCTTTTCTTCGTAACTTGACGTTATGTGTAATTCTAATTAAGTGCTAGATAAAAGTGACGCTAAACCACCAAAACCCAAAAAAGAATGAAAGCAAAAGTTTTTGCTTCACAATCCAAGAATAGTCTAGTGATGTATTCTCTACACTACATTCTCAACTGGTTATGATTTAGCATATTATAATATATATTCTGAGGACAAAAAAAAAGAGAAATAAAAAAGAAAAGCATGTACATAATTTTGACACTATTACATAATTCTCCTTTAAGTCCAACTTATTCTGTTTCTGTAATCTTTGCTAGGATAATCTTTTGTTCATCTCAGAAACATTGCTAAGCTAAGACATATAATCCTCTTACATGATGTAGAAAACTATCTCATGCTTCTGTTACCTGCGGGTTGGATTATTGTAACACCTTGCTATCTGGATGTTCCAGTAGGTGCATAAACAAACACAAATCCGTACTAGAACCAGAAAGATTCTATCCATACTACATCGGGTCCCAGAAGAATATCACATTGATTATAAAATACTATTAATGCACTGAATGGTTTCACCCCACAGGACCTGAGCGATATTTTGGTCTGTTACGATCCGCCATGTCTGCTTCAATCTACAGCTGCAGGTTCTTCATCAGTCCCTAGAATAATGATGACTATAGCAAGGGGCAGAGCTTTTCCTACAAAGCCCCATAGCTATGGAACAGCCATCTAATTAGTGTTCGGTATGCAGACAAACCTATTTGAAAACCTATTTGTTCAGTCAGGCATTTTGTTAAATAGCTTTTCTCTTAGGTAAAGGTGCAGATCAGGAGGAGGAGGGGGGGTTTATGGGCCATAATGAGCTTTGGTAAACTGGGATGCTTACTGTCTCAGGGTGCACTGAAGCCTGTGTTACTTTCTGACTCTCCTTTTTAGTTATGCTTTCATAGCTAGTCTACGCATGTACTCTGAACACAATGTACACCACTGTTAGAAACCACTGTTAGATAAGAACGTAACTAATAATCTCTTCTATCTCTGTTGAGGTGTATGTGTACTCATACTACCTGATGTGATGTCTGTACCTGATCCTGGGACGCTTCTGTTGCTGTGGTTTCTTTGCCTGATTTATCCTGATGCTCTACTTAAAGATTTCTGCTGCTGTGCATGGTCTCACATGGATACCCTACCGATTTACACTTCCCATAAACAGTTCCTGCTCAAGTCTCACCCCTGCTTCAGTCAATACTCTAACTCATCATAAAGACTGCAAGGTATCCTCATTCCAGGATTCGATTTCACAAATGGAAATTCTTCTATAATATTTACTCTTCTGCAACTGTATACTGTGTTGATCCTGATATCAGGTGTCACCCAGAAGTGGATGGGTTCACTTTTTGAGTTTTCTGCTTCTCAAGGTTTCTTCCACATGTCTTTCCAGTGAGGTTTACTTTGACACTCTCGCTTCTGCCTTGCTGAAGTGAAGTGACTTGTGGCCAAGTGTGGTGACCCATACTCGGAATTCGTGCTCTGCATTTAACCCATCCAAGTGCACACACACAGTAGTGAACACACACATACCCGTGAACACTCACCCGGAGCAGTGGGCAGCCATTTTAGCTGCAGCGCTGGGGAGCAAGAGTCTCACCTCAGTCGTGGTATTGAGGGTGGCAGAGAGCGCTGGTCATTCCCGAGACTCGAACCCACGACCTTCGGGTTACAACTCTCGAACGACTGCCCCCATCATTATGGATCTAAATCTAAATCTACATCCAGATTTCTGTAAAGCTGCTTTGTGACAGTTTTATAAAAGCGCTATACAAATAAAACTGAATTGTTATTAAAAATAACCTAGAGGTCGAACCTCAGATTATTAATAGTGATTAATGGTTAATAGAAAGCCACCAATGGCTTTTTGAAGTAGTGCATGCTGGTGTGCTTCAGAAAAAAATATTCATTGGATTATCTGACAGTATCCCCTCACCACCCAGACCAAGAGTATTAAGTGCATACACACACACTCATAAATCACACACACACACACACTGTACACTTTATTAGGAACACCTGTACACATGCACATTTGTCTAGGTTTCTAATCAGCCAATCATGCAGCACCAGCACAATGCAAAAAGTCATGCAGATACAGGTCAAGAGATTCTGTAAATGTTCACATCAAACATCAGAATGTGTGTGTGTGTGTGTGTGTGTGTGTGTGTGTGTGTATACATACATACACACACATGTACATACGAATAGATACAATGAAATGAATAATATATATTCATTACATTATTCCATTAATACATTATTCATTTCAATAATTATATTTTCAATAATCCAACCTAGAGGGAACAATAGCATGTGCTAGTTTTCTGCACCATGTCACAACTTTATTTCTATTACTGAGTTCTCTCTTCGTCATCACCTCTTGCTCTCCGTCCCTCAGTAATGCTAGGACAGTCACATTCCCTTCTCTTTTTTGCAACGTCTGCATTTCCTCGCATGTCAAGCGGCTCTGGTTTTGAAACATTCGAAAACAGCCTCTTAACGCGCAAAGTTTCATATCGAAGGTGTCGGTACTGTAACTCCTAAGGGGATGTGTGATCATCATGTAAAAGTGCAAAAGATGGGATGCTTAGTAATACAGAAATAACAGAATGCATATATCAGAACACAGTAGCGGGCCAGACAAAAGTGAAACAATGCACTTGTGGTTACCAACTAGACATGCTGCAAGGGTTTTTTTTTCTTTGTTTTTTTTTTTTTTTTTAACAAAAACGCAATATGTCTAACAGGGTCAGTACAGACTGCAGGGCTGTGTGAATATGAGTAATCCTGTGCAAATTAGGGAAATGTCCCTGTAGAAGGGGGTTCTTATTTTGGTGCCACGAATGAATCACCAGTAGCTGCAGCCAAGCAGAGAATGTTAACCCTTTCTATACCAGCAGTGTTGCCTTTCTTGATATTCAGGGTTCCAGTTGTCTCAAAGATTCCGGGATAACATGCTGTTTATTCTAAGATCTGCATTTGCTGATGAATTTCATTAAAAAAAAGCACAAAATCACAAAGAGACGATCAAAGATTTATAAGGTTCCCCAGCCTATGCTGCAAACCAGTCAGTTCCTTGTTGTTGTAGGGGAAAGTGCAGACAACATAAAATGGTTTAAAGTGATCTGGTAGGTAAACAGGGGGCTGTTCAGAACCAATAAGATCTAATGTGCTCGTGACTAGTCTTTTTTCAAGGCTAGAAATCCCAGTTGGCAGAAATAGCTTTAATTGGTGTTTATACGGAAACCTCTATTTTCCAGGGAAAAAGCAGAGTGCGGGAAAAGTAAGTCGAAAATGCCAAGCAGGGCAAGAGGCATCACCAAGTGCCAGGGGGCGGCTCACAAAAACCCAGAGAGAATTCTACCACATTTTGAGTGGCAAACATAAAGAAAGAAAGCCTGAGCTACAGCAGCAGGGAAGGCCTGCTTCCTGACAGCTCTGTCGCCACCATAAGCCATTCCAGTAGGGGTTACATTCTTTCACTCTTTCAACCAAGCTCACATGCCAGTGCGGGGAAAAGGAAGGGGGCGAGAGAGAGGGACTGAAAAGCTCAGATAAACGACTGACAGAGACAAAAGCAGCCACACACAAGCCACCAAGTGCTGCAGGACTGAGGAAATGTTGGACGTCGAAATGGGGGGGGGATAAGTGGCAAGACAGTTAGAGAAAGAAAAGGGAAGGAATACAGAAAGAGAAAGTTTAGCCCCAGCTCAGACTCTGCGTGGGTGGTGACCATGCGGCGGCAGAGATGCAAAGATCCACCCCCACTTCCCACCTCGGCCCCACAAATGGACAGGGGGAAAAAGAGAAGGAAAACATTTTTCCAGCATTAGCTCACAGACTGGAGGAGAAGGGGCCCTTCTGGAAGTGCTTTTGCCAAAACGCCCTCTCGTTCTCTCCTAGCCCTGCTGCTCTGTAATCAGCTCCCTCCTTCTCCACCTCCAGCTTCCCCCAACGCCCACGCCACCCCAATTCCACCACACACACACACACATGCTCCCACTTCTTTTTCCCCTCATGTGACAATGGAGACAACAGAAAGGGTTCAATGACCTTTATTTTTTCTCTCATTCCTCCTCCTTCTTTCTCTTTATCAGCTGATCTCGCCTGGTCTCAGGAAGAACTATGAGAGGAATGTGGTAATGTGGGCGTGAGACAATCTTGCTTTGTTGTCCTCAGGGTAACATGTAAGTAAAAGACTGGCACAAAAGCCAGGGGAAAAAAGTGTGACATAATAGTGTTGGGCCCTCTGTGCGGTTGCAAACAAATCCAGCAGTCATCTTTAGCAGGTATCGTGTATTATTGAGTAGTGCCACTGGACTGCCCCTGTCCACAGCAACCACAACTAACTCTGCCTTACTGAGAATGGGGAATTTAAAGACAACACTCTCAGGTGAAATCCACATAGCTAACTTGTGTGACATAAGTGCAGTAGTGTAATTGTGACAACACTGGCTCAGTGTTGTGCTCACAATTATCTGTAGGCTCTAACAAGCTGTCCACAGCGCAGAGAAGCCAATTAGTGAGAAAGGCAGCACTTTCCCCCCCAAAGTTATCTATTTCTAAACTGAAGAATAACACCAACATGCTCCAAGGTCCTGGTTCTTTTCCACACTCTATCTACAATTAACTCGTAATCCTTGACAAAGCAGCAATGTACAATACCTGTGACCTTATGATCATATAAAAAGTCTGGAATGAACAACTTATCCTAACTTGCTGTCCTTCATTTGTACTCCTTTTACCAATCTGCCAAGCAAAGGAGGAATAATAACTCAGTGATGACAGTGCATGATCCCTTTCAATAGGGAGAGGAACAAAAACTGGCTATATGTAATGAATAAAATACAAAAGGGCACGCTGTTATAGAAAAATAACTGTCACCCTGAAGCTGATTATTTTCCAATAACAGAATATCCTGAAGTGTTTTATCCTTTTTTATACCACAGCAATTTGCCAATGATTGCCATTTTTCATTTATTAAAGAATGACATGCTGTGCTTTTTAACCATTTATAGTTACATCTAATGTTGTGGAACATCCACGGGACAAGTTCCTGTTATCACGTAAAGCACATTATTGCAGCTATAAAAATTCATTCCCTCACCACTGTCTTGAAGTTAATAAGACTAAAAAATGCAGCTTTTCATTTTATAGAGAAACCAGGAAAAAGGCAAGGTCCTCTGTCCTGAAGGCTTTCCTGTGGCGGACCTACAGACCCTAATAAAGCGCTGACACCCAAGACTCCTTACGTAAATGTTTCATGAATGTCTCCTATTCCTTCACAGGAAACTTCATCATTCCAATGGCTATATGGTTTTTCTTTGATAAATAACAACACATATTTTATTCTGTTTTATTCCCGCATACAAACCCCTGTGCATTCAATTTTACTATAGAAACAATAACGTATTAGAAAGAGTGCATTAATATAAACCTGATTCGAATTACAGAAGACACTATAGTCAGAGCTGCTGTTAGAGAAAATTAATTAACTAACACCTTTCAAAAGCACTATGGTATAAATGATCTTTTCTCTTCTCCATACAAAAAAAGAGTTTTTTTCATTAGTGTGCATTATGACAAAAAACAGCCTTCGTTGCATGTTTCATTCTGTAATTGTTTTCATTGAAACGGTATGTGGCTCAGTTCTGGTCAGTGTAATTCTGTTCAATCTTGGATGACATGACTTTAAACCTTAAGACTTTTTTTTTTAAAGCTAAGGACACACTTACAGAGAGCAGTCGATTAGGTTGGGTGAGTCAAGATTTTCCATGAAACCTTTACAGTCAGTTGAAACAGTCATTCGTAGAAGAGCATTTTTGCATTTTTTCCATACAAAACAATCACATGATACGAATAAAAACATTTCTTTTGCTTTGAATGATAACTAAGCTCAAAGGTTTGTTTTTAGTTAACCGTAGGTTCCAGTTGTTGGGTGATTTGGCATGCCCTGTGAGGCCCTGACTGCTGGGCTGGAGCTCTGACTTGGTTCTCCTTTTGTAGGGGGAATACCAAAGGGGACTTTTGGCTAACTGCAAAACATGGCACAAACTACAATGGGGATTTTTACCTTTGCATTCATTTGCATTCTCGTCAAAACAGTATTTTTGGCCCCTTTTTCCGTTTGGCTCAAAATCTAGTTTTGAAACCTTCTTATGTATATCGAAAAAAGGCATGCAGACATGGTAGGAGTTCATTTTATACTTTCAGGATGAGTGTCAAGGACCGCAAAGTTTTCATGCAGAAAAATCCTGAGCATTCTTTATAGACTAAATCATAGGTTAGTTAATGATAAATGTAATAGATGGACATCATTAACCAGGAAACACATTCCATTCTAGTTAAATTAAATACAAACTTCCATGCAGCAATCCCAGAGATCGGCAGTTCACCAATACATGGGACAATGATGTGATAGATGAATGAAATTAACTAATAAGGACTGAGATGTCTATGTCTTGTAATTGTCTTAAAGGAGGTTAAGGTGTGAATGAACATGACGATCAAAGACCGCACACTGAGCAACAATGCTCCCTTTGCTGGAGTCAATAGGAGGAAGTAGAATCAAAAATGCATGTGAGCTTGCTTGGTTTGAACTTGACATGACACCAAGGTCTTCAAGGTACTCTAAACTTTCTCCTCACAGTGTCTTACTTCAGGCCTTACTTCATGCGCTCACTGTGCCATGCACATTGTCGCTGGGTGAACTCCACATTATGCTACCAAGCCAGTGTTACAAACAAGCCTTGCCAAAGCAGTTTTATTCCAAGCATCATATTGGTGTCACTTGCATGCTAAACTCGCCATCCGCACCCCTCCTCCTGTGTACTATTTTTCTTTTCCTTTTCTCTTTGTAAATTTGGAACAAAATAAACAGCTGTGTGATTTGTCTACATACTTTCAACAACAAACTGCGGTGCCATAGTTTATGCTGTCAGGACTATGCAGTGGGCAATCTTCTTTCTGTATTCATGGAAATTGTCATGAAATTTTAATAGTACCTCCTGCAGTACTAGAGCACTTGTACTCAATGGCCAATATGAACTTGCAGAGAGTATGCGAGCTTGTAAACTCACAAAGGTGGTTCCGTCTTCATGCAACCATTAAAGATGTCACCTCTGCTTTAAGTATGCTGAGACTCAGCGGAGTTCACAACTATAAAATCCTGAACAAACTGATGGATGGTTCATGATTCTGAAGAATTTTAGTTATCAAAAAGAAACATGACACGTCTTTGGCATTACGTTTTGACTGTAAGTCAATAGGACAGCCTGTGTATTTACACAGAATAGTATAACATGACGTCTTGACTATAAACTTCATATAACCATGACAGATAAACACCAACTATACCTACAGACAGTGAGTACAGAGCACAGGATGTCTGCTTCTTTGTCTCTCTCTCTCTCACACACACACACACACGCACATTGTCTTATCCTGACTCTTCAGCCCTCTGCCTCTGCTCAGCATGCAGACTGGGGATTGGCTATGGGGGTGCTGTGGAAGAAGAAAAAGTTGAATAGGCAAGGAAGGCTGGGAAAGTGAACAAGGGAAGAACTCCTTTGGGCTGCTTGCATTCCAAATCACCCATATGCCACATCCGCCCCTCATGTTCACTCTCAACTTACTTTTCGTTCCTTTGCTGCTGCTGTATGTGTCTGAGTTGATTTTGCTGCATGTCTTCTAAAGTCCTGTGTATTCACAGGCCTCCATTATATATACATCTCTTCATAAGAGAGAGTGCATGCATTACACTGGTATTTTTGGTTGAGCCAGTGCAGCAGTGCGAGAGCATCCCAAACGAGTATGTGCACGGCCACTCCCAACCTCCAGCCACATCAGTGACTCCAGGGACTGGTTCAGCACCAAGCCGATGCCCGCAAAGCATTCTGGGCCTCGTTTGTAGCTGGCTGTCATTGTATGATCACATTAACCACAAACCCACTAATATCAAGCAGGAACAGCTTAGCCATTTGGCATCTGGTGCTGGCCAAACCTTGAGAGCTGCAGCTTAATGCCTGCTTCATTTCCTTAAGTAAATCCAACCCTTTATGTTTTAGTTACCACTATTATGTTACCTAGTGACCAAAAACATGAGACAAGGCAATGAATGTCTTTTTTTTTTTTTTGGCTTTTTCACAAACCACCTCAAATATTTCAACCATTGCACATGCATCAGAAATGTGCCTTCAGCATGAAAAGGAATAAGAGAACTTTACTGGCCTTACTTAAAACAACTTGGATTAACTCCAGGAATTTGTGCAAGTTGTCCAGGAATTTGTGCAAATTGCTGCTGTTATCCATGTCTAGACATTGAACTTCTCTCAACAGCAAGGGAAACAAAAAGCGAAAATTCTAAACTGACAAAGTTCAACCACTAAAACATTTTAAAACATGTTCAAGCTAACTATCTGGAAAATGTACTGTGGACAAGAAAGGTTCCCTCAATAAGAAGACAATAAAGTGGAATGTAAAGGCTCTGACTAAGAAGGATGATATGTTTGACACTGTATTGAAACAGTAGAGGAGCCGACAACAGAAACGTGACGCCATTCAGTCAGGCCTTCCCAGTCTTCTTAAATGTCTTTAAATAATGTGCACCATCACAATGGAAGGTAGTTGGGAGTGTATGACACACCCCTTCGTCTTGCTTGAAGAGCAGATTGAGTGAGTCATTGATTTGGCCTGAATGTCCCAGAGAAAGTCTGAGCTTGTCTCCAGACTCCCAAACATCCCGCAACAGAGGAATGTGACAGTTTGCCTCTTTCATCTTCTCTCATTACACAGGTGAGGCCTGTATACTTCAATCCCCATCTGCCATCATCAAAGAGCCCAGTTGAGCCAAGGGAGGAGGTGCCATGAGCCAGTTGAGCTGCCTTAGCCCACACTGCCACCTACTTACATGCTTAAGAGGCCTCTCAGCTAGACTGACATATCCCAAAAACAAGTGTATGAAAACTCTTTTTGGAGCAGGGATATGGAACTTTCTGGAAAGCCCCAGAAGAGTATACCTACCAACAGTAAGTGGAAGCAAGTTTCTTGTTGGT
The DNA here is from genome assembly GCA_037577455.1 of Pangasius macronema. Lineage (NCBI taxonomy): Eukaryota > Metazoa > Chordata > Actinopteri > Siluriformes > Pangasiidae > Pangasius > Pangasius macronema. The sequence goes on along the minus strand of CM074966.1, from coordinate 10,780,037 downwards.
GCATGATGTCAAAGTATTGGTTACAATCTGACATGTGCTGTGGTCATTTTAATTCTCTAAGAGAATCATTTATTAGCTGGCATCTTCTAAATTACCGTCAGGTATAAAAGTTAAAACAGTCTGAAAGATGATGTTAATACACAGTGAAACATACAGCAAGAAGAAAACAAGGGGTTCATTAAAGCCTTGTGTAAAGGATGCTGCACTGCCCCGAGCACTGTTTGGCCTGTTGAGAATGTGTTCATGGCACAAAGTAACACTTTACAGAGACATGAATGGGGGATAGTATAGCATGCCACATCTTCACTACAGAGTCAAAACTCCAAGGGGTGGAGCTGGTCCTGATCCTATAACCCTAACCCACAAGATGCTCTACAACATGGAAGAAGATACTTTAAAAATGCATTTATCCAGCTTGAAACACGCTAAGTTGTTTTTACCACCACCCGGCACTTTCGGATTTACTCCGCCCAGGTAGGAGGAACTGGGTCAGGTCCAATCCCAGCCCCCAGACTTTTGGTTCTGCAGCGAGCTGTACTTGTACTTGAGCTGTATAGTTATAGTACAGTTCCTGAATGATTGGGATAATAATACCTAGAAGCCAAGATGGACAACTGGCAGCCTTTGCAATAATCCTATCATAATTTTTCCCTTGTATCAACTACGCAGGAAATTCCTGTGGTACCAAACAGTCGATCAGACCCTAGGTTTTTCACTGTAGCCCATCAGTTTCCTGCTAACAAATGAAGACTTATTCTAAGGAAGCAACTACTATATATTTCATTAAGAACAACTATGGTGGGTGGTGTACTGGCACAGCAGGTAGTGAGAGATCCTTCTGGTTATTGTCGCAGTTTTACATGGTCTTCCTGTGTCTGCATATGTTTCCTCCAAATTTCTTCCCACCTCCCAAAGACATGCCAGTAAGTGAATTGGCTACTCCAAATTGGTGCCTTACAATGAACTGGAGTCACATTCAGAATATGTTACTGTCTTGTGTCCAGGGTTTCTAGATTTGGCTCAAATCCACTGCAACCCTAACCTCGGTAAAGTGCTTACTGAAGATCAACGAGTAACTATGGTCACTAGCAGGCTTCAGTTCAGCTGCTAAATCAAAATATTTAAAACATATGAACCACATCACCTTTGCTAAGGAAGAGATCAGATAAAGTGCCATAACCAATACCATCCATCCATCCATTCTCTGTACCACTTATCCTACACATGGTCGCGGGGTAACCTAAAGCTTATCCCAGGGGACTCATGGCACAAGGTGGGGGACACCCTGGACGCTNACACACATTCACACACTACGGACAATTTGGAAATGCCAATCAGCCTACAACTGTCTTTGGACTGGGGGAGGAAATCAGAGTACCTGGAGGAAACCCCTGAAGTACAAGGAGAACATGCAAACTCTGTGCAAACAGGGTGGAGGCAGCCATAGCCAATATATCTTATCAAATGAAAAGAACATGATGTCTCCATTGCCTTCTGACTGCAGTTACAACTTGTTGGAGATTATCCACCTACTACTACCTTGGAGTCTACCCATCTACACTGTTCTGCGCTCAGAAATGCTCAAAATAATTTGTTTTGGATAAGGGGTTTTGGGTTACAGAGGTTTGGTTGCAGCTGAGCTCAGAAGTTACAGTTGTCAGCAGAGCACTAAGCAAGTGTTAGGGTTAGCAAAGTTGCATTCTTCCACAATGACATAAGTACCAAGGCCCACAGAGCATTGTTGATTCCACCTGACTCAGTAAAGAGATTGTCTATTGTAGATCCTTCTAGATGCCTCTCTGCACAGGAATTCAGTAAAGCACTAGATTGTCAAGTATTGCTCGAGCTCAGACATTGCAAACCCCAACGGATACAACACAGGGCACCTTAACATCCTAAAGAGCGACTCAAGATGCATTTTCTGTGTTGTCAAGCCCAAAGTTCAGTCAGAATGTATGTACATAATGTTCCCACTTCTGTCACCCTCAGCCAAGCCTGTGAATAATTCTTCTTGCAAAGAATTAACCTAAAGCACATAATTAGATTTATCCAAGCTTGGTTCTCCCATATCTGTCATCAGCACGGTGCAGGCTTTGCATTATCAGGAAATAACAGCTTATTAGCATTCATTGGAGGTTCCTGAGCTTGATCACTGTTCGTCTGACTCACTATGTTAATCAGAGTGCAAGCCCACAGACAAACAGCAGGCTGGCAATAAAAAACCAAAAGCTGTATCTGAGCCTAGCATTGGTTAAAGGGAATTACCATAACAACATATTTTACCCCAAAAGAACCATGCCCTAAGGAAACAGCTTGGTGTCGACATATAAAAGAAGGACAGACATGCCTTTCTAGGATGGACAGATAGTTGTTTTGGACAGAAGAGGAGATTGCAGGGCCTGCAGTGCCAGGTGCAAAAGGCACAGCAGATGGCAGACGAAACAGCCAGGGTCAACACAGAGGTACAGAAAAGAGGGACATTTGGCTCCAACCCCTTAATCCTTTACAAGTCTCAATGGATCCTCTTTCACAAGACAAAGCAGCACCAGCAGTGGTGGAAAGCTGAATGTGATCACTTCCAATCAACAAACAGAAGTATTTATTTTTTAAGTGTTTTACATTACCGGTGCAGTTAATACTGTTGCAGCAAAAAAAAAAAAGTGTTAATGGAAACTGTGTACTGTTGTACTTTCCTTATTTCTAAAATACACTTGAGAGTTCAGGAGTTCATCTGTATTTGACAAACCCAAAGATCACTGAACAGGTTATGGAAAAACAACATTATTTTTCTTCAAAAACTCCCACATTAATGAATGGCAGGGCAACCTTCACAATCTGAACCAGTTCCGTTTCAATGTTTTTTAATGTTTTTTAGCCTTTACAGACCTGTAATGGAAATGACTGCAGCCCATGTGTTTCAGTACCAAATTTCCTGGGCTGAAGTTCCTCAGTAGAAAGGCAGCTATTAAGAGTGCCATTGTGGTGCCTCTTATTAATGTGATTATTGGCTTTACAGAGTACCTGATTTATAATAGTCAGTGTATTCCTGCTTGGCTTAAAAACTTGGCTGACAGTGGTGTGACAGTCGTGTTGGTGGTCTTGGTGTTTTAGTTGGCTTTTATTTCCAAAGTCACAAAGGCTTGCCATTATTTTGCAGACATACCTGTACACTCCAGATGCAGCATACTCCATGTGCCCTTTTACTCCACAGTGCTGCTGAATGCTTGATTCTGATTGGTCAGTAGGTGTTTGCTATTTTTTTTAACAGCAGTTCTGACAGTAGTTACAGCCGCAAGGTTCATATGAATGTACTCATTTTAATACGTTATCGTTTCTACAGTAACGCATTATGCAGGCGGATGCTCCACATTACCAGATTTTTTTTTAAATGTGTAATTGCTGATATGGTGAAGATTTCTGTGAGGAGACATTTATTCAGCATCAGCATCAACCATCAGAGGGAAAGCTGTAACTCTTAGCTTTCAGGCACAGGAAAGTCCTCGGGACAGATCTTCAGGCTTCCTGGTCTCTCTGTAAGCTGACAAGCTTATATAGTCTTATTCACTTCAAGAGCGGGAAAAAAATAGAAGCTAGTGAGAGAACGACTGTTATAAACATGTTATAAACTTCTTCTGCTCGCATTCCATTTTATTAAACACAACTATACATGGATAAAAGGTATGACGTTATTTTAATAATTAAAAAATTGTTAGCTTGGGCAACAAGTAAAAATAGAAAATAGACTCTGTTGGCAGAATGCATCTACGAGAGAGGAAGAAATCCATATACTGCTCCCAGGCTAATTCCATTAGCAATCCCCCAACTTGCCTACACAAAATCCCACATCTTAAGATTCCAGCAGCATAAGACACCAAGGCTTAGCCATGTATTTATACAGCTATATGGTTCCATTTCTACTTTGTGCCTAAATACAAGCCATCAGTCTGCTTTTCTTTGACTGAGTCTTTGCAAGAGTGTTACTTCTGTTACTTCCTTTGTGTGATGGTGTATTTTTTCTTTCTTTCTCTCTCTTTCTTTTTCTTTCTCTCTCTTTCTTTTGTGTATGTGTGTGTGTGTGTGCAATGGAGGAATGTGGATTTACTGTAAAATGCTTCTATGAGCCAACTGTCAAGGCTGACAACATTTGTGTAGGAGGTTGAATTGGGTGTCTCAAAGAAGCACCATTCTATCAGGATTTTTTTTTTTTTTTTAAATAATCCGGATTTCCTTTTGTCTGTCCGACAGTTGACTTCAAAGCTGCATGAGTCCCATTTTTATAAAGGTAACAGAAATGTTTTTTTTTGTTGTTTTTATTCTGGACGTATCACAAGACTTAGCTCCAAGATAAAACACTGTCGCTTATTAACTGGCACTTATAAAAAAGCACAATAATACACCAAACAGGATGTGTATAAGCTGCTGGTACTTGAGTGATACTTGTTGATGTATGCCACGAAGCCTTTGGCACAATGTGTCCCCGTGTTCATGTGAACCAACCTCAGTTCTGTTGAGAGATCACGATTATGCCATTTACCTAAAGCATTTAGGCTGAGAGCCACTTGCCTCAATTCTCCAAACCAAGTGAATTCCCTGCTCTAGGAATCAGGACCACGGATATGTGTTGCTTCGCTCCTCTTCTGTTGTTATTGTCAGTGCTTCACTTGATTATGACGGAAAACAGTACAGTCATTAAGCACAGATCAGAACCCACACACTGGAACTGTGAGGAAAACATGGTTGAAAGCATCAAAAGAGAATGAGGCTCAAAACAAATACAAAGCCCTACTGATCAGCACAGCAAGTCACTTTGGACAATCATCAGCAATCAATAAGTGAAAAAAAAAAAAACTCAAGGCACCACTCATACACATACTTAATATAATTAGGATGTACGTCAATTATGTGTGATTACAGATGCACAGTAATAATAATAACCGCCAAATCTGCTGTAGCTGCTTCACAGGAAGAAAGTAGTACTACAGCTGTCACACTACCAGATCTGCCATCTTCCTAGCGCATTACTGGATTAAAGCCATCCTATATGAACCACTTTGTTGTAGAACTCATTAAATATCTGTAATCCACATTTACTCTATATGTCAGTAGAAATTTGTGCTTTTAAATCAAAGCTAATTGTGCAGTTATTCATAGTAAAGCACATTATTCACTAACTAATATGAATTATTCAGTAACTACCGTGAAAACAGCAGAAAATGTTACGAGGGCAAGGAATACGAGTATGAGAAATTTAACTATGGGTGTTTAAGGTGTTTAAGTTGAGAGTATGATAGTCAGAATAATGTTTCTCCATTCCAGGGTTACTCAACAACAACAACAATAATATTATAACGTTATCTGATATGAATATTAGATTCCAAATAATATCAAAAATGTGTCTGGAGACAAAGGGGCATTCCCAGCCACTTTCTCCCCATGGCTTTGAGCTGTTCAGAGAAATTGATGACTAACATATAAAAGACCCAAGACATTTTGTTTTTACTCAGGTTATTTTTTTCTTATTAATCACTAGTTTCACTGACTTAAACTGAGAGCCCGATAAAGTATAAAGCAAGAACATGTGTATGTTTTTTTTTTTTCCCTCTGTGTTTTGGTACACGGTGGATCATTTCTGTAGTTGTGGGTGCGTTTTTTCCCCCACACTCAGCTCTCACTTTTTGCTCAGCCTGTCTCTCACATCCAATTTGTCCTCTCTGTTTCTGTCTCTGATCTACAACACGAATGTGTTTGTGGAAATTACAGGTGCTTTCATATTTGCAGTGCTTAGTCCGTTCGAGTCGGACTGTGGTGGGTTTTCCCCCTTGGTGCGGTTTGTTAGGCAGGTACAAATACGGGAGTCACACTCAACCGTATCAATTTCACTCTGATTCAGATTCAGCAAATAGACTAACTGGTGTGAAAGCACCCTAATAAATCATTTAGGCAGGATCTTTCAAACTGGACCAATGTATGGACCAAATTAAATTATGTCCAACAAAGAAACGTGAATATGTCTCACACGCACACATTAGAGAACACAACATTCTAGACAGATTCTACACCTAGGAGGGAATCCTCACACTCCTCCCCTGCTCATATTAACCCAGCAGCTCGATCCTGCACAACACACCTTCTCTAACTCAAGGCATCTACAACACTCTGCAGATCTTTGATAACCAATCAGCTTTCAGATCACTCAGTGCTGTACCTTGCCCCCTGGAGAAACTGGCACTCCCTGTGAGCATCTGGGCAGGAAAAGGCAAAAACAAACATCCCCCTTTCTATCACCCATCCTGGCTATCCTCTCATATCTTGGTTCATTTTTCCTTTTTCTTGTCTCAATACACTTTTCTGTCTCTTCTCATTTTCCCGTCCTGTACTATGTTCAGTCGACCTTCACAGCCAGTGCCAACTATCTGAACACGCAGCAGGTTTGTTTGCAGCGATTACTATCAAGCTGTCAGAAAGGACAAAAAGACAAAAAAGAACCCCCTTCCTTTCTCTCATTTCCTTTGAGGCTTTTTTCCCAACATACTGGCTTTGGCGTCTACATGGCTTTCACAAACAATGTCACTTGAAAGGAGCAAGTGAAACGCGCTCTGGAAAATGAATAGCTATGCAGCGGCAGCTCTTCTGAAGTGTTTCGTTGTCTTTTGGTAAACGCTCCAACACAACACCCACCCAAATAAAAAAGGTGCAGGTGGGGTCAAACGTGCCTCAAAGGCGAGGAGCCACCAGTTCTACTGTAAAGACACACACACACAAACGCACGCACACACACACACGCACACGTACATGCACACACGCGTGCACACACACACACACAGGAACACAGGAACCACAGGTGTGCTGTGTGTGGGCTGAGCACCTACGCATTTGTAGCCTGACTAAACAAACTTCAATACAGGAGGCACCGCTGTGTTTTTGTCTGAATGGCTAAGTAGAGATTTCTGAATTACAGCTGATTTGGTAAACAGCATCAGGGAAATTGTGCTTTTTTGACGTTCACAGTTATTATATTATGTCTTGGTGGTCTGATTATTTTTCCTCCATTTTTTTTTCGCGTGGATTGGACAGGGGAATTTATTTCAGGGATTCAGTTCAGTGACATCAAACAGTATATATGAGTCGCATCCTGGGAAAACCCTTCACACGGTGGATTTTTGACATTTTCTGCTTTCTACTGAACTCGTTGTCATGTACCTCAACCAGAAGCGTAGCTATAGCATTTGAAAATTCAGGTTATTCCCAAAAGTGAAAAGGGAGAAAATGATCTTCACTCAAATGATCACTTTTCATGCCAACACTGGTGCTGAAATAATCGCTGGTAAATTCAGTTCTGTTCGCTATATTTCTTGTGCAGAGCTCTAATCCCTATAATTAAGCAGGATGGGCCCTGGGCTCTTCTCTGTAAAACGAATGTCCCTAAAATTATTATCAGCTTGTTACTCAATAAACACTTATTTCTGTGTATATGTTTCTTTCTCTGTTTTTGGTTTTTGCTCCATTTGACTAAAATAATAACCAGAACACAATATAAAGCAGAAAATATAAACTCTAAGTTGTGTTTAATTAACCCAAGAGAAAAAAAAAAACAATAATATAATAAAATAGATTAGTTCCTTTTCAAAGTTTTTCAATGAGAAGTTTTCTCCCTTTAACTGCTCAAAGTAAACCTTTAAAGGCACCATGCACTATTAACAAGCCTTTCTATGTTGAAAACTGCACAACCATTCAAGTTCTCCTTTCAGTTAGATGTAGTGATACCCCAATCAAATTATACAAATTAAACCCGTTAACAGGTATCGAATACGACAGTGAATAACATTTTTTGGTGAGGTTATAGGGATTTTATTTTATACTGATATAATTACTCAAATTGACTCAAGGGGAAACTAAGTTGAGAATGTCAGTGTTCATATAAATGTCCCAGAACCTTAAACATATACAAACCCAATTTTTTAAATTAAAAAAAGGAACGCTGCAGGCATGATTTGCAGCTTGTGTGCATTGAGACAGCGAATAAGTTGCCACTTCACTCAGTGAGCAAATCAAACAAAATGGCTACCTTACTGATGAACGTTCAAGCGCTCCTCTATGCAACACAAGCGGAGCACAAGAGCAAGCAGTCTGGCAGGCGATGACATCGGATCCATAAACACATCGATGCCAGAGGAACCACTAAGAATCCCCAAGATATCTCAGGGCGCTTTCTGGGTCTTCCTCGGATATAGACCCGGGTATATTGCGATGTAGATGTCAGGTAAATGACTCAATACGCTGGCATTATTCATAACTCAAAAGTCATACATGTACATCTGTCAAAAGTGCACATTTTGACAGCTGGTATCTCAGGCTTGATTGGACATTTCACTATGGTATGTAGTTATCCACCAGCTTGATCCAATCATGACATTCAATGACTAGCAAGGCTCAGACATCTTTAGGCAGACTGACTGCATTTTTTTAACAGACGACCTATCCAGCGCGATCTTTGCAGGCAAAAAGCCAAGACAAGGTTAGGAGGTAGCCTAAATAAAAACATTTCCATTAAAAAAAAAGTATATTATTGACAGAAAAACACAATTTTAATCAAAACCTGAAACTTTTGGCTATTTTTGTCTTAAATGGGGTCGTTGTAGGTTACCCAAAAGGATCCGGTGGAGTATATAAAACCTAAGACGAAGACGTCTTTGTAAGTAATATACTAATGCATGGTATTAGCATGGGAGAAGGAAGGCCTTCGAGGTAAATCTATAATCATGGACAGAATGGAAACACACTTTAATCTTTGCTTATCTCCAGGGGGCATGGAATAAACAGAGCTGCTAATTCTTATTGTTGATTGTGAGGGTAGAATGAGTCACAATGCAGCAAACCACCCACTGAACGGCTTGTGGACCCCCCAACACGCAGTTTAACAACCTGCCAATTACAACAACAGCAACCGGTCATTTGTTGAAAGGGGAAACAAAGTAAAGCAGACGAACTACCTCAAAGGAGCAAGTGTACTAATGAGACCATTACAACCCAGAAATCACAAGTAGCTGAGCAGTGTTTTCGGGTTTATGAGACATACTTTTTAGTTATAGCTCACCCCCTTTATTAAACTCCTACACAGCTCAGGTACTTCCAGTGACTATGAACTTTGCATGGATACAAACTTTTGTTTGTCATGACAGACATTGACGTTGTCATTCTTTCTTCTTGATTAAGTGTTGCTCTATTTCAGAGAATCAACAGAAAGGTCTCTATTTCAAAAGACTCTAAGCCAACATACGAGGAAAAGATGTGGGGTGGTGGGAACCTTTTCTGAAGAACAATTAGGGAAAATGTTATTTGGAGAGTCACTGCTTCAATTTAACTAAAGATCTATTNATGAATTTCATACTGGTTTTCCAAGCAGGCTTTTGTTGGATAGTGCCAGTGCTGGTTTTGCAGCATGGTCTTGCAAACCATTGGACTAGAAATATCTGACATGGTTCCACCGGTGCATTATGCTGGTCATGCTAGTGAACAGCTATGCTTGTCTAAGCTGTTTTTTCAGCATGGTCAGGAGTCTGTATCCCTCTTTGAACTCAAGCCTTGTTAAATAGAGATGTGGCCTAAATGCAGAGTTTCAAAGCAAACCCTTCCATTAAGGCCTTTTGTGGCCAAAGTGAACCACATGGTGAAGTTCTTGTGTAAGTATCTATCCATCTAAACCTGATCTTATGCAAAAAAAAAAATAGTACAGACACGATTTGACTGACGCTGTAAGAAATCTACAACTTCTCAATCAGAAACCTGAACTATTCAGAACCTTTCATAGAAGTGAAAGGCTCTTGTGCGTTCTCATGAAGCTGGTTTAATACTAGATCTGTCACAAGAACTAGGATTTTAAAACGCTTCACTGTCAGATGTTCTCATTTACAAGAATCATTTGTGCATTAAATCATCTTTAGTCACTGCTTTATCCTGGTCAGGGTGGCAGTGAAACCAGAGCTTAGCCCAGGAGCAGATGAGGCAGGAATACACCCTTGATGGGACTCCAGTCCATTGCAGAGCACCATACACACAAACACGCACAGACGCACAAACTTTCACACACACATTCATACCTAGGGCCAGTTTAGACAAGCTGATCTACCTACCAGCATGTTTTTTTTAGGGAGAAACCAGAGAAATCTAAGGAACTCCACAAGGAACTCAGGATCGAACCAGAGACCCTAAAACTATGAATTGGCAAGACTACCCTCTGTTCCACCAGGCCACCTTTCTATGGATCATATTTTTAAAAATTCAATCAGTGACAGTCAATTCAATTCAATTATGTCCTTTGTTTTGTCAAAACTGACCTGATTCACCATTACAGTTAGAATGCCTGCCTCTTGCTCCATATAAGTACAGGTTTTTTCAAAGTCTTCAGAAACTCAACTGCATGCCAGATTCAATTGGAAAAAGAACCAAAATAAGATGAAGGTCTTGATCACGTGTTGGTTAGAAGGGGAATCTCAGCAGGGTGTCAGGAAGAAGAGCAAAGAAAAAGCAGCAGAATCATGTGCAGTATTCTCCAGATACTGAGCAATTATTCCATAGGCTTTATCCGTGTATTTAAAAATCACATTAATTCAAATGTGAGCCAGTTTAGGGATGGATAAGAGGTCCTATTTACACTTTTTTGAGAGAACAAATAATCAGTCAGGAGCATTTATGTTTTAGTCCACTTTATGTATTCAAATTATGATGAATGAACCCTGTATGGAAGATCATTAGCAGTCAGGTTCTTTTTTTTCCTCCAAGAGTACACACGTTTTGTGATGATTTAGTCTCTGTATACGCTTCTGTTTGTTAGCAAGGACACGTGATATCCATTGGTTAAACTAAAGCTGTGTAAACGGTTGGGATTACCAAAGCCACCAGTTTATTGATTTGATAGTGGTGGCTGTGAGAGTGACAGGGGTTGAGTGAGGTCTTAAAACCAATTAATATTTATGACCTAATATCTCAACAACAAAAAAACAAATATAACACAACCTATAATGACCATGGATAAAGTGCACTGACAGGATACAATAAAGATTCCTATTTAAGAAATCCCGTATCAGAGGAAAGCATACAGAAATACACATGACTGGGTCTTAGTGCAAGAAATAATTAAACAGATCCTACAATTAAAAAAAAGCTTAAGGGGGAAATTTAAAGCCACAAAAGCGCAGTATAGAATCTTTGTGCACACTAATTCCCTCTGCAATATCTAAGGCGAAACTTAAGCATGCTTTTCTTGGCAAAATGAACTAAATTAACCACTTATTGCCTCTGGCCAAGAGAGTAGCTGCTTTGTGAATAATGCAAACATGAGTTAAAACATCATTAATGTACTGCCAAGCTAATTGCATTTTAAGTGCACACTGTCGCATTGAACATTATCACTTGCTAGTTGGACATAAGCCCCACCCCTCAGTAAACACACACACACACACACACACACTGTGTGTGTGTGTGTGTGTGTGTGTGTGTGTGTGTGTGTGTGTGTGTGATATATATATATATACACAATTCCAGCATATGTAATAAGAGTTCTCCTGTTCATCCAATTTGTAATTGTCTTATGGTTGTGTTGAGATTGACAGTGAGAAATACAGTAGGTGACGTGGCATGGCTGAGTGGTCATCATTTCTCTCAGCTCTGACTCTCTATTCAACCCATCCTGTCAGAAAGGCTTTTTACTCCATCTCAGAGTAACCTGCAGCAGCTGTGTTAAGTAATGACCTCCATTAATTTTGCCTCAGTCCATCCGCAGTCCAGACAGGAATAATGGTCCCACTGGGCCACCACCCTCCCACCTGATGGCTCTCAGCCAAAAATAAAAACAAAAACTAGGCTAACCTGGGTGGAATCTAGACTATACCATCCCTGATGCTCGTGCCATATCGGTATTAAAGACATGGAGGTATAAACATCCTGAACAGAACACAGCATGTAAATTATAATTCAAGATTTTCTATAGATAGGAAACTGGCACAGCGAGTTTCTGAGGGACGCTTCTATGTGCAGTCAGATACTGGTAAAAAAAAAAAATTTCCTCTTTTCATGTAAAAGCGCACAAAGCTGTGATGGGCTGCTTCAATTTGAGCTGTAAATTATTCAGCACACATGCACTGCAGACGTCCTTGGTCGTCCGACATCTTTAGAGACGTATGGGGGTATAGGGATGGTTGATTTCTTCTTCTTCTTCTTCTTCAAGAAGTAGAAACACATTCATTCATTCCTTGCATGTATGACTGGAGTTACGATAATAGCTAAACCTATACCACTGTGACGTCCAAAATCTCACCCTATTGACTTTAGTGCACTATTTCTGGAGTTTCGCCACCATGTCTGAAAGCATACTGAAGAATATGTAGCACACTAGTGCAATTGTACAATGCACAGCAGTAGCCTAGCGTGGTGAGGAACACGCCATGAGGATGTGTGAAGGCGATTAGGGAATACGGCATGATTTCAGGCACAAACATTCAGCAAACTCCTTCAAATATCTAGTTAACAATTACGCAAAACAACTCCAGGGTCACTAGTTCGATCCTGAACTCATGTTTCAGTCTGTATGGAGTTTCACAAGTTCTCCCAATGTTCGTGTGGGTTTCCTCCAGGTTCGCCGGTTTCCCCCACCTCCCAAAAACATGCATGTAGGTGGACTGGCTATTCTAACTGGCGCCTAGGTGTGAAAGGGTGTGTGAGTGTGTGTGTGCATGGTTCCCTGCTATGGTTACTGAAAATGAATGAATGAATGAATGAATGAATGAATGAATTAGTTGACTTCCAGAAAGCAAAAGCAAAACAGGAGACACTTCTTTTCATAGAGAATGGCCTACTAGAATATGAATCATATGCAGCATGAGTACCAAATTATTATTTACAGTCATAGTGGGCGAATCCTCACGGAACATGTGTAAAAGGAGCACGTGGAACTGAAAGGGAGATTTCCCATTTTTCCACAGAGAGGTTGGTAGTGCGCATGCGCCTAAGGAACAGGCACACGCACTGTTTCTAAGAGGCTATTACTACAACATTGTAAAGACCCCCGAGTGTTAAATTGAAGCATTGTGTATTAAAAAGAAAGCGTGCGCGCTTGGACTTGTGTGCACTTACCCAGCCTCCATTGTCCCGAATCCAGTTCTGCAATGGCCCGTTCAGGTAATCCGTCATCCAACTTGCTATGTTGTCCACCTGGGACGCCATCTCCTGGTTCACGCTCTCCACGCAAAGGGTGCTCCCGAACTCGAAGAAGACCACGATGCGTCCCCAGTTGACGCCGTCCCGGAACAGCTCCTCGATGACGGCGGTGAAGCGGCGCTGCGCAGTGCTCGGGGTGAAGTGCAGCTGCTCCGACATGGCCGCGAAGTCGCGCTGGTACGTCCGCTCGATCTCATCGCCGGCCTCGTGCAGAACGCGGTGCAGCGGTAAGACGGCGCGCGGCCTGCGATCCACAACTTCCGCCGGCGGTTCCCTCGATCCGTCGTCTTCCTCTGCTCCGGCGCGGAACTCCCACACGTAGCCTCGCTTCAAAAGTTTGTGATACAGATACTTCTCAACGATATCCCGATTGTCATAGGGACTTTGGTTTGCCATTTTTTTAGACACCGTGAATTGAGCTGACGCGCAATGCGTAATTTCGGGGGTCACTCGGAACGCATCTCAGAAACAACCTGAAAACAGTCTGTCGCGGAGCAAAACCTCAAAGCCAACACGAGATCCATTTCCACGCCGGTCACATCTGTCTCGCGCGTCAATTTTCTTGCGATCCCGACGGGGACTGGCGCCGACTGCCTGGAGCATTTAGGCTGATATGACACGAAAGCGAACCAGAGATCCTGAAGTTGTGTGGCGCAAAGCTGCAGCTGATGAGAGGCGCGTTTTTTTTTTTTTTTTTCTGCGGCGGGACCACCGCGAGCTTCTGTGCGCGTTCGCCTTGATCGCAGCGCACGAGCACGGAACGCCCCTTTTTCACCGAGCAAAGTTGCAGCTCATTCAGGCGCTGCTCCAACGCGCTGCTCGTCCGTCTGCGCGAATGCGCAATGCTTTTTTTTTTTTCCCTCTTAGAATTTTCAGCTGTAAATACGATCCTCAGTGGAAAAAAATAAAGATAAAAATAATAATAACAATAATAATGCGCGTGCGGCGAAAAGAATTTTTCCTGCGTTAGGATTTCACGCGCATTCGGCGTCACCCTAAAAAAGACGGAAGAGAAATCGGTATGAAGTGAGCGCTCGCGCTACACTTTCCCCTCTACCAGGTATTACACTGGAGCAATTCAAGCGTTTGTCGGTAGAAAGGTAACGTCAAGCGCTGAAGATCCTGACAGTGTTGCGGAATTGAAGCTCCACAGCTTCGCTCATTCAACCCGCGGTGTCTCTCTCTCTCTCTCTCACTCTCTCCCTCTCTCTTCCTCTGTGTGTGTGTCTCCCTCCCTTCTCTCTCTCTTTCACTCCCCCTCTGTCTCTCTCTCTCCCTCTGTCTCTCTCTCTCTCTCTCCCTCTCCCTCCCCGTATCTCTCTCTCTCTCTCTCTCTCTGCCCCCCCCCCCCTCCTCCCGTTTGTATATGTGTGTGTGTGTGTGTGTGTGTGTGTGTGTGTGTGTGTGTAATTGGAGACACTGTGAACGCGCAGGCTGTTGCTCCTGAGGGCCGGCACTTCCTCTACGTCACCCATTCAATTTTTCGCTGTGGTTACTGGCTGTGGCCAAATCCCAAACAACCCTGTACTCCTCCAAAGTGCACTAGAAATGGTATGAACTACTTACAGTTTGCATCCTTATACAGTGCACTACTTATCCAGTCGGGCGCTATTTAGACCGCTTAGAACAATGGTTTACAATTTGCTTAGCTTGACCCTTCAGTAGATAAGACAGTAGGCCTGTTTTGTTTGTGTGTTTTTTTCTTTTCTATTTATAACCTGCTGCTTATAGTCACGTTTTAATGTGAGATGCTTCCCAAATTTGAATCGCATAGCCTCGAGTAGTTTAACTTGCAAATAGAGGAGGCTAAACATATTGTGCACACTGAAATACTGCTCTCAGTGTTCTTCATACTGTAAAGAATGAAGAAGCATATAAGAGGACTTATATAAAGTATGGATGTATGACAGCAACTCTGACTCAACCACTAATAGTTTAGATAGAAATCAATCAACTGTCTTTCAGGTTACAGAAATTTATCCAAAATGATGTCCAGCATGACCTCATGCTTCAGCCTGTTTTTTTTTTTTTTTTTTTTTTATAATATTGTAATAGTTTAGGTTGTTAGCACATTTGCCTTGCACCCCTGGGGTTGGGTTTCCAAAGACATGTGCTGTAGGCTGACTGGCATTTCCAAATTGTCCATAGTGTGTGAATGTGTGTGCTATTGCCCCCAGCCTTGTGGCCCAAGCCCCTTTGATAGGCTCCAGGCTGCCCCGTGACCCTGTGTAGTACAACCGGTACGGAAAATGGATGGATGGATGGATTCTAATTGTTTAATAGGATCTTCAAGTATTGATGGTCAGTGCACATCCACGGAAATGATTCCTCATGACCTGGATCGCACACAGGCTTCTCATTCGTGTGTGATATAACACACAGTCACACTCCCTAGATAATGGTCCAGTTATTTGTACAGTCATGGACAACAGAGCCTTTCAAACAACAAAACACTATGAATGTGCTATCTAAATTATTCAATAAGTACATTTACCATGCTGACCTAATGCTGAAGTGGACAAACCTTGACTGATGTTTTAATTTAGACGGACAAGTGGTTTGTGCATTTTCTTCAAAGCAGAAAATCAAACACACACACACACATTTCATTCAGAGTTTATTTGATATGATACTGTGTGAATATATTTTAAAGCCATTAAGATTTGAACCTCAGGTTAATGTCGGCTCTGGATACACTGCTCGCCGGTGGGATTCTACTTCCACTGCTTCTTCTCATAGTCCCAGTTGACAGCGAAGCCGTGCACAGGGTTAACCCTCATGTCGATCATCCGTTGGGTTTGCTTCTCCACCCATTCAGGAGAAAGAGTGTGTGGCACGTCACCGTACACTGCAGAACACACAGCATGGAGAAGCGAGCTGACCACAGGCAGGTACAATGATTACGGAAGGAATAAAACAGGCCATACTGTTAAAGGAAAATAATGAATGACAGGGTGGTGTGATATGGCCTGCTACTGTTCCCGCCCCCAAAGTTGTGTTAGAATTGTTTTCCTGCCACCACAGTTACCTGCCTACAATGACTTTTTTTTCTTTTACAAGGTATACACATCCATTTATAGTTACATTTAATATTGTGGACTGTCCACAAGCTAGTTCCTGTTTTAACTTTATAACAGCTATAATCATTCATTCCCTCACCATCCTCTCTTTATTCTCTCTTGAAGTTAATAAGACATTACAGAGAAACTGCAAACCCCTTTGAGCTGAAGACTTTTCCATATTGAAAAACCTCAATTTACAGATTTACTGTACCACTGACAGTTACAAAGCACTGACACTGGAGACTCCTTACAGAAATGCCAAATGAACCTCTCCTCACAGAAAACTTCACCTCATCAGCAATTCTTTTAACCATTTATGTGGAACATCTGCCATGCATGTCCCTGTCTAAGTCGTTACCATAGAAATGATAACGTATTAGAATGACAGCATTAACATAAACCTTGCAGCCAGAACTAGTGTGTGAGTTGCTGTAAAAAATTAGTCAACACCTTCTGACCAATCTGAATCAAGCATTCACCAGCACTGCGGTATAAGACATGTCTAATGTTCATCAAAACCATAAAACTTAAAAAAGTGTGAAAATAAAACAGATAAACACAGCGCTGCTGAATTCTCGACTCTAATTGGTCAGAGCGTGTTGATTATTTTTGTGTAACAGCAACTCTGCCAGCTGTAATTCAAAAGTTTTATTTTAATGTGTTGTAATACATTATCGTTTCTATAGTAACAGCTTATTCACATGGGCTGGTATGGCAGATGCTTCAAGTAATCTGAGGCTCATAAAAAGAGGATTAGAAAATGTGATACTTAACAAAGAAAAGCTTGTAATAGTTGATATAAGCGATAAAGCTTTCTGCGGGTAGACGTTTATTTAACATTTATGGAAGATTTTGTAACAGTCAGTAAGTTGTTGATCATGGGACAGTCTTCAGGACAGAGGACTTTGCACTCTGGGTAACATGACAAGCTGCATTTTCTGTCTTCAGGAGAGAGGAGAAAAAGAGAATATGGTGAGGTGATGACTGTTTATAGTCACTATAACATTTAAGTGATAACAGAAACTAACTTGTGGACATTCCAGGACATTAAAGGTAACTATAAATGGTTAACAAGCATGACATGTCATCAATTCATAAACAAAAATTTGTAATTGTTGGCAAATTATTGTGGTATAAGAGGAATAAAACTTCAAGACATGCTTTATTTTATTTATTTATTTTTTTATTTTATTTAGAAATTAATCAACTTCAGGATGGTAACAAGTAGCTGTATGTCAGGCTGCATCGTACCACAACAACCCCACAGTGATTATTTTCTATAACAGCATGCCCCGTTGTGTTTTATTCCTTACTCACTATATAATATAAAAGAATAACTAACCCTTCAAAGCAATAAGCAGAAGCCACTCAGAGACAAAATCAGATTCAATGGTAATTACAGTTTACTTACAATAGTTCTTAATTTACATGAATTGAAGTAACTAACTTCACTAAATTAGTTTTTTTTGTTTGTTTGTTTTTTTAGGTAGGCATAAGGTCTTTACATTTTGACAGGTTGGACCAGAGGCGTTCAGCAACTGATATAGGCAAACCTAAATGGCACTATAATTATGTAATTTAGTTGATTATATTTGATACAGATGCACTATACGAAGAAGGCAGTGTGATACTCTGGGCGATGTTCTGCTGGGAAATCTTGGGTCCTGGCATTCATGTGGATGTTACTTTGACACGTACCACCTACCTAAACATTGTTGCAGACCAGGTACCCCCCTTAATGGCAACAATATTCCCTAATGACAGTGCCTCTTTCAGCAGGATAATGCTCCCTGCCACACTGCAAAAACTGTTCAGGAATGGTTTGAGGATCATGACAAAGAGTTGAAGGTGTTGACTTGGCCTCCAAATTCCCCAGATCTCAATCCAATTGAGCATCTGTGGGATGTGCTGGACAAAAAAGTCCGATCCATGGAGACCCCACCTCGCAACTTAGAGGACTTAAAGGATCTCCTGCTAACGTTTTGGTACCAGATACCACAGCACACCGTCAGAGGTCTTGTGGAGTCCATGCCGCGACGGGTCAGAGCTGTTTGGCTGCACAAGGGGGGACTACACAATGTTATGCAGGTGGTTTTTAATGCTATGGCTGATCGGCGTGTCTTCTTCCTTTAAAATGTCTTCCGGATTCTCATTATATACAGTGTGCTTAGTTAATAAGCAGCCCCTTATTCTCGTTGTTATTTTCATTTTAATTAAGGAAAACCCAATGGTAAATTATAAAGTAAATTTCCAATTTAAAACAAGTGACATTCATTAAGCATGCTATTGTGTGCCACATGGTACTAAAATGTTAATTAAGGTGAGTTCACTTAATATGCTAATCATTTCCACATTGTACAGACAAAATGGTCACAAAGAAAGACTTATCAAGCACTGTGTCTAAATAATAGCTCTGCGAAGGCTATATATTACACTGAAAATATCATCTGAAAATTGCAAAAATGTTGGTGTCTTCTAGAAAGCTGGAGAGACATTGTTACAATTAATCAACTGGGTTCCAGTTCACAGATATTCAAAGCTGTGGGACTCAAATGGATTTCACTTTTCACAGTTTGTTGCAAACTCAAAGCAAATGGAAAAGCATCATGGGTGCAGACAAAACGTCTACTAAACAAAAAACATCAGCAAAAGTGTCTAGCTTGGGCTCAAATGTACCTGTAAACTGATTTCAGCAAGTCTGTATGGAGCTGATGGTTGAGTCTGTGGCTGCAGTTTCTTTGACTGATGTGGGTGTGTCATGATAAGGGCAGGAATTATTAAAGATTAAATTATAGGCCCTTTTCAAATGCCTGCTGACATGAACAAAGATAATGTGATTTTCTGGACAAAAACCTATTGAGACATCGACTGCATTCAGGAACCAGGTGATGTCTCCTGAATGGGAGAAGCAAAACAAAGCACCATCATATTTAAGTGTTCATCAAAGGTATTTGTTGGGTAGATAAGGGTTCTTAATTTCCCTAAAGGGTTCAACTTTGACCCCTCTCTGATAGGAAAACACTCAGTTGTAGGGTTCTACATAGAGTTTCCAGAGGGACAAACTGATTAATGCTTCTATATTAAACCCTTTTGTTTTGTATGAGTGTGATGACAGTTCCAGCAGCCTAGTTCTGTTTAATATTCCATTCATCCCAGTGGATTTGGAGATTATTCTAGAAACACAGGACGTGAGGCGGAAATACACCCTGGATGAGATGCCAGTCCACTGTAAGGCACCATGCACACACACACACACACACACATATTTACACTTAGTTGGAAATTTATGCTGCCTTTGAGGTGAAGTTGCAACTTCTAATTTCCCGCCTAAAACTGGTAAAAAGCCACCGAAAAACACCCCCTCAACTTGCAATTTCAATTCGTCAATTTGTGGTAGTCTTCTACCAGTTCCTTCCCTGTTTACACAGAGATGTCAAATCAACATTACCATGCATACTATGAACAGTGTAAAGTCCCCCATCTCTGCTTTTAAATTATGTTACAGGAGTAATGGCTTTAGATCACTTAATATACGGCACATTACTTGGTTAATTCTATAACACTGACCATACTAATCACTGTTTTGAGAAGGTAATCATCATCATTAGAGTTATCACTAACGTTAGCCCACTGGCTTGTTGCTAAGCTACTCACTATTGTCCGCTGTTGTTGCTGTACTGCAATTTCACTAAGATTAAATACTACGAGTAGCCACTCAGTCCTGTAACTGTCAAAGTGCGGTTAAATCAGCTTGTTATGAGCTTTATGTGCTCTGACAGAGCAAACAAAAGACACGCTTTCGTGGTGGCGTCTATGTTTTTTTTTTTGTTTTTTTTTTCCACTTCACGCATCAATCATTCCAAGGTGGGACATCACGTTATTACAACTTGCACCACTTACATGGCATTATGAACGCAGCATTAGTGTCACTAATCCGCCTACTGGCATGTTTTGGGGAAGTGGGAGGAAACCGGAGAACCCGTAAGGAATCCACAGGATTGAACCCTGGAGCTTAGAGACAGCAGTGAGACAGCACCTCTACCTGCTGCGTCGTTGAAATAAACAGACCTCAGGACTGAACCTTGGCTCTGTGAGCCAGCAACACTACCTGCTGCATCGCCGTGCTACGGTATTGAAAATTCTACTTTTCAAATTTGTTTTTTAAAAAGGCATGTTATAATAAAGAGCGCACTTCAAACACTAACTTTTGCAATTTTTTTTTTCTTGATCTCAAAATGAATATATGTTTTGGTTTGAAACTTTGTTTTCCATACTAACTTGGCACACACTGTATTTGGAATATTTTCAGAAACAGCCTTGGATAAAATAAACTCATTGCCTTGGATAAAATGGAGGCCAGGATGTCAGTAGTAACAAAGTAGTAACGAAATCTAAAAAGGAAATAAAAAGAGGAATGAAAGAAACAGTTAATTGTGTGAAATCCCCTAAATACCCCACCACATACACACACACACACATACACACCACGACACACTTTTCACACATCAGCTCTGTCAGCAAAACAAAGATAAAGAGCTATTAATTGTCCTGACAGATGCTGTACCTGATGAAGTATCTAATCCTAAAAAATAGGAATGGAATAAACAAATGAGTGAGTGCAGCCAAAGGGAAGCACACTACTACTGCTACAATACCATGACATAGAATTTAGACACACAGACACACACACAGCCAAATGCTATGTAAAACTGTGAAACTGAGCCACATACATTTATCATCGAGTCAGGTTTCATGTTGACCCAACCTGAACATTTTTTTCACCATTCTTTCATCTGTGCTCAAGCCTTCAAGTCTGCCGCGTATCTAAGTCAACGCCAGACGAGCGCTTAATGCCTAATGAGGTGCATTCCCTCGCTTTTCAAGTTCCAACATGAAGAAGACAGCGTGGGAAATACCCCATTCTTAACTGGCTTTTGGACTGCATGTTTTCCCTTCTCTTCTTTTCCCTCCCTCACTTTGACTCAAAACTTAGCCGTAATGTTTCTCTGTTTTGCTGTTTTCCTCTTCTTGCTTTATCTCTACCACAGGTGTAGCAATGCAATGCCACTATCTCTGTCTGTATAGTGCTCCAAATATCCAAATCTGTGCCTGTATTCAGGTGTAACCCTGAAGTGGGCGTGGCTTAAACCAGAAAGGTTGTTTTTCTTTCTTTCTTTTTTAAAGCTATGTCCCAAGAACGACACTGAAAACAGTGAAACGTATTAATGCCAGCACTGTCAGCAGAGGTTGTGAATTCTGGTTTTGACAGATCCTCACCCTCAGCTACCTCGATCTGAGTTCATAATTGGTCTGAACTACAGATGTATGTAGGAGGGTTTTTCAAATCCCGCTCATGCAGTTATTATTGTTGTTTGTACCTGCCCAAAAATCTTTGCCAAAATCTAAAAAAAACCTGCAGCCTCAGTTAAACCAACACAACCTTGGCCAGGTAGTTACTAAGGATAAACGAATGCACAGAGTAATTAATAAAATGTGAATAAAAAAAGGTCTTTTTTCTGGCATAAGCTTCATCTGGCCGATTGCTCATGCCTGCTTGAAAGAAAACATCTCCCACTACCACTTCTTGTTGCATCCCTGGCCTGATGTACACCCCAATGTTAGTTCATTCAGTATAATGTCCTCGTATTCAGTTACAACCCTACACACTACACTCCTGTTCTTTACCACTACAGTGTTCTTTTCTCTCCTGACTTCCTTCCTCATAGAACCACGACCTCTGAGACAGGAGGTGGGAGATGCAAGTCTCGGCTGCATCCGACAGCGGTTCTAAATCACATGCACCCCTGATTTCTTTCTTACTCCCTGCACGTAAACAAAATCCTTTTGCTCCGACGTGTTCATTATCAACTGCTCACCATCAATCACACACAGATAGCCTTGAAAAGAGTGGAGATGTGAGTGTGGGGGTCTGGGGATTTTTTTAAATGAAGTCTGAGTTCAAACACCTAAATCTTTAGCTTTTTTGGTCCTTTTTCTGTTTCTGGAAGCAATGGCCAACAACTCAGAACTGTCCAATTACTGAGTGTGAGCACAAAGGACTGGCTGTCAGTCAGCGTGTCTACTGCAGGTGGAAAAAGCTCATATAATTCCACCCTCTCCCAACTCTTTCACAGCTTACTTGCTAGAGTAGCTGGAAAAGTTTATATGTATGAAGGAGAATCCAGGAAGTAACTGCAGTATAATTCAGTAATAATAATGGATGTAGTTTAAAAAATAAAGTATATACCAAGTTTCCAGAGAAAAAGGACTTTTCAGAGAAAAGTTCTTCATCGGCTGTGCAAGAAAACTGATTCTGAGGTTGTACTTAGTGAAACAAGCCAGTTTATGAGAACTAGTGCAGATTTAGTAACGAACTACAATAAACTACAACCTCCAGGAAATCTCAGGAATATCAGTTGGCTAACGAAGTAGGTCAGGGTACAACAAGAAAGGGATGGTGATATCAGTAACTTTTTTATGGCTGGGAACTCAACAAATGGCAATGGAAACAACGGAAAATGTACCTCTACTTTTCCAGGAACTTGAAATATGGGTGTATGCTGCAATAAGATAACAATCCAAATCATGGCAAAAACACAATAGTTTGAAAAGACTGGCCAGTAATCAGGGAGCAACTTTTCTTCTAATTAGCACATAGAATTCCAGTAGAAATGTTTATTATTTGTGGTTAGTTAGGACAATGGCTAGAGAAGCAACAATTTCTCCAAGGATCACAGTTGGAGATTTGCAGAAGATTGTAGCAAAGGTCCCAAAGTCTCTAGACAGGCACCACCCAAATCTGCAGTTAGGCACCACCTCCATGTCAACTACAATTTATTTGGCGACACTCAAGGTGGTTATGTCGAAAAGTACCTAAAAAAGTACCCAAGTACGGTGGAGTATCTTTTTCTTTTTATATATATATATCAATCAATCACCCCTTCTTCATCTCCACATAGCTCAGTTAAAATGACAAATATGTATTTATATATTTTACATTTATTTTCTTTTTTTACAATATTTTTGTCCTTTTTGCCCTTTTACATTTACATTTACAGCATTTAGCAGATGCCCTTATCCAGAGTGGCTTAGCGAAGTGCTTTGGAGTCTCTTTCAAAAACACATTCTCATGCTAGTTCACTAGGTCAGGGACTAAGAATACCATCAGGCCAAAAAACCCTGTCGGGGAATTTAGTACAGTATGAAAAGAAAACACAACCACAAGACAAGGATGTTTTTAAAAAATAGCTTAACAAAATGTCAACTGAAGTGCTTGGTGAAGAGGTAGTCTTCTGTATTATTCATACAATATTATACATACATCACTCTGTATGATAGAGTGATGTATATACAATATTGTATAAATCGATTCACTTTCAGACAGCCATTTACATCAGCTACATCAGACATCAGACACCAGTAGCTTAAGTGGTGTCTGATGTCTGATGTAGCTGATATAAATGACTGTCTGAAAGTGAATCAGGTGAAGAGGAAGTTTTATACCCACCATAATTACGCTGCCACAACACCACCAACCCAGTGAAGCCGAGGAAGAAGAAGACCCCTCCCAGCACCGTCTTCCACTCATCAGAGCCCTTCCTCATCTCTGCATAGCTCAGTTCAAATGAGAGTCTATACACTGTGCAAGACACATGAACACTGTACATTAACTACATTTACTCAAGTGCTCAAGCCTGTTTAAAATGGCAACCATGCACAAGGAAAGACATTTTAGTGTCATATGCTAAACATAATGTAAACAGGCATTACAGGGAGTGTGACTGCTATCAGGAGTGTGGGCAACACTGCCACCTTGTGGTTACTGCACTGCAATACAACTCTGCTAGACTGTTAAGTATGAAGGTAACCGAATTTCAATAAATAAATAGCTAGCTAGCTAGCTAGCTAGCTAGATAGATAGATAGACAGGATTGTGATGGAATTAAGACCATACCTGGTGGATTTGAATACATGAGCGGAGTTCAGACAACGCTCCTTAGCTTTTCATGAGTATGTTTTCATTGTATGCTTCAGTGTAATTAATGCAATTAGAATTTATTGTTTATTGGCATCTAGACGTGTCTCAAACTTGCCTTAATGACACATTCCTAAGAACTGGAACAAGTGAGTTCAATTTCATTTTATTTCATACAAATTAAGTTAATCAGTTACTTGGGAATCAGTTCATTTTCCCAAAAGCACTGCTGACACTTCAGGTGAATAGGGTTGCTTTTAAAACAATAGATATCATGATTACTCTATTCTCAAATAATTGCTAATGTTTCATGAGTACGTTTTTGTATTTGAGGTTTACTGTGTTTTTTTTTTCCCCCAAAAAAATGCAATTATTTATGAAACAAGGCTTCATCTTATTAAATATATATATAAATTTACTTACTTAATAAAACAGACAAGACAGATCTAGTCTTTGGACTTTCTTCAGACAAATGTGTTTACAAAACAGTTTGCTGTTTTTATGGTTTATTTAAGAATTGCAGGTCATCCAGAAACAGAGATTTTTTAGGTTCTAAATATTAAAAATGACACATATATTAGAAAACATATAACATGATGTGACTGTGCCAAGAGCCTTAAAGCATTCTCTAAAATTATTCACTTTCAGATAATCAGGTCATAGGTGTATAAAAATATTGAAATAAACAGCTATCTGTTGAACTTTTGACTTTTTTTTAGCACTACAGTGAAAGAGATGATGTTTATATAAGCAGTTTATCAACAAAAAAAAAAAGACCAAAATTAAAGTTCTTATCTGGTATAGAAAGCGTTTAATGCAATGCATGCATTCTACTGGTTAACAGTTATCTTTGTGCTGTGGTGCTTTTGGAAAACTAAGCAAAGTTTAGTTAAAAATAATAATAAAAAAGAATCAAGACTACCATTCAAACGTTTTGGACGTTTCTTATATTTTATTACACTTGAATCACTATTATTCTATATACACTATAATCACATGTCAAAAAAATGATACTGAATAGCAGTTAAATTTAGATAACCTAGATTTTTGTGGAACTTATTAACTGTTCACTCTTGAATTTTAAATGATTAAGGGGAGAGACACACTCGGGTTAACTCATAATGCTTAGATATAAAATACTGATAGATAACAGTGTTAGTATTAACTGTAAAACATATATATATATATATATATATATATATATATATATATATGTGTGTGTGTGTGTGTGTGTGTGTGTGTGTGTGTG
>CM074966.1:10737357-10750051 GCA_037577455.1 Pangasius macronema | reverse complement strand
TATGTCAGATGGGGATCCTACTCGGGTCATACACACATAGAGTAGCCACATTATGCATTTTCTAGAATTAGTATTTTGCCCCATCCTAGATTGCCAGCCTAAAGGTTCTCCAGTTTTCCACCCAAATCCCAAAAAAATGTCTAGGATAAATTACCCCAGATGTAAACGAGTGTGTGAATGAGTGTGTGAATGCATGGAGTGAATGTCAGCCCATCCAGGATCCACTGTGATCCACTGATCATGATAAAGCTGTCACTGGAGATGAATGAATGAATGAATGAATGAATGTTTAATAACAGTTTAATAAAACAAGAATCTAACCATCCATATGAAACCACACTTCCTGATTCAGTATTAAAGGTGAATCTAGGCTACTAACACATCAGAAGAATTTAGGGGGGAAATGTCAAAGACTTTACTTCAGTTAGTTTATAGGCTTGTGTGCAGTATAATGAAAGTTGTCCCAGGCACGTAGTCAGCACTGTTGCCTCGCACCTCCAGGGTTGGGGGTTCAAATCCCGCCTCTGCCCTGTGTGCATGGAGTTTGTATGTTCTCCCCGTGCTTCGGGAGTTTCCTCCCCCTGTCCAAAGACATGCTGATTGGCATTACCATACTGTGTGCATGAGTGTGTGTGTGTAATTATGCCCTGCAGTGGGCTGGCACCCCGTCCAGGGTGTCCCATGCCTTGTGCCTGGGATAGGCTCCAGGCTCCCCCGCAACCCTGTGTAGGATAAGCAGTACAGAAAACAGATGGATGGATGAACTATGCTATCCATCCAAAGTTTTGGCACAGTAATGCAAAAAGCAAATAAGTGCTAGTCTACTCGGTCTATCACACTCATTCAGCACCGAAGGAGTTCATTTTGTTGACGTTGCTACATGGCATCAATAAGAAGCGTGCCACATTCAGTAAATCGCACATGCATCACACCACACGATAGATTTCGTTATTTACTGTAATAAAGGAAAGTCCTGACGTGCTGCATTACTGGCATGCTTTTTTGAAACAGTTCTCGGTGATCATGACGAGAACGCGCGCCGCTCGAGCGCTCAGTCACATGCTGATAGACAGAGGAACGTCTGGTAGCTTGCGCGCGAATCGGCTCTTCTTTTCCAGCACTCTTTTAAACGAGTCAAGTGAATCGATTCGCAGCCAGGACTCGATAGGTGGCCTAATTATTAGGTGTGAATTACAGCGTGTAGGTTAACCTACCAATTAAATTGGAAAATGGATGTGCAGTATTAGCCAGACACAAATGAATGCCACTTTTAGACAAAATAACAGTATAAAATAGCCAATGTCGGCTACAGAAGTGTACACTCGGCTCATTTAAACGAAGAATCGATTCAGTGCTCCACAGTGAGTCGTAATGATCACACTCTAAAAAAAATCCAGTGCGCAACATTATATTTGTAGCTCAAAATGACCATATAAGATCATAGGAGAGAGAGAAAGAAAAAAAAAAGCAATTAGATAAGGTTGATTATTAACAGCGTGATACTCACCTATCTTAGTGCATCATATAAACTAGGTCATGCATGCAATACAACAGATCGTTTTTAAAAATGCTATTTAAGATGGTGTTGTTATTAAAATATGCTGCATCGATTATTACAGAGCTTTCTGAAATCGTCTGTCAGTAAACAATCATTAATGCAGTTCACATGAGTGACGCATCAGGTGAACTAATAATCCGGTACATAAATAATCAGTCCTACAGGTTGCACTCTGCCATTCCAAACACAATAATAATAATAATAATAATAATAATAATAATAATAATAATGCAAGAGTCACTTTATATGGCATGCTGGTATTTTTATGGCATGCTGGTAGATCTCCAGAGTAAATGTATACCATTAACAAGCATGCATTCCATGGCAAGCTATAGAAAACTGAATACTGATCATTGGTTACCTTTATTTGAGAAGATGTGCGCTTGCCGAACTTGTCTACGTGCTGTGTGTGCAGTAGCGCATGGGTCTCGGCTCAGACGCGCCTGTTAGAAGAGCAGGTGCTTTCCGTGATCGGCTCCATCAGCCAATCAGAAGCGAGGAAACTGCTGGCGCGCGGCCCGCTTCACCAAATGCACGCGCGTTTCCTCCCTTCAGCTCAATGTCATTGGAAGGCGAGTCTGTGTGTGAGCGTTATCACGTATTCACAGACTTTCACAAACCTCAGAGATTTTTTTTTTAAACCAAAAAATACACACACACGTTTCTTTTTCTCCGTTAACTGTTAGGATTTACCGCATTTATTTGGTGTCTTTTTTATTCGTTATATTCAGTGTAGCTTATTATTTTTAAATGTAGCCATAATAGCAAATTGCTATATATAAGTAAAATATTTTTATCTTCATAATATTTAGTGGAAAAACTAGAATTTATGTTTAACACGAGAGAAAATAAGTTCTCTGAACGACGCTTGGGCAGTAAGAGTAGGAAGCGGCACTTCCGGTTATAATTTTTCTTTACTTTAGCAGGCTGTTAAGTTTTACAGTCAGATGATGAGACAGTGTTGCTGTGTAACTCAGCGAGCAAAGGTCATACAAATCAAGGGACAAACTGGATGGACAGCCGCCAAAACGCCATTGTGGCTCTAATTTTAACCTGATGTTGTGTCCATCTTTTAATCTGGATCCTTTTCTGTTTTCCTAAACACAGTGCAATAATCCACCCTGCTGAAAATGCAGCTTGTCTGCAGTGTAAACATTAGTAGTGTTAGATCATAAGCCATTTCATTATCTCACTTACTAACTGGCAGGAGGTTAGTAAGGTCTAGACCAGCTCTATTTGTATTTTGGCATCTGGTCAGAGAAAGCTGGACTTTTTCAGCAAAGCCCAGGCTTGAATTAACCCTACAGTATATATTTATAGGGATGTACCAATCCGATAACTGGTCTGAAATGCTGCAAAGGTACTGGATGAATGTAACATATTTTTTGATTCAGTAATGCATTTAAAGACATTATTGTGTGTTATGTTGACTGACATGAATGCAGGAGTTTTCAGAGAGTTACACAAACCTCTATAAAAAATATGAGTATTGTATTAAAAAGTGGGACCGGTGCATAATTAGTTATTTGTGTGCAGATGGACTGTGTTCAAATGAACAATGTATTTATTAATTCCTATGAGATTTTTTTTTTTATTATTATTATTTTTTTTTTTTTGGTAATTTCGTGTAAAAAGAAGGAAGTGCAGCATGGGCTTTTGGTTATGTTTGCTTCAGCTTTATACCGCCCCGTGGTTGAATGCTCGAATCTGATTGGTCAGTAAGTGGGCATTGTTTTCCTATAACAGCACAGGTAGT
Organism: Pangasius macronema; assembly: GCA_037577455.1. NCBI lineage: Eukaryota > Metazoa > Chordata > Actinopteri > Siluriformes > Pangasiidae > Pangasius > Pangasius macronema. The sequence goes on along the minus strand of CM074966.1, from coordinate 10,746,737 downwards.
TCAGGTGCCGTGCCCTGCTTTCCATCCCTGCTTCAAGCCCCTCCCCCTCCCAGGAGCGCGCGCGCCGGTATCGCTTTAAACTGCGGAAGTAGTCGTGGGTTTGAATCAGATTTAAAAAGGAAATCTGACTTATAACAATTCTTCTCATTGTCGTATGTTCTAACTATCGTGTTGTAAACACTGATGGGTCGTAAACAATAAGCATAATATTGTACATGATTGGATATGTTCAGCCTGGTGTCACATACTCGGTGGGTTAAACCCTCCACAGGCTTAGTGTTTTACTGCTAAAGTATTAATGCGCCCGGACTAGCACTCCAAGAAGATCTAACCTAACACTGAGAATAAACGGATTTTAAGACGTGTTGTTTAACAGAGTAACTGTTACTGTGTGTGTGTGTGTGTGTGTGTGTGTGTGTGTGTGTGTGTGTGTGTGTGTGAGAGAGAGAGAGAGAGAGATAACAGCTATAAGATATCAGTGAGAACAGGAACTAACTTGTCTCGCGGACGTTCCACAACATTTCATCTAACAAACCCTTAAAATGCGTGATGCGTCGCTCATCAATAGATTAAACACTGTAAAAATAAGCTTACCAATAGGCAGTGTTATTCCTTACCTATTGAAGTAACAGCCTGCAACAGCTGGATAGCATGTAATACTAACACATTGTATAGAGTGGCGCTAGAAAGTTTTTACAATCTTCCGTATTTCTACATAAATTTGACCTGAAATGTGATCAGATTTTTATCCAAGTTCTATAACTAGATAGAGAACCCAATTAAAGGAGTGATGCATAAACATTATAGATTTTACATTTATTTATTAAGCAAAATTATCTAACATTGAATATCTTTGTAAGAAAAAGTATGTGAACTTCTAGGAATATGAGTTCATTTAAAGGATGCCAGTCAGATGTGAGCAACATCAGGCGTGAGGTTAACAGGATCAGTGTGAGTTTAGCAACATCAGACGTGAGTTTAGCAACATCAGGCATGAGTTTAGCAGGATCAGGTGTGAGTTTAGCAACATCAAGCATGAGTTTAGCAGGATCAGGTGAGTTTAGCAGGATCAGGCTTGAGTTTAGCATGATCAGGTGAGTTTAGCAGGATCAGGCATGAGTCTAGCAGGATCAGGTGAGTTTAGCAGGATCAGGCATGAGTTTAGCATGATCAGGTGAGTTTAGCAGGATCAGGCATGAGTCTAGCAGGATCAGGTGAGTTTAGCAGGATCAGGCATGAGTTTAGCATGATCAGGTGAGTTTAGCAGGATCAGGCATGAGTCTAGCAGGATCAGGTGAGTTTAGCAGGATCAGGCATGAGTCTAGCAGGATCAGGTGAGTTTAGCAGGAACAGTGTGTGTTTAGCAGGATCAGTGTGTGTTTAGCAGGATCAGGCGTGAGTTTAGCAGGATCAGGTAAGTTTAGCAGGATCAGTGTGAGTTTAGCAGGATCAGCTGAGTTTTGCAGGATCAGCTGTAGCAGGCCCTCCTATGTTTCAAGAACATAAACTTGGGTCTTCACTATCAAAGTCTGGTCTTCACCACACAGGTTTATGGAAGTGTGCTTAGATCAAATGAGCTTCCTGAGGACCTCAGAAAAAGAGTTATTGATGCTCACCAGGCAGGAAAAAAAATTTCTATGTATTTCTGTGAGGCAGATGATTTGCAAATGGAGGAAATTCAGCACCACCGTTACTCTCTCAAGGAGTGACCGTCCAGCAAATTTCACTCCAAGGGCCCTGTGTATAATATTTCGAGAAGTCACAAAGAACCCCAGGGTAACATCTAAGGACCTACAGGCCACTCTTGCATTGAATAATGTCAATGTTCATGGGTCCACCATCAGGCAAACATTGAACAAAGATTGTGTGCGTGGCAGGATAGCAAGGAGGAAGCCAGTACTCTCCAGAAAGAACACTGCTGGCAATCTGAAGTTTGCTCAAGACGATATGGAGAAGCCAAACGTCTGTTGGAGGAATATTCTGTGGACAGAAAAGATCTCACAAAATAGAACACTGCATTCCAACATAAGAATCTCATCCCAACCATGAAGGATGGGGGTGGCTTCTTTTGGTTTGGGGCTGCTTTGCTGCCTCAGGTCCAAGATAGCTTGCCATTATTGATGATATTGTTCCAGATTGTACCAGCAAATTCTACAGGAGAATGTCAGGGTATCTGTTTGTGAAGAAAGACAAGGATTCTAAGAACACAGGTAAGTCTACAAAGAAATGGTTAAAGCATGGTTGAAGTTCAGACCTTAACCCAACAGAAATGTTGTGGAAGGACCTAAAAAGAGTAGTTCATGCAAGGAAGCCCACCAACATCACTGAGTTGAAGCAGTATTGTAAGGAGGAATGGGACAAATTTCCTCCAACCTGCTTTGCAGGACTGATCAGCAGTTACAGGAAACATTTGTTTGAAGTTATTGCTGCTCAAGGGGGCCACACCAGTTACTGAAAGCAAAGGTTCACATACTTTTTCTGACAGATATTTAATGTTGGATAATTTTGCTCAATAAATGTAGATGGATTGGCCACTCTAAATTGTCTCTAGATATGAATGTGGGCACAAATGTCCAGTCAGGCCATAAAGATTTGGACATTGACTAGGATAATGTTATTTTGGCTGTGTACCAAAGTACATTGGAGTTTAACTAATTAAACTAAAATGAGCTCAAAGTGCAGACTTTCCACTTTGAGGTGGTATGCTTCTGATCATGAGCATTGCCTTCCTTTCTTCATACTCTTCTCTTCCCATCATTCTGGTACAAGTTGATCTTTCTCTCATCTGTTCATAGGATGTTGTTCCAGAACTGTAGGGGACTTTTGAGATATTTCTGGCAAACTGTTATGAAGTGGTTTTCATTCACCAGAGAATTCATTCTTCTGTCATTCACCACAGTTGTGTTTTGTGGTCTTCCCAGCCTTTTGGTGTTCTCGAGCTCACCAGTGTGTTCTTTCTTTTTAAATAATGTTCAAAATAGGTGATTTGGCCACATCTAATGTTTTTGCTATCTCTCTGATGGGTTTGTTTTGATTTTTCAGACTGATGATGGCTTGCTTTACTGGCAGTGACAGCTCTTTGGACATATTTTCAAATGCAAATGCCACACTTGAAATCAACTGTAGAACTTTTATCTGCTTAATTGTAAGTGAAGTATTGAGGGAATAACACACGCCTAGCCATGGAACAGCTGAGCAGTCAATTGGCCAATTACTTTTATCCCTTAAAAAGAGGGAGGGGTTGGGGGTTGGTGCTGTAATTCCTACACTGTTCACCCAATTTGGTTGAAAATACCCTCAAATTAAAATATGCAACTTGAGAAGATTTTATTGATTATTTTTTTTATTGATTTGGGCAGAAATATTGATTAAATATTCGTTATATTTTTAACTCCAATATACTGTGGTAGAGAGCTAAAATAACAATGACTTTGCTGATGTCCAAATATTTATAGATTTGAACAGTCTCCCATCCAGGATGTTCTCCCACCTCCCCGGATCGGCTCCAGATCCACCATGACTCAGTATGGTATGAACAGACATATTCAACAGAATATGTCCCTTTTAGAAAAACTTCCACCTAGAACTTTTCCATTAATTATATGTGAAATCTTGGATTGTCCTCTTGCATACAATGTCAATGTGGACTGCTTTAATGATCAACAAACTCAGAGAGTTCATTTTTTGATAGCGTCATGTGCCTTAAACTTAAAATAAAAATCTGAAAAGTGAGGTTGCTTATATGCAATAAAATATGCAGATTCCCTAATTATACATGCATATATACCATAACAATATAAATAAACAAGCACAATGCACATCATTCAAAGATTCAGTAGCATGATTTATTGTTTTCCAAACTGCAAAATGGAAAAATAAAATCAACCCACAATGTTTAACCATTGTAGTATCATCTTCATGCCAGTGATGTACAATTTTCAGTGGACATGATGTTTTCATCAGTGACCTTTACCATCAACACAGCCACAATAAAGATGACAGGACCTGCAAATGAAAATCTGTAATATTACAAACATACATTGAATGCACAGAAAAATAGACCTTTCTCTGGCACTTTGTAGATATCTCACAAGCTCTTCCTATGTACAGTACAACTGATACGGAGTATGAGGGGTTTCGTTGCATGCCTCCGGTATACCTGGAGAGAAGAAATAACTGCTTGTAGGCAGCGGCTGCGTTTTGAAATTGCACTAAACGTCAAGTCATAAGAACATCATTTTAATGCATAGGGCCTGAACGTATCTTTCCCTCCCATTTGACATTAAAAAAAAATTATAACAAATATTAAAGTACAAATAAATAAAATGTTGAATCTATGTTTACAGTATTATTCCAAAAACATATTATTGAAATAAAACTTTTCAAAGGAAGGAAAAATATATATATATAAACTTAAAACTATTAAAATCACTGACAACATATTCCAAACATTTTGGTTTTCAGATACACTGACATTCATTTTGTTTCATTTGAACATTCGCTGTTCTTGCTTTCTCTTGGCCATCCGTAATGGGCGACAACTGGTGGACAGAAGGCACCATTTAAAGAAAGAGGGGAGATGAATATTAATAAAGGGAGGATAAAATTGGTACAGAACTAAAGGACAGTTTCAAATGTGCAAGTAAACCCACAAGCCAAAGCCGTGCTATAAACGAAGAACATGGAAATGAAAAAAAAAAATTGCTCTGAATAAAGCCAGTTCCAAGTTGTTTGTCACTATAAGGAATCCCCTCAGACCTCAGATGATATTGATGGTACAGTCCAAAGTATACCAGTGAGTTTAGTACACAGAATGGACACCAGATGGTGATGTTTCATATGTAGTGATAGTGAGCGTGCAGTAACAGCTTTAGACACCAAGCTCTGCAGAATCCCTGTGAGGAAGAGATCCTTGGTGGTCCACCTTGTCGCCCCTGTAGCCCATCCATCCATCCATCCATCCATTCCCCCATCAATCTATTTCCTCGTCTGGTCTTCAGCAGCATTCAGTTTGCACCCATATACCCTTTTCCTCCTTCTGCCAGCCCTGAGTGGGCTGCAAATTCATCCCAAACTCCAGCTTCAAATCGACTTCCCACTTCCTCTTCCAGCAGCATGACAGAAATTAGCAGTTCTGATGTGCATCACTCAGCTTCCTCACTCTCCTTCCTGGTCAGACCTAAGCAGCAAAAGAAAAGTGTATGTAGATTAGTGTATGTAAGGACATCTCTGTCGCGACTAAGCCGCGACTGACCAATCACAGCTTAGCAAAAGTAAGAAGGCTCAGGCACCTGACAAGCTTTCAGGCCTCGTTAAGCTGTCACGTCAGATACTTTTAAAGTTGGTTTTAGATTTGTGCAATTTCATCCATCTTGTACAGTTATTACTTTATCACACTGTACAAGCTCCTAGTAAAATAACATGATATTTGTGTACTGTGTTTGTGGCTGTCCTGGGAGTTTTGTGTCTTCCTATACTGCCCTCCTGTTGGTGGCCTATAGACGAGAGATATAGCTGTGCTCACTGAGATTGTAAAATTTCTGAAAATACTTTCCTGCCGTCAGCTGACATTAGTCACAATGGTACTGAATTGACCACTTTTTGGCGACAGCAAAATCGTGCAGTGTAAACCAGGCTCAAGTTAGACGGCTGATTTCCCAAACGTTTACACGGGTGGGATTTGGGAGAGAAATTACACCCATTTCCTACATATAGGATACAAGAGGAGGGGTGTAGCATTCAAATTAAACAATGCTGAAAAGCACAGTAGCAGTTTAAGCCTGTTTATAAAAAAAAAATACTACTTCTACTGTCTGTAGCTAAAGTAGATATTCCTGTGAAATGGAGAACAGTGACAACCTAATCACTGATTGCTGTCATACTGGAAACTTTTGTCATGAATCAGTGAGCCATTCACACTAAATATAATCCTTAAAATGCATACATACACATTTACCTGTGCTTCAGTGTAGGGACAGTGCTGCCATTTTATTCATAGATCATCTACATGGATCAATGTTAATAAAGCTGCTGATTGTCTGACTAAAAGATCTGTAAACTTTAGGCTCAATCTTGACCATCTTAAGACCCTCTTGATGTTTCTAACGGTCTCAGACATGGTGTTCACCACCACCCACCTAATACAAAAAAAATAAGTCTTCTACCCTTGATCACTCCACATTTGACATTTTGGGGTCAAAAGAAACAGCTGTAGGAACAGAAACCATGGGTGGCAGGGTATAGCTAAGAGTCAATTGCACCATGCTGTGGTGAGGGAGGAGGTGACAGCATGTGAGTATGTCAAACTCCTTGTCAGTCTTGACACTCATATCATTACATTTCAACATTATTTCAACATATAGCAGTTGTTCAGCTACTGCTTTTCTTGCACTCCATATAAAGTAGCTTCATTCTGCACCATGCCAATGTCGGTCCAATAACTACTCTCCAAATACACAACAGGTCTGCCTCATCTCGAACAATATTAGGCAGTAATAGCACACTAAATATTCCATTTTAAGGATGTACAGAGAACTTCATTTAAACCCAGTTGCTGAAATCTGAATTTTTATTATATCTATGTAACCCTAATAAACATCCTAATTTGAAGGCCATAACATCCTAAACTATTACTACTACCTACTTGTGCTTAACCCACTATGACTGATTTAATGGTTATTAAAACATGAAAATCAAAAAAAAAAAAAAAAAAAGAAGACGACATTCAGTTCACGCTAAAATCTGATCCATGCATATCAACAGCAAAATTCACAGCAATCCATCTGCTGGTTAATATTCATAACACTTGTTGATCTGTATTCAGTGCACGATATTCACACCCAGTAGAGTACATTCAATAACATCCCACAATGTGTAGCGTGTTACATTTGTGAAGTTAACAGTGTAGCACGTTAAGAGCACCTGGAAGCTGATAACAGAACGGCCTACTCTAAACAGCGGGGTGTTTGGCCAAAATAAAACGCTACAATACCTGATGCACACCAAAACGGGCACATTTTGGTTTTTTCCAGTACTACATTTAAAAATACCTATGAAACCTTAAATAATTGTATAGATAAGAGGAAAGATGGAAAATAGCAACCTAATTCTCTAATTGAAACTTTTTTCTGTGTTTGTTCTGACCTCTTGACTTACACTCACTGACCACTTTATTAGGAACACCGGTACACCTGCTCATTCATGCAGTTATCCAATCAGCCAATCATGTGGCAGCAGCACATGCGTAAAAATCAAATTCACGTAAACTGGGTATAACCTGCTAATGTTTCTAAAAGTTTGTGTGATCCTGTGCAGACTGTAGCCTCAGATTCCTGTTTTTGGCTGACAGAAGTGGAACCCAATGTGGTCCCCCGCTGTTGTAGCCCATCTACCTCAAGCTTCGATATACTGAACTTTCCGAGATGCTTTTCTGCTCACCACGGTTGTAAAGAGTGGTTATTGCTTTACTACTGAATTCCTGTCAGCTCAAACCAGTATGACCATTCTCCTCTGACCTCCCTCATCATAAAGACATTTCTGCCCACAGAACTGCAGCTGAATCGAACACACCTCAAATCACAACAGGCTGCATGTTCTTAAAATTCATCACCACACTGTTCAGAACTTGCAGTTGCCACCTACTCTCTCTGCACTGTCTAAAACTTTACCAAGATAAACCCTATGTATGTATGTAACTGTCCTAAGGACACTGGATAACTGAGAGGGGAGGTGAATACCTTCTTATGCGCGTGTCAAGACCTGCCAACAACGTCACAATGCACACACAAAGAAATAATAATAATAATAATAATAATAATAATAATAATGGGTGCACATCAGATTCCTCCTTGGCCGCCACTGTTAATGCTTTTTTGCTTAATTTTTTTTAAACAAAATAAAATATAATGAACTTTACATCTCGAAGACCAATGGCTCTAAGGTTAATGGCCACTGACCAAACTGGCCTAGTTGTTTGTATAAACATTACATAACTCTTCTAACAGCTCGAGGTCTGGCTTGCGAGGCTATAAAATTACTTATAATTATTGCACACTTTTAGAAGTTTATCGCGTGTGGCCAGTGCATTGTGGAAACAGGACACAACACACCATCTATCTACAAGGAGAGAAGCTCCAGCACATTGTGGAAAAAAGTTAGGAGAAATGTCTGGGCTGGCTGCTGATGTTAACCACACACAATCACACCTGCATGCACACACATTTGCATCAAAAAAAAAAGTTACCATGATATGTCAGTCCCACTGGGTGAAGGATAAAATGTAAAACCTCATGCTCTCACACAAACAGAGCAGCAGGTTGCAGTGACAGCAGTGCAGTAGTCCTGTGCTTGACAAGGCCAGGGTGGCATGAGGGCGATACCTGTGTGTGTGTGTGTGTTGGGGTGGGAAGAGAGAGGAGTCCGGGAACAGAGAGGAGCTTTAGCAGTGCAGAGCGTCTATACCTGCTGGAGTCAGGACCAGGGCCTGCAGGATGTCCGACAGGGACACAATACCCACGATGCAGCCGGCCTCGTCTACCACCACCAGCCTATGCACCTGTGAGCAGACAGAAAATCCTGAATGGCAGCAGTATCCGGCCATTCTGCAGTCTACCTACTCTAAGACCCAGCCCTCAGTACCCCTATCACAATCCACCATTATCAAAGTTGTTCCATGTAATATTGAGTTCTTATTGTTATCAGTCTATTTGACTGATCACTTATATTGAATGGCTTTCATCCAAACCTCAACAACTCAAAAACAAGCAGCCTGTAAATAATGTCCACATGGATAGAACATGTTCCATCAATAGAGAGCTCAGGAATAGAAAACTCTATGGCTCGAATAAATAATTTAAATAATGTTCATGAAATAAATGTGTACTGAACCAGACGACACCATTAAGTACACAAACTTTGGAATTTAATAATAATGATCATGATAATTGCTGACTTGGACTCATTTGCTCTAATATTTAATACTTAGGGGTCCAAGCATCAAAGGTGCATACAGCTATATTTATTATTTAATTATTGTTGTAACAGGATTGCAGTTACATAAACATGAAATTCTTTTTCCCCCCAGTAAAATACAATACATAATATAACATGGGGAAAATACAAGGATATTTTTTACTTTTTTAATCCAGAAACCAATGTGGAAGAAAACTTGCATTCAACCTTATAGCTAAGGTGCCAATCTGAGAATGAATCCTAGGAGCTTAACTCTGCTTTGAATATTCTGTAAACTATTACATATGTGTGTGTGTGTGTGTGTGTGTGTGTGTGTGTCTTTGTTGCCCAGAAGCAAATTCACCACATATTTGACTATATGAACATGTGTGAAGCTCGGAGCCTCACCTCAGCTTCACTACCCTGTACAC
>CM074966.1:10731496-10734381 GCA_037577455.1 Pangasius macronema | reverse complement strand
GGTAACATCGCCTTTCCCGACATCCTACCTTTGTGAAAGTGGGCTCTCTGCAATGACACAACTCGAAAGCAAATACAATGACTGACTGGACATTCAACATGATCTGAGGGTCGCCTTGTCCATAATCACCCCAAATTTTGAGCCATCAAAATGAAATCACATCCTCGGCTTCCCATTGATGTGCAAGGTATGACTGCACAGCTCCGTGACTGTTAGCTGCAGTTAAATCTCATTGTTATATTCAGTGTACAATCTGTTATTCAAAATTTGGCTCTGTGTTTGTTTTATTTGTTAAGTCTAGGTAAACTGCACTTACTCAGCATATGCCTTGCATTTAATGAACTGATATTTTCCATTGTACATACTTAGGAGGTATAATAGACCTCTAAAAGGATACTTATCAGTAGTATTAACATTCATACGCAATATTAATATGCATTTCTGTGTTTACTTCCATATGATAAACGATTTTAGTTTAGTGCTGGGTCATGACTTGATGTCCAACGTAAAATTTGGGCCCTGAAGTAATACCAGTTGATAATCACTGGTGTAAACAACCTTCGAAAAATGTTTGTGTAACCCTGCAAAATGGCAGACTTTATAAAAAAAAATAATAAGAAGAAGAAGAAGGAGAATAAGAAGAAGAAGAAGGAGGAAAAAAATGTACAAAATCAACATGCCACTTACGAAAAGCTGCAGGAACTTGAGGATCCTCTTGTGTGTGAGGATATAAAGTGCATTCCCACTGACGGGGTCAATAACGGGCAAGCGGTGAATCTTGTTCTTGATTAGCGAATACACAGCGTCGAATATGCTGCCAAATACACAGAAAACAGAAAACATCAGATTTTCATCAGATCCCCCCCCCTAGAATCAGTGTACCGAGACCGTTTTGTATTAAGGCCAACACACAGATCCTGCTGGGAAGACGTTTCCCCATTAGTAACTGACCCGGTGCTGACCCGAACACTTAATAAAAAAAAGAAAAGAACGAAGTTGGTTTGAGCTGAACATCAAAGGGCGACCTGAAATAAGAGCGTTCAGAGCCTTGTCCGTTACTCTTTTTAGAGGATGCTCGCTGAATTATTTACTGCACTGAAATATCAGAAAGCTTGATTGCAGGGAAGAAGAGATAAAAATATGGGCTCAGGGAAATCGCAAAGCTACACACACACACGTGAACACACACTTTCTGTCCCGTGTTTGTAGGAGGATACTGTATCCGTATTCAATAACTTGAAAAGCATCATCATTTATCAAACTGCATACGAACAAATGTATTCATAAATCGTCCGTAAGTGCATTTACAAAACGAACATGAAAATCCAATAAGTTCAGGAAAATATATATATCTTACGATAGCAAGATCCATACTGTAAGAGCTTTTGTACAACTTCGTATAAGGAAACTCACTAATGTAAACCTGGAGTCATAGGTTTCAAATTCTGCAACTGCTAATGCATTACTGCAATTTATACAGAATACGCTGTCAAGCTGTGTGTGTGAGACTTCTCTCATTTACACATATGTTATGTTATGATCATTTTGTGAAAATCAGTCATTTCATATTAATGGCTTACAAGAGAACAATACAAACCAAATAGATAACGTAAGACAAATAAGTCTAGCTCTTCAATTACAACAAAATAAATACCACAATATTAAAGGACTTAATGTGTGCATCATAGCCGACACAGCTGCATTTAGCCAACACAGCTGCATTTAGCATGTGCTCTTTCACCGTTTACTTCTCATTTTGTTGTTTTCAGCTCCCTGTGAGCTTTGCCTTTTATGGAGTTGTGTGCACTGTGAACATGCTGAATAATTTATGGGCGATTGACATTAATCAAAATATGTACACAAGGATGAAGAAAATGAGCATTACAGAAACTTTTGTAATTCTGTCAGGAGTTCAGTTTGGCCTAAAGTATGTTTTACTCACAGCTCTACGAAAAGACTGACAAATGAGGCCAATTGTTTGCAAAATGCAGGAATGCAAAATGCCCTTTTTTTTTTTTAATTTACAGACATTACTTCTACCCCACAAGATACTTTTATGTATCCATTTTTCTGTGATAATGGCTGTTAACAGGGCGTGCAAAATCAAACATAATATCAAGAAATGGACACAAAAAACAAAACACTTACCTTGCATCTGGTGATATGTTGACTAAAGGTTTAAAGGTTTCTTGTAAATAGAGCTCTGTGGAAAAAACAAAACAAAACAAGAACCTTCAGGACTTCAGTCACAATGGAAAATGACATTTATTTTAAAAAGGTACTTTTCCTAACTATTTACTGACCACTGACTATGGAGAGGTTCAGAGTTAGAATACAAGGAGGTCGAGTATCTAAACCACCTGAAACACGACAAAACACGCTCATGATCAGGTCGGTCATAAAAAGTAGCTACAGCATTGTGTAGAACAATGTGTATAACCTCACAAGCACTCGTTTGTCAGAAATGTCCTAGTTCTCTGAAAGCTTTGTGTAGCCCATTGAACATTTACTACATCTGCAATGTTCTATTCACAAGCCAGTAATCTGAGGTGATTCGGGAATCCAATAACTGCTCTGGAGATCATATACTACACAATCTTTCCTGGTACTGTGGAAAGTAGGTATGATCTCCTCCCCAGAGAAAAGAAGGAAAATGACTGATAAGGTGGAAAAAAAAAAAAAAAAAGCAGGCAACAAATCCTCTAACAAGAAGGTCTCTCCGCTGGGACTCCAATTAAGATCCATGATGACGCAACGGTGACGCAATCACAGGTCTAAAAGTGCAGCTCTAAACATGGATCAGCTTTGTGCAGGGCTCTGGATGCACAGGCTGCTAATGATGCAAGTGAGTCATCTACGTGTGTATATGTGTAGGTGTGAGTTAT
>CM074966.1:10718996-10726496 GCA_037577455.1 Pangasius macronema | reverse complement strand
AGTAGAAATGAACACTGATTCGTGCTGTTGATGGGGCATTTCCACAGCCTACAACAACACCACACCTCAGTGAGAGATAACCAGCTACTGTAAACGAGACAAAATCGGATTTGAGTGTGTTCCGTTGATGCAATATCCTTTTTTTGCAACCAATCAAAAACAGGAGCGTTTTGTCCCGCCTCCAGCACCACGAAATTATGAACCACGACGGGATCATCACGAAGTTACTGTGTTATGTCTTGGAAAAAAAAAAGATGTCTGATGAAACTCATAACAACAACTCTATTAGCGTACTTAGAGACATAAATTCATCTCAGTAGAATTCATTTTGCAAAAGAATCATTGGCGGAGAAAAAACAAACAAAAAAATCTTAAAACTGCATGTATTGGTATGAAATCGCAAAATAAATAACTGTTGATGTATCGGTTGAAGTTTATGTTAATGAAATAAAGGCATGACTTACCACATCTTCAGTTAAACAAAAAAATTATCCTGTTCCGTAGCTTAATTTGGGTACAGACAGTGTGTGGTCTATTAAGAAGATTTATTTTAATTTATATTGATGATAAATGCAACAATAACATGTATAATAAATATATAAAGAACATCTTCAACAAGCAGCAGTGCAGCAGGTCCTCCCCATCATTACATGTACATGTCTCATTAGCCACTTAGCTACATTATGGGAGCACTGGGAAGTTTACCTCGGCAGCGCGTATCGCATGAGCAAAAGTTAGAAAGAGAGCTTTTCCTCCTCCTGATGAAACAGCCTTGGATCTTATTCCTACAACCGGTAGGCTTTTTGTGCTCTTGAAAGCTTTTAGGCACTCTCCAGACTAGGGAGAGGGGTTGTGTATGAAATAAATACATATCAGAATTTTTTGCAATTTTAATATTAATCATCGGATCAGAGGAAAATACGTAAGGATCGCAGTATTTTATTGACGTACTGTTGATTCTCTTCTGAAGTAAGGTGAGTATTTTAGGAGTCTTTCACCTCTAATTATGTTCAGGTTATGCAGCAAAGACAACAAAAAAAAAATCTCCCAAATATGGCAACACTGATGGAAAAATCATGTGAGAAAAACGCTAGGATACTACTGTACTGTACTGTACTGTAGTGAATAGTATACGATTTGGGACATAAGGGCTTTGTCTTTATGAGACACAATCCGCAAAATCTATGGCTAACAATCAGCCACTGAATGTCAACAGCATCTGATGACCAGCTTAATTCGCCAGAGCCAAGTCCAGCAAATGCTTCAATTAGTAGTGCTTCATTTCCTGTATAGAATTATGAAACAGTGATGTAGATGCTATTCTTGTTGAGGCATGAGTTAGCAGGTTCTTTGAGTACACTGGATGGTGCTTGGGAGAGAGATACAAGCCTGCTGCTCTCATCATCCACGTATAACTCTTCTTTGTGTTGTGGTTGTGAGGCATTAACATTCTCATAGATTCATTGTGAGATGTGCAAGCCTTCATCTGCGGCTTTCTCACCAGAAGCCGGACAGTAGGAGCTTTGGACTTGTGCCACAGACTGCTGCGTTTAAAATAAAGCCTGCAGTCCATTTTCTTAGGAATAAAAAGCACAGCAGCCAAGCAGAGGATTTCGCTGCATTCTGCAGTTTCATTAAAATGTGTAATGCATTTGTTAGACCTGAGGCGGGAGTTCAATCTTACTTTTCCAGGTACGAGTTAAATCCGGAATATTCCTAGAAGTACAGGTTCACAGGCGTTTATGCTCAAATCCTCTTTAAATAGCTGCCTGGAATTACAACTGGAGCATTTTCGTACTGGTTCATAACATAGTCTGTAAGTGTGTCGTTATATCTGAGACAGGAATCACAGCAAGAGGATGAGAACGGGCACACTAAGGGTATGCCAAATATTTCTGATAAGAATCTGCAAATCAAAAGAGAGACCTCAGCAGAAAATATTTGCAGAGTCTGAATCAGAGTGAAATTGATCGTTTTTGGTTTGTTGTGTTATTTGGTTTGGTTTAGCTTCACAGTGCACATCAAACCACTGAAATTCTACTTGTAAAGCTCTTTCATTCATTGGGCAGAAATATAGTAAAGTAAAAAGGTAAACAAAACCTTTTCCAAGAGCACACAGAAATAACAAAATCACCCGAGCACGAAGAACATGGAGCTGGCGCTCAATAAATCACATTACATGGCCAAAAGTGTGTAGACACCTGTCCATCATGCTCTTCTCCAAACTGCTATAAGGTTGTAAGCACACAATTATCTAGGATATCTTTGTATGCTGTAGCATTATGATTTCTCTTCACCTGAAGCAAGCATGACAATGCCCCTGTGACATGGTAAAAAGACACAGTTGCCAAGGTTTGTGTGGAAGAAGTCGAGAGGCCTGCACCCTGACCTCAACCCCATTGAACACAATTGGATGAACTGGAATGTCAACTTCGCGCCAGGCCTCCTCGCTCAACATCAGTGCATGACCTTTTGTGCTCTTGTGGGTGAATGGACACAAATCCCCACAGCCACGCTCCAAAGTCTAACGGAAAGCCTTCCCAGAAGAGTGGAGGTTATTATAACAGCAAAAGAGAGACTAGATCCATATTAACACCCAGAGCTTTGGAAAAGGATGTTCAATGTTCAGATGTCCACATACTTTTGGTCATATAGTGTACTAGTTAATTATGTAAATAACGATTTTAAAAGTTTTGTGTTTTGCATCCAGCATTTATTTTAGATTTTAGACAGTACACTGGTCCAAATATACACAAGACTGCAAACACTGCATAGTTCTGCAATCCTAGAGCTTTGTCCTTTGTCTCAGTTCACACCTTACAGGTCAGGTTAGCGGCTCAAACCTACAAATAAAAGGTACAAAATTCTGCCTGCAACCCATAAATCACAACAGGTTTAGTCGCCTTCCTGCAGTTGGGTTGATTCAGGGCAGAATCACTTTCTGACTACGATCGAACTGCATTATATTGCGCTTAGAGCCAGACTAAAACTACTTGGTTCAAGAGGTCTCGGGCCAGTTGTTTTGGTCTGCACTTGAGTGCAATTAATGCGGCCTCATCTGCCTAAACAAACCGCATCCTAACCTTAGAAAACCCACCAGGGTTCATTTCAAATGGGCGGCAAAAGCGAAAGCACTCTAAGAAGGCTTACACATTATTTGTAGTTAATGGTTTTCAAGTTCAAGTTCCTATACAGCTGGTGTAGTACACAGTGACAGGAAATGGTGCTACATAAACAACACAGAGCTGCAGGAGTCTACACAGAACTAAAATCAGACTACACAGATACACACAGGACTACATGACGTGCACATGTGTGCAACAGCGCAAGACAGTACACCAATTACTAATCAGAACAGTGAAGGACAGTGCAGCGCTGACCAGCAGACAGTTCTTGTGTGGAATAGGCTGCAAAGAGATATTACAATATAATAATAGTTGTAAATGTGAACAGGTTTTCCTAGATCCTAAAGGAACCTTCCAATAACACTGTCATCCTGACTTATACCCAGGACGCATTAGGGATACAAAACCCATGCAGATGTTGTTAAGTTGTGTCCAATCACTCATGAAAACTCACCTACAAAACTCTGCTTCTTCGTCTCCCACAGTGGCGCAGCTCGAACTCCATTAGCCACCAAGGCGAAAAAGGCCTTCTTAACCTGAGACAGCGAGGGAGAAAAAAACGGTCACAGCACACTCTCAGAAATAAAGGTATCAAGCTGTACTTTTCCTCGTCACCAGGGAAGCATGCATCATGTATCACGTGTGTTTGAGCTGGAAACCTTTAAAAAAATGATCTAAAGGTACACAACTGGACTTTATGGACCACTAATCTAAAAGCTAATTAAAGATAAACTACATGCACTTTCTTACACAAGAGACGCATACTAAAGGTACAAAGCATGCACATCTGATGGTACCGCCGTAGTGACGAGGAAAGGTACAGATTGGTACCTTTATTTCTGAGAGTCTACTGATGTAGCAGTGTCGTGTTGTGACCTGCAGAGAGCGCTGTATCCAGCTCAGACACAACATCCTGTCTGCTCTGTGTCTATGCTGGATGACTATATCATCATACCTTATATATAGAGAGAGGATCAATGGAAAGGAGCTTTAACATTGCATTATAAGTGCTGTCTTATTGTCTTAATGTCTTATTATAGTATAAAATGTCAACACTGTAAGGATGTAGTTAGTAGTTTTGTAGCAAGAGCGCTGCTAAAACGAATATTTCTCCAACATTTTTCGCAAAAATGTCAAATTATATTTGTTAATGATGACGATTCCCCATAGACACCTTTCAGCTAGACCCTCATAACTCATGGCCCTCAATCCAAAATGATGCATTACAAATTTCACGCTCTATAAATGCGTCCTGTTTTGATGGCTTAACCCTTATTACACCTTCGACTACAATAAACGCAATGACGATGGCAATTTGTTTCAAAAGCTATTGGAATCAGCACAAAACAGCAACAGACAAAGCATTAAATCATCGCAGCTCAAGGATCTCCTTTATAAAAATCAGCAGAATCTCCTGGGTTGCTGCTCCAGCGTAGTCTGAAACTATTAAACTTTAATTGAGCCACAGTGAGAGGACATAAGGAGACGGGCCCCTGGGCTTCTTTCTCAGATAAATGGAAAACTCCTGGATGGAGGAGGGGGCGTGATCCTCTTCCATGCCCCTCCTGCCAGCTAGCAAAGCACTGCAGTGAGTCACGTATTCGCTGTGCTGCTGCACTTAAAGCAAACACTGCAGTGCTTTGGTGGGGCGAAACGAAAAAGAAAGAGTCTTGCTCGGGTTTGAGTCTGCGTTCACACCACCAAGTGACCGGTCACTTTCAGTTTGTCACTTGTGTGTGTGTGTGTGTGTGTGTGTGTGTGTGTCAGTCATTCTTTTTTTCAGTTCTGGTGAGCCAAAATGTACACACTACTGTAACATACATCACTTATTATTTCTTACTACTTATACTACTTGTAGAAGATGTATTTTGTATTGTAGCTGAACCTAAGACAATACAAGTCTAAGGCTTTCCTTCCATTTCTGAATGCAAGTGTGGATTCACCACATCAGACATCGGTGAACTGGCAACGTGATGAGCTCTATGGCTCTTTATCTTGATGCCTGATATAAGAAGACTGCAACGGACTGTCAGGACAGCAGAAAGGATCATTGGTGTGCACCCGCCCAACCTTCAGGACTCGTACAACTCCAGAGTGAAGAAGCGAGCAGGTAAAATCATCACAGACCGCTCTCACGCCAGCCACAACCTGCGTGCACTTCTCCCTTCAGGCAGACGCTACAGATCTCTGTGCACTAGAGCATCTAGGAATAAAAACTGTTTTCCCCCATGCCATCTCCATCGCCATCTCAAACAGCTAACACAGGAATCATTACCTGTGTTCTGTAATTCATCCTCCATCTCTAATTACTGTTAACACACATGCATATCTCTTTATTTATACAGCTGTATATTAGGGCTGCACGATATTGAAGAAAAACACGATATGTGATAACTTGTTAAATAATGCGATATGCGGTACTATAATGCTATAATATATATATATATATATATATTTAAAAACCAAAAATGACAATTACCATAAATGTTTCATGTGCTTTTGAGGAAAAGAAAGCAATCTCTGCTTTCTGAATTTTTCGTAACGTTTTGAAGTATTAAGATCATTCCGTTATCACAAGCCCTTGCGTAATTTGCATAATCGCGATATTTACATTTGCGATATTTCAACAATTTCGATATATTGTGCAGCCCTACTGTATATAGAGTAAATAATGCACAAATTTGTACATAAATCTTCTGTTCTGGATTCATACACATTATTATTTTTTATGGTTAAGTCTATGTCTTATGTATGTATGTATGTATGTATGTATGTATGTATGTATGCATATACCAAGAGCACCTTAAAGAACCACAACAAATCCCTTGTGTCTGCGCACACACTTGGTGAATAAAGCTAACTCTGATTCTGATTGCAGATTGAAGAGCCAAATTTTAAAAGTTGAAAATTATTACAGCCTGTCTCTGATCCATACTGCATCATTTAAGCCTCATCATTGTCTCTTTGCTTGACTCATCTCTGTTCACGCTACCATAGATGCGGAAATAACTGCTGATCAATTCAGTTCTGTTGGCCAAATTTCTTTTTATTAATGACTTTTCATTTAATCATTAAACACTGTAAAAAATCCCTGTGTAAGCGCTCTTCTCTGCTTTGATGATGATGGACAATCTGACAGCCGGCATCCGATTCCAAACTGCACTGATTAGGCTCATGTCTGCTTCCTTATGGCATGTGACTATCCAACAGCTGGACTTCCATGGTGTGAGGAAATCCCCCTTTGCTAGCAATGGTCTAGACATCTTTAGGTAATCTGATTGCATTTTCATAGCAGCCTGAATAACAACACATCAGTGATGCTTATCATTGTCATTTTTGGTTTCTAGCTGCAGCAACATCTGACTAGTTTTCCCAAACCGCTACATAAACATCAGACATTCTCAAAACTTGCCTAGCATAGCCGCACACTGAATGCTCTCCTCCGAGCATGTTAAAGCCCTCTACAGTGAGTTACGCAGAAAACCCAGTACCAGGTTTCAAACAGTCCCCACATGTGCAAGCCTTCAGCCTCCTAGCTAAGCTGCATACCAAGTTTAACCCCATGAAACCATTAATGCTGCAAACTGAGCACGAATACCAGAAAATGAAGTCAAATTCTGTGAGCTAATTTGCTTCACAAATCCATGCTTCAGTGATGAAAGGCGCTAGTGGGAGAGTGGCTCACCGGCTCACTGCTCTGCTGCTCTTTCACTGCGTCTGTCAGGGGCATTGGAAGCTTAGGAGGAGGGTCAAAGTCTCGCTTTTGAGGCTCCAACACAGAGGGAAAGCAAACATGAAAGTGTACGCGCCACGTCTGATTAATATTTGGATCTTTTTAATGGATTGTATGATTTAGAGTCACACTGAAGACTTTGAAGAGACAAATCTGATAAGTGAGTGGGCGGAGACTTGTACGTCTTATGTAACAAGAGATTATTCTGGAGGATTTATATGTTTCGGCTGAGTTGAGAGGCTTTTTGTACCAATAGATAAAACAGACTTTTTTGCAAAATTAAAAGATGTTTAAACAACTTACTGATTCTTGCTATCTAAAGTGATCTTTGACACGGAGTCGGCGCTGAGGCACACCAGAATTCATTCGCAAAACTAACATGGCAAAACGTATTGCTATGTGATGGCATGTCATCATTCCTGCAGTTCCATGAGGCATGTACTGTCCTCTTCTTTTTATATTCTTACTGCCCTCAACACATATATTATATAATATTACCTCTACATGTGGTCTTTCCATATTGCCAGATTTCACCTGTCTGCTTTTCACTAAGTAAGCAATTCAATTCAATTCATTTTTATTTGTATAGCGCTTTTTTACAAAGGTCATTGCCTCAAAGCAGCTTCACACAAACAAAAGTAT
>CM074966.1:10699532-10718979 GCA_037577455.1 Pangasius macronema | reverse complement strand
GTGTGTGTGTGTGTGTGTGTGTGTGTGTGTACAATGTGCGTTTGTGTAGTCCATAGAGAACAGCTGAAGCGTCTTCGAACACATTCTTGTGGAACGGCCACAAAACAAGTTAGTTCCCGTTAGCACTTACATTATAGCAGTTTCCTAGCTTTCTTTTGAAGTTAACGAGACAAAAAAAAAAAACAAAAAAAAAAACGTAGCTTGTTAAAGAAAGCGGAAAGTGCAACATCCTCTGTCCGTAGACTGTCCCATGGTGGAAAACTCACTGACTGAAACAAAAAAAAACGATGCCCAAGACACCTCCGTAAATGTTAAACAAACATCTACTCACAGAAAACTTCAGCACATCAACAATTATTCATCTTTCGTTGTTAAACAACAGTTTAATCTGTCTTTATTATCAGACTTAGTATATGTAGCTTGTCTGCCATACAAGACCCTGAGAATGAGCTGTTATTACAGGAACGATAACATTAGAATGAGTGTATTAATAGAAACTTTGCCGATGGCGTTGCTGTCTTAGAGCTGAGAATTTAACAGTGCTGTGTATAAATGCAAATCGAGTAGTTCTTTAAAACAGGCATATTTCATCCGAAATAACATTTAACCCAAGTCGCCGAAATGCCCGTTCTTATTTATTCTTTCACCACCAACAAAGATGTTTTGACTCTGTGAGCTTTGTAACAGTTTCTGACGTTATGTTCCAGTCGTACTCATTTGTTTGATGAAAAAATAAACAAAAGGTTTCTGATTGACAGAATTTGAAGGCGAGCCATGCAGGTCATAACGACCAGGTCTGAAGCAGCTATTGTATGTGCAGTAAAAGGGTACTTACTTGTAGCGTCGTGTCAAACACCACCAGCTTGGAGCTAGTGGGGACAATGTCATAGCACTTGTGGGACTTCATAAAGCGCATGTAAATATCACTTTCAGACTCTTCGACAACTGCAATGAAAACAAACAAAAGCCGCACTGAGTCCTGTATGTAAAGAGGCAAAGGAGGTTACACATTCAAGTCCATAAACAGTGCATAAATCAAGCAGGAGTAAACGTTCAGGGCAATCTAAACAAAAAGCTTCGCCTGTAAAACAGGTTCAGTTCTCTCATAGGCTATTATGTACCTGAGAGGAAATATTTTTTCAGAAGAGAATAGTAACTTAAACGCTGAACAAACTTGGTTAAAGGTTAAAGTGTACTCAAATGTAAATCAATGCAAACGTTCATTCAAAACTAATGATTACCAAAGTGAAAAGTAGAAAAAAAAAAAAATCAAAATTCAAAATCAGCCTAAGCTGTACTAAATACTTTCATTTAATAACATTCAAGTACTTTGAATTGCACATTCAACAGAACACTTTATTTAATAAAGAAGTCCTAAATGGCTAAAAAAAAAAAATAATTAAAAATATAAGCAGCACAGTCAGGCAGTCTGAGAAGAAAAGCTGCATTTCATCCCATCTGTATCTGCCATCTTACTCCATCCACGCTCTCTGATTTCAGTCGCCTTGGCAGTTTCTACAGTAGCAGTCACACAAGACTGGACTGGTTTCCTAGGACGAGTCTTTTGCTGGAAGGGGCATTTTTAGGGGCCATTGAGGCATTCTCCTGCTCAGTCCAGACAAAAAAAAAGCCCAGGCTCCTTCGAGGCGCCACTTGATTTCTTTGCCATGAAATGATCTTTATCTTTTACCATGCTGCCAGTTCCTGTCTGTCAGCAACTTCTGCTGGCATGGCCCGGAACGGCCGACAGTTCTGCTTAACCTTACTGATCAAATGAGAAAGGTGGGCAAGCTTTAAACTGGCAGCTTGTTGCGTTTGCAGAAGTTTATTCTCACCTCTGTCTGAGGATGCAGGAGTTACAGCGACATACGTGGAGTAGGCAAATCGCTAGCCTGAGCGGCTTGGGGAAGCGGATCCAGGTTTTTCTGTTTTCATTTACAGTTCCAGTCCCCTTTACTTGCTGCACTACACAAAGCGAGGAAGTTGTCTGGCAGTTGGTATGAACTATAGGCATTATTAATTATAACTAGGCATATTAATTAGCTTAAACAGATGCTAGACAATGTTTACAGGATGGGGAATTAACTGAGCAAAACAGTACAGTACAACATAAAAGTGTCACATGGCACTAAGGCCAGAATACCTAGATACCTCACATTTAAATACTTCATCAAGAAAAACGTAGACGCTAGTCATACTCAAATAACGTCTTTACATGTGACGAAAGAACAGTGAAATGCTAGCCATTTTCGACAGTGCAAACACGGGGCAAACACTGCCAAGAGAACTGCATGAACATTAAAAGCAATGCAGGAATATCTGGCAAGTACTAGTCACTCCCTGCATGTGGACAATTTTCTCCCCTTTCTCACGAAAAACCAACCATCTAAGCCCACCTAAATTGTGTCACACATACATACAGTATAATCACCCAAACGATGTGGCAAAATGTGTTAGAACACTATGGGAATAACTCTGAAAGATATGTCTGGCACAAAAACAAGACGCAAAGATGACCGTATGCATGGCGAAGCACGGTGGCGGGAGCATCACACTACAAGTCTGCTTCTCTTTAGATGGGACTGGGGCTCTAGTCAGGACAGATGGAACCATGGAAAGCTCCAAATACCAATCTATTTTAGCACAAGATCCCTCTGTTAGACAGCTGAAAATGACAAAAACTTTCGCCTTCCAGCACAATTACGACACAAAGCACAAATCCAAGTCAACAAAGGAA
This sequence comes from Pangasius macronema, assembly GCA_037577455.1. Taxonomy (NCBI): domain Eukaryota; kingdom Metazoa; phylum Chordata; class Actinopteri; order Siluriformes; family Pangasiidae; genus Pangasius; species Pangasius macronema. Next base: position 10,716,242 of record CM074966.1, on the reverse strand, counting down.
TGGCTTCAGAAGAAGATCGACGTTTTGGAATGGCCCAGACAGAACCCAAATCCAAATCCTATCGAAAACCTGTGGAATGAAGAGGGCTGTGCACAAGAGATCCCATGCAATCTGATAGATCTGGAGCATTGTTTGCAAAGGAGAGTTTAGTAAAAATGCTAAATCAAGATGTGAAATCAAGTTGGTAGACTCGTACCTAAAAAGACAGAGTGCTGTATTACAAGCAAAAGGTGCTTTAACAAAGTAGTTAGAGTTAAGAAATGTGCAACCAGGTTTTTTCTTCCTTCTTTTTTCCCCTAAAAGGTTTCTATTTGTTTTTCATTAGAATTTTACTGGTTGCTATATCACATTAAATGTGGAAAAAGATTTATCTTGGTTTCTTTCTTTTTTTTTTTTTTACAGCACAAAAACCTGCAATTTTAACCACAGCGTTTCTCAAATAAATAAATATATAAACACACACACACACACACACACACACACACACACACATGCACACACATGCAGATACAGTGGAAATTTAAAAATTTTAGACATTTATTCCACTAATACTGCAATTTAAGAAAATTTATGTTGCTTTCTTTTGCTTTGCTAAGGTGACAATATTCCCTCATAATATTTAAGACAGCACCTTGCCCATAAACTTGAACTTCAATATTAGCTCATGGAAGCAAAGCCTATTAACAGAGGCAGTTTCCAGCTGCAGCTCTTGGGTAAACACGTTGGGTCCTGACTAAACAAAGTCTGTAGCATGTCTTCACCTTATTAACTGCTGGGGGGGGGGGGTTTAAAAAAAATCAACCGCATTTATAATAAATATGATTGCTGCTTTTTGAATCTTTTAAACAAACTGTTGCCTCATGAGACTCTTCAAACGAGGCCAAACAATTGCCTGATGGATTTACTGCAGAGGCATGACCCTTTGGCAACCAGCCATCGAGCTATTCAAAGCTAAACTGCAGAATGGTCATCTTTGTTGTTTGGAACACAGCTTTAAAAGCATTTGAGGGGAAAAAAAGAAAAAAAAAAAAAACAGTCTGTCCATCGCCACTTTGAGCCTCCCATTAACCACCACACATCCACCCATCAAACATCTGTGACGGTGCTTTTGTAGGCGGAGGTCGGAGTATAAAAGTTTGAATATGTTTCGTAAGTGTGCGTGCCTCTGCACATTTGCACAATGAATTCACTGAGAAGTCAGAAGTGTATTGTGCTGACTAATACTGGCTAAAAACTGAAAAGCTTTTCCATTTCAGTGGCCATGCTTTTCACAGGTTGCAGCTCATCAGCTAATCCTCATCTCCACCAATCCGCAGATAAACCCTTAAGACTGGCTGCTCTGTGCTGCAAACTGTGCAGGCAGTGATATGGACTCGGGCCTGTAACAGTTTTCCCCACTACTGATGCTAGGCTTATGTGATATTCTGGGTTCCTTGATTGCAATTTTAAATTTTAACATACTGAGATAATCAATGTCATCGGCCAGAACCGACAGCCAAAAAAAAAGACAGGAAAACAAACCCAATTTCTGGTTTAAGAAGAGAACAGGGCAGCGGAATAACATCACCTGCTGTGCAGTCAGGAAATGTGGCAATCACAAAAGCTCAGCCTAATGATGGATCTTTAAGTGATTCTGCACTCATGTGCAATAAAAGTTATAAGAAAACATAACAGCACTTTTTGTTATCATCCTTTTACAAATCTGTTTTCTAATCTTCATGTGGCTGACATTGTCTCTGCTCAGGGTCACATAGGAGAACATGGAGATGGAGCAGCAGACAAAAAGAGAAAAAAAAACCTTCACCTTCTAAATATCACCACCATTAACATTATTTGTAAAGAGATACATCTGACACCTCATCGATTTAATCCTAGTTAATCTTTTTGTGTCAAAATATTTTTTCCAAACTTCCTAAATAGCCAAAAGAACAGTTTTGACCATTTTCGGTTGAAAAGTTTTCACGTGGCATCCCGAATAAATATTGCTAACAGATGTTAGCTAAGTCAATTATTTAATTTTAGATTAAAGAACTCAAAACGCGCTCCATTTACTTTCGCAGAAATCGAGCCACGCAAGTCGAGCGCACGTGACATCAGCGAAAGGGGCGGGGCATCCAGGAAGTGCTTGTTAATATGAGAGAGCTCAAACGCCCACACAGATCATTCCGGATTCACGTGTCAGTTGGCCCATCTGCTGGTTTACTGGAGAGAAAAAGGCTGCTCTTTTGGCATGTTTTTGAGTGATAACTCATTCTCAGAGCTCTCCAGAGTCAGATTACAGAAGTTATGCACTTTTTCTTACTACGAGACACCATGGATTAGCAACTATTTAAACGTGCCTGCCATGTTTGTACTTGCAGAACACTGAGGCTGACTACAACCTACTAGTGCTTTATCATCGTTTCACTTTTGTTAACACTGAGCTAGCGTCACAAAATTTCAGTGGTATGTCCATCTAGGCACCCTCACCCAAAACAGCCACTGGAGCCATCAAAATCTGCCTTTTGGCCCACTTACTCAAATTTAAGATCATTTGAATAATAGGCAAAACATAATTTTGTCAGCTAGTCCTAGGACTTTTGCCATTATCTTCACAAGATTGGTGTCGAAATACTGACATTAAAACTCAAGAATGAAAAAACAGGTTAAGATTGGTAAACAGTATGGCCGAATCAATTCTAGAGCGATTCCTCAAAGCCTAGAGGGAGCATATCCAAAGTCACCGTAACTGTTGTGTTTGTTCTCCTCACACAATGCCTTTTGTCCCAAATCAGACATTTCAGCATTTGGCTTTTATCTTTCTTCTCTTCACTAGAGAATGCTTAAGCCCCAGGAGATTTCTCATTAAACATGATGATGTTTGCACTCAACATGTATCTCACGAAGATTAAAGTATTGCCACACTTGACTTTGGAGTTGCTCATCTTCATTAGCGCAGGCAAACAAACCCTTACGTCTTGCTGTCTCCTAGGAATGAACTCCTTATGCTGAGTTTTATGTTTAAGGTATTATGTTAAACAGCATGATGGCAGTCAACCTGAGAGTATCAGCCATGCCGAACATCATCAGCAAGCATGGTCATTAAAATAATGTTTGTACCGTTTGTACCTCAACTTGTGAGAGAGGCAAGTAGGAAAGAAGTGTGCTTGTCTCAGTGCTTGCAGAACTGAAGTGCTCTCACACACGAAAGCTTCTATACACACTCAGTTCACTGCCTAACATTTGCATATACCTTTGTGTGTGCACAATTCACAGCACCTTTTTTTTCCTCGAATTTTTAATGATCATTCTCAATGATACTCTTCTATGCACACAGGTTGGCCATCCTTGCACTCTCTATTGAAGTTGCTGTTTAGATGCCATAAATAATTTTCAGTAATACATGGTATCAAATGCTGCTCTCAGGGCATTATTAACAACTATAAGTACGAGTAAATAAGCACGGTATCAGACCAATACCTGATACCAGTATCAGTATCGATGCACCCTTAGTATAAGTATAGTACAAGTATACAATAACCTTCCTCAAAGTCGTTCCAGTGGCATTTACACCTGTATACGTTTTGGAACAGAACAAGGAGTGTAATGATGCATGATTTGGACTAAACAGTCCAAAATCTCACACAACTCAAAATCCTCCATATTACCAATCAGCACTATTTCTTACATGCCACATCATTTGCCATCATCATGGTCGTTGGGTAGTTCCAACCAACAGCTAGGTCACGTCTTCTGTTCACGTGTAGTGCAGCAAGTGACGAGATTTCCACCACAGAGAAATATAAGAACCAACTGGAGGGTGTTGCATTTAAACAAAAAAAAAATCAAATGATTTTGAAAAGTTTTCTTTGGGGAAAGTCAATACAAAGTACAGTTTTCATCCTCAGATTGTTGGACAAGTTTAAAAAAAAAAAAAAAAAAAAAAAAATTGGCCATTATATAAACAGCTTACTGAATCTACTTGTCTGCTGCACAACTCTGAATGAAAAACTAATCGCGTGGATACATACTCTGTTTGTCCCGATCGCAGAGGCTAGCGATTTGTCCACTGCATAGTGATAGCTAGATAGCCAGTACAATTAGATACCAAGGTAGAACTGACGAGTCGGTTGTTATGGTTACAGTGTGCAACACGTGCTGATTTTTTTTTTTACTACAACACATCCCTGCTCAACAGCCTTGACCAACCCATGTCACACAATAATAATAACAACAACATTTAGTCGGGGAAACCCTTATAATCATCAGATCCTATCAACCAACCATTGAGCCATGCACCATAGACCAGACACAGAGGTGTGGGGGGAACGTAAGCACTCAAATAAGTACATGTTCAACTTCTCCCTTCCTCACCTTATGGGGCCACCTTTACTGTTTGTGTACTATATTTGTGTACTATATAACATTTGGGTTGGAGTGATAATGCGATTGCCTATGTGAAGTGACGTCTGCTTCTGAAAGGCAGAACTTAAATGAATGGCTCCATACTGACATACAGTGGACACACAGTTGAAAAAAAGCTGAAGTGTTTCAATCTTTCAATCCATACGTAGTCTAAGGAAGTACTTTTTAAGTAGCAGGACAAAGGTGGTTTTGTTGAATGGTAGCGAGGTCAGAAATCCCAGGTGTATTTAGTACTAGATCAAACCAGCAAATAGAGAGAGATGTTATCTTTCCCAGGAAACGTAAGCTAATGTGACTGTTTACAGTGTACACATCTGGAAACAAACGGCAGCTAGAAAGTTAAAGACAGACCTTCATGACCTTTCACATGGTACTACTACAGAATAAAGAGTAGCTATCGAAACAAACCTAATGATTAACTCTTCACTGACAGGGGTTTTTTTTTTTTAACGGGCTTCTAAAAGTCTGCAAAAGATGAACTTGACCTTTGACATCTGCTGTCAAGAATTGAATTAACATGTCTTTTATCACAACAGACTTGGAAAAACAACAACAATTGAAACTTCTTACTGAAGCACTACTATAAGAAGCTTGTGACAAATTTCACAATCACCACCGTTTCAACGTTTAAGCAAATGTTTAGGCAAATTACACAAAAATAAATCCGCAAGCCTGTGCATTAATTTTACAAAAATAACCAACTATTCAAATATTAGGCACATCGTTTAAATCTGTACAATACTATTTTAGCAAGTTATTGAGTTTTGTTTCCCTCTCAAGTTTCCCACCTATAGAACAAATGTTTATTAAAATGTTTACATTATTCATTGGCATAATAACTGTATTAAAACTCACAGACCCCTTGGCTACGCTTCATGGCACTAGGACACTGCTTGAAAAATTCGGATTGTAATTTCGGATCTTTCCTTTCCACCAGCCTAACACCTTCCTGTACATACCCAGACCCCTTCAAAGAGTGCACTACGCGGCAGCAGAGTGCACAAACCAGTAAATCCTGTTAAATAACACTGGTACCAGGCAGACACACCCACCCTTAGAAATGGGGAGGGGGAAAAAAATTAAATCCACCACTCTCAAGGAACATGTCTGTTCAAAAACAACCCCTGGGGGAGATTTTAACAGCCCTGCTTTTACACAAGCACACACTGAGCAGTCACGTCTGAAAGGTGGACAAGTCCTAACTGTATGCACTGCTGGTTTAGTTGGGATTGTATGTGTGTGTGTAGGTGTAGATGTATGACTCACTTATTTGTTTAAGCAGGAATTTGACCATGCTTTATACTTTATGGGAACTCTACAAGCATTACATGGGCATTATGGGTATCCTGGGACTGGGGGATTCCTCAAACTGGCAGTCTTGGAGTCAAAGGCAATAAGAACAATGTGTTATCTCAAAGACAGAGCTGATGTAGTATATGTATCAGTCACGTGACTACTGTTTAATTCATACACAAGCACTTCTTGCTCATTAAAAGACACGGCACTGAGATGCATGACGCCAAAGCGAGGTGACAAGGGGGGAAATCCGCATCACCAGCTCGAACAGGATTAATAATATGTGGTGCATATACTACACGAGAGTGTACAGCACTATAAATGCACATGCTACACTGCTTTGCACTGCTGTAAGGAGGTCGTTTTAAAGCTCTGACAGAATACATAGCTGAATAGATGAGGACCTATGCAACATGGCACGCGCTGAGGAGCTGGCGAGCAAAAATCCTCCTTCATATGAGCCCCATTAAAGACAACAACTCCATTATACAGGCTCAGGGGTTGAAATGCTTACCTTCATCTTCGAGATCGAGTTTCTCCAGCATGCCTTCAGACAAACCGCGAACCTGTGGAGGAAAGAAAAAGGAAGACGGAGTGAAGAAACGGCTGTAGTGCACGCGGCGCGCCTGTCACTCGTCTCCCCGCCGCCAGACGAACCCGCCTTCGCTAACAAGAAAACGAGCACACAGTCGGTTATTTCTGCATTTTATCACGCGTTTTGTTCAGTCCCCTGCGCAGATACTTGTCGGCTTGCCCCTACACTCGACTCGCTCTGCTCGTGCGTGCACTCGTGCGTTCCAAGTGAATTATCATCACAGACACCCCCCCTCCCCCCTTTAGCCGGAGTAAAATGGACTATTCCAGTTTGCTGCAGTAGTTGGAATGAACTATTGGCTTGTTCGTGGGTGGGTCAAATTATCCCAGCTCTCTCCATTTCTTATAGACCAATTTAGCTGTTAAAAGGCGAGTGAAGGTAATGAATTGGTCAGAAATACTTATTTTGGACAGATAGTTTGCAGTATCCCTATTTAAAAAATCTACTGAATCAGAAATGGATGTAACTAGTTTTTACCAGCTGGGAGGTACCATAAACTTAGCATTTATTTTAGCGTACAATCCACTAGTTTCCACACAGAACTCATAGAGAGATAAAATACCTGGTGTATCTTTGGGGTTGTGAACCAAATATATCTTTTGTAAGTACATATATTACAAAGTTGCCAAAGCAGTAGATAAAGGTGCAGTTTATAATGTTTGAAAGTGTTTCTGGACCTATCCTGCTGAAAACCCCAGCTTAGTCTGAACAGCTATGAGCTTGCAAAACACAGCTTCTGGTTCTCTTCCTGCTTACTTTAATAAATTGCTCAATAAATATTTTCTACGGAGGTTATGGTGGCCCAGTGGTTAACACACTTGCCTCACACCTCCACGGTTAGGGGCTCGATTCCCACCTCTGCCCTGTGTGCATGGAGAGGAATGTTCCCCCTGTGCTTCAGGGGTTTTCTCAGGGTACTCCGGTTTCCTCCCCTGTCCAAAAATACGTGTTGTAGGCTGATGGGCATCTCTAAAATTGTCTGTAATGTGTGTGCAATTGTGCCCTGCAATGGGTTTTCACCCTGTCCAGGGTGTCCCCCAAGTCCCCTGGGATAGGCTCCAGGCCCCCTATGACCCTGTGTGGGATAAATGGTAGGGAAGATGGATGGGTGGATGTTTTCTAATTGCTCTACTGTTGTGTTATTTTCTTTTTCATTAGAGGTAATTCAGAAATTGTTTCCTTTCTACCAGCTCGCAAGGATGGTCCACCAGTTTGATGAACTCGTCTTTTCTGGTAACTGGTAGCTGATCAGACATAGATGGATTTTTCAGCAGGGTACAATACTCGCAGAATAAATAAGAATAACCAAGTTCAAAGATACCTCGATTTGCAATAAAGCCATGCAACGGATCCGGGTAGTTTCTTCATTTAAGGTAAATTTAGCTCGCCCAGGAGTGGAAGTGGCTCTCAAAAGGAAAAAGGTAGTTTTTAAGCAAAGGGAAAGAGGAAGACCCATATCTGTTTTCAGTGAAATTGAAATTCGTGTCTCTGGCAGCAAAGAGCTCTTAAATTAAAAACTACTCCTTTGAATGTTTTATGAGTGTGTCTCTGTGTGTATGTTGATGAACTATGGTAGTCTCAGAAATTATTTTGGTCACATAAATCATTCATTTGTCACAGTCTTTAACATCAAACATTCACCAATGTGGCATTTATGTACTGCAACACAATATTAATAAACTATTTTGCTCATAATGAGACTTAATCAGGCTTCAGAAATGTTGAGAGAGATGCACAGAGCAAACTCTAACTGGAACGCAGTAACATACTTAATATGTACATAAATTAAATTTCGTTTACTCTGTGTACTGTAGTGTGTCTCTTATCTAAATGAAGAGACTGGCTCTTATTACCCAAGTTGCTAAAAGGAGAACATCAGAGAGTCCTGGAAAGCTGTGCTCAAGTGTAAGCAGGCCTATTTTTACTTCAGATGAAGTCTACTTCAAGTAAAAAAGTAGGCTAGTTAAAAAATACTTCAGTGTATTATTCTACAGGGTGTTCCAAAAGTCTCCATACATAAGGGAAATTAACACTCTATTTAGAAAACCTCCTCTACATGATTGCCATTTCTTTGTAAACACACACGGAGTCATCTCTCCCACTCATGATGAGCTCATGCTAACACATCTGGCGTTATGCGTGTAAATTGCATGGGCATCGCAACCATGAGAATCATTTCAATACGGTCTTCTTTTGCCAAAGGCANATTTCAAGAGATTTATGCAATTATTATTAACAAGATAAAACGGCACAGTCATTCTTGTGTGCCACATAAAGGATTAATTATAGATTTACAAGTGCAGATCAAACCTACAATAAATTGTGGTAGCAGTAAATGGGAAGAAACGCTAAGAACTCTAAGAAAGGCTGGGGAGGTGGTTAAACATAGTCATAGAGCATGGAAGGCAGAGATAGGCATATATACAAAGGAAGGAGGCTGTTGAGCTTCTGACGTGGTCTTTCTCCAGAACTCCACGTTTATTATATTATCTGTCACATGCTTGGTGGCCAACATTGTAGTAGTTGCTGTTATTTTCTGTGTTTACTGAAAGACTAAAAGCTAGACTTAAAAAGTTACATTTATATAACTGACTTTCTAGCACAAGTTTTAAAAAAATGTACATATCCAAATATCTGAATTTAAACCTGGCCAGTGGAAATTCTGTCCTAAGTATGGTGCTAGTGAAGATCTGTAACTTTGAGCCAGTGTAAGCTCAGTTCCCATATGCATTCAGCTCTTCCCAGCTCTGGGACAAGAGAGTATGTTTTACGTATACACTAGTCTTTCAACAGACCTGTCAAATCAAATCCGCTAACCACAGCCCCATGACAAAACACCCTAGATAGAAAAAGTTTCGATACATATCGGTTCATGATAACCCGAGACGAATTAAGGTGTCCTTTAATATGTTATTACAGTTGACAGCCAACTCTCAAGCAAAACTCTGAGAAGCCAAAAACTCAAAAACTGATTTTCTATAAATGATATTACATTTAGTTCTTTCCTATTTGCAGTGTATTCAACTCCGTGCTGAATTTATGTACTCCAGAGAATCTAGCCATGACCTATTGTGCATTATGTAAAATACACTGGCCCAGATGTTTTTTTTTTTTGGTAAATATTGTACTTACCTCCCTGTCGGATTGGAAACTAGACAGCTTTATGTTGAGCTCTAATGGACAGTGACATTGTTTTAGATAAAAATGCATAAAGTAATTTATCTTTGAATGAGTTTGTCCGTGTAATTGTATTTAGAAAACTAAGTATTACTCGAAATGACTGAGTAAATAAAACACGAACGTCCACTTTTAACAAGTTCTGGTAAAATTATGTATAATAATAGTTGTAAACATATTCTGTAATGTAAGGTAAAACATGATATTGCTTTCTTTTTCATATACCATCTCATTATAGGCTGTAATCCATTTTATACCAGAGAGCTCTCGGGCTGTAAAACCTTAACAGTCAATTTTTCCCAGCACATGAAAGTCATTCTTTTTTTTTTTTTTTTTGAGAGAGAGAGAGAGAGAGAGAGAGAGAGGCTGGTGAGGGAGGGGGCACCTGGGGGTGATGTTAAAAAAAAGTCATATCAGACCTTATTCTATCTTTAATGTGATATAGCATATCAAAATCATATCAGACCTTATTCTATCTTTAATGTGATATAGCATTATATCAAATTTATATGTTTTGGGGGGAAAAGCTTTATTCATTTTTCTTTATTATTTACTTTTATATTATTACTTTAATTACAAAAATAACCCTTTTTATAATGGGGCATATGACTGTGTTCAGAATTAGCCAGTCACATCCAAACTCATGTTCAGTATACAGCTGTCATCAGTGAAGTGATTCTGATGAACCCCAAATAAAGATCAGCTGTTTCTGTAGGATTTTCTTGATCTCTCCTTGGTTTCTTCTGATTGCTGAAGTCATGGTCCGCAAAGAGCTTACATTCGGACATGTCCGAGAGTTACAATTTACCATAGCTAGTCCTCTCCCCAGATTTCCTTAAAGGTTTTGTACTTTACAGCTATGAAACACGAGGCCAACAAGTCAACAAGTATAGAAAATGGGGCACAACAATGGAAGAACAGGACGTCCCTCCAAAATTGACAAAAGGACAAGAATAAAACTAATAATTAAAGTTGCTGCAGGAATATCTGGCAAGTACTAGTCACTTTCTGCATGTGACAACAATCTCTCAGATTCTTCACATGTTTGGGCTATGGGGTAGGGTGGTTAGACAGATCTCTTTCTCCCAAAAAACAAACAACAACAATAAAAAATAAACATCCAAGCCCACCTAAATTTTGCCAAAACGATGTAGGCTAATGACACCAAGATACCACATTGTGGGAATAACTCTAAAAGATATGTTTGGTGCAAAAACAAGACAGCTTATCAGCCAAAGAACATCATACCTACAGTGAAGCCTGGTGGTGGCAGCGTCATGATATGGGGCTGCATCTCCTAGGCTGGGACTGGGGCTCTATTCAAGATAGAGGGAATCGTGGAAACCTTCAAACAGCAATCTATTTTGGCACAAAAGCTCCAGGCCTCTGTTAGACAGCTGAAGATGAAGAAAGATTTCACCTTCCAGCATGATAATGACCCAAACTACAAATCCAAGTCAACAAAGTAATGGCTTCAGAAGAAGAAGATCAACATTCTGGAATGGCCCAGTCACAACCCAAACCTAAATCCTATCTACAACCTGTGAAGTGGGTTGAAAAGAGCTGTGCACAGGAAATCCCTTTGCAGTTTAATAGCTCTGGAGCATTTTTGCGAGGAAATAAAATAAAATAATGGAATAAAATTGCCTAATCAAGTTGTGCTACCCAAAATACTTTAACAAAATAGTGGTGTACACACTTATGTAACCAGGTTGTTGTAAGTTTTTTCTTTTCTTTTTTTTTCCCCTAAAATGTTTCTATTTTCACCTAAATTCTGTTTGTTGCTATATCACATTAAAGGTGGAAAAATATTGGATATGATTTATCTTGGTAAATAAATAAATAAATAAATAAATAAATTGTTGTGTTTTTGGACGTGAAAATTGTCCCCACAATATAGGAATAATATTAAGTAATATAAGTGATAATATAACTAAAATGGATTTTAAAAAAGTCGTCATTCAATACATTGAAAATTTTACTTGTTGGCAAATTGCTGTTGTGTAAGAGAAATAAAACTCTTTGGGATGCTGTTATAGGAAAATAATCAACTTTAGGGATGTAATGGCATCACACCAGCCCACTGTAGATTATTTTCCTATAACAACACACCCGGTCCTTAGATGTGGATTTTTCTCCTGTGCAGTAACTATGAAATTCTCTCTAGCGTAATCTTAGTGAATTCATTTCATCATGTTATGCTTAAATCTGACCCAGAGCTATGTTAGCCAAGTGGATGACATCTCCTGAGGGCAGACCTGAATCCCTGCTTAAATTATCAAGCAGGAGGAATGAACAACAGTATCCCACATGGTGTCCTCTGTATTGATTTTGGCCTGAGAGTGTGATAAATGATCAAAGGCCTGAGCCATAAGAAACATACTGGATCCAGCAGCAGTGCAGAAGTGAGGCAGATAAGATACTGCAGCTATTTCAACACAGATTTCCTTTGATAACCAGAAGCAAAACAAAACATCTTGAATGAACAGATACATGTTTGTAAAAAGGGGTGTGATGGCATACAAGCATGGGTGGAAAAAGTACAGAAAATTCTAGGCTTAAATTGCTTCTATACACACAACACAGTTTTAACATGAATTCGCTTTCCATTTTACATGGTTTAATACAACAAAAAACCCCTCCTCTAACTCAGTTTATACAGTCTATTGAAAGTTCACATGAACAGCTTCCAAATGCAAATTCAACACTTGGAATCAACTCCAGACCTTTTATTTTCTTAATTTGTCCTGAAATAACGAGGAAACAGGCCACACCAAGCCATGATACTGCTTATCAATCAATTGTCCAATTACTTTGCCTGTGAGAATGGAGGGACTATGTAAAGAAATGGAATTCCTAAACGGTTAATACGATACTTTTGTTATTAAACCCCTTCAATTAAAGCTGAAAATCTACACTATAATCCCATCTTGATTGCTTCATTTCAAATCCATTGTGGTTGTGTATAGAGGCAAAAAGTTGAAAATTGTGTCACTGTCCAAATACTTTAGGACTTGACTTACTTTATTCCCTAATTCTTTAACAAATCCATTTCAAAATATTATAACAGTTTTAAATGAAATGGTTTATACTGGCATTGCTGGTGCAGTCTAATACATTGTTTACCACTACATCTTTGTATATGTGAAGTAATATGCAGAGGCCATGGTGTACTGAAAATGTAATATTGGGGTGTATGGTTATTTGCAATCTGTTTTACACTTTTATTACATTATTAGCAATTCAAAATCCCACTGACTGAGGCTTCCTGGGAAGGAAAATCGTAAGACAAGTACGTCGATGGTAGAGATTTCCCGTTCGTTTCTGTTTGTCGTTCTTGTCGTTGCGTTAATGCATGCTATGCTGATCTGAGGTGTATTTTCGTAAGTGTCCCCAGCACTGCATAAAGAAAGATTCTCATTATATAATTATCTCTGATCCTACCACTGTCCCTGTGGTCATCTCTCATCCCTTACTTTCTGCTAGAAACAAACCTGAACACCTCAGTGTAAACTTGTGCAGAAATGTGCAGATAAACATCTTGGGGCACTCACCATGTGTGAGGTAGCGATAGGTGCTGAGGAAGTGGTGAGAGGTGGCTTGGCTGAGGGCAAACTGAAGTGCTGGCCTGTGTCTGGGGGAGAGGACAGAGAGCGCAACCGTTCCTCTGGACGCATAGGGAGGTTGCGGCTTTCCTCCAGAGGAAATGGTGGTGAGGGTTTGGTCAGTTGTGTAGGAGTGGTGGGTGGTGAGGAGATCCCAGACACTATGTGGAAAGAAGATAAAAAGAGTGATAATGTCAGTAACACAAGTTTATTTTACATGTAACCTACATGTAGGGGTTCGAAGTCTGGACTTCCTTATTCACTAGGAACTTTTTTAAAATTATTTATTCCTAGATCTATCTCACCATCCTAGGCCCAAATAGAGCAGAACTATGCTTTCAAGTCTTTCACTAGTTCTATAATACATAACCAGTATAACACAGCATACCTAAATATACTAGCAACTGCTTGAACAGAAGCAGACTAGGGGTTACATGAAGTACTGGTTTACCTAGTAACAATAACAATAAAATATGAAACATATTAAACATATTAACTTATTTCAGAGTTTGCTAAATATTCAGGTTAATAGGTCTATTTTTAGGATTGTGTGTGATCAATGTTTAATCCAGTGTACAGTATGAAACAATCACATTGCATTGCAATGTTAAACTTCTTTAAATGTGCCTATATTTCTTGTCAAATGTAATGTAATGATTTGCAGTGGTGCACTGGTAAAGGATTCAGCCAGGGCACGGCAGACAGTTAGGTCAAATTCCAGTTGCACCATTGCTAAGATGTTCTTCATGTCTCAGTTTTAAAAAAAATGGGGCAGTTTTATGTGTTTCAAGGACACATTTAGGGTTTTTTTAATCATCTTAAATTAAACTTAAAGTATACTTTCAAATTAATATGTATAATAGTTCACTTTTAATGCAGTCAAGTACATGTGATACTTATAGTACTGCATCTTTAAAGTAATTCACAACTATAATAACTGCATTAGTGTTTTTTTGTTTGTTTGTTTTGTCCTGATTCAGTCCTAAGCAAGTACAAAATACATGGACAGTTTATAAAATACTAAAATGAATTAAATTGATGGGTTTAATTCAAACCTTAATACTAAAAAAACTGTTGGTCTATAAATAATGATAGTATAGACCTAATGACAAGTTGAATAAAAATGTGTTGTGTGTTCCATTAAGTAGCCAAAATATTATTACAAACATTTAAATAATGAGATTAATATATGAACAGTTGGATTATGTTCATAAAATAAGTCTGTGCTGAAGGGGTCTGTGTGTGTTCTTTAAAACAGTTAAAGCAGGGGGGGTCCCAGGGTGCCAAAAAGTTATATTATGGTATATGTGCTCAATGAACTTACATATGCTCCATGGTTACAGAGCAAGACATTTATATACCACCTCTCTATCTAAAACCTTGCAGTGTTGCAGCGTCACTGTGCGTGCTGAAAGGTTGCCCATATTGGACAGTGACATCTCCTTCCTGAACCCACTGTATACTGATCCCATGCCAGGAAAGTGGCCTGAGAAGCATGCCTCCCTGTTTAACAGCTCCATTACAGGCACAAAGCCGAGAGCATGTGAAGTTCTCTGTCTTTATCACACTTATTTCACACGTCACTGGATCCCAAGGCCAACAGGATTCACACTGCGTTTCCCTCCACCCCTTAGTAAGTAAGTTTAGAGGAGAAGACGGAGATGAAGAAGCATGCTGCAACATTTCACATAAGCATCTCATTCACCATACCAGGCCAACATAATAATATAGAAGATAATTCTCTTAGCATGACAGGACTGGAAGTCAAAGATAAGACTAAGAGATTATTGAATTACATGGCAGATTCTTTAATCTGATGTATGCCTTGAATCCCAAAGGATTAGCCTTACCATAAATCATTTGAATAATGTGCCTTGTATTGTAACTTGTAACTTGNTTGCTGGTGGACCAATAACAATCAAGTGGTCTTAATTTCCCCTCAGAGATCACTAAAGTACATCTTATCTATCTATAAAAATCAACCTAATTGGATCTTGTGATTGCTTTGGCTTCGTTTTGTTTGACCATGATGCCTATTGGTCATGCTTTTTCTTCTTGTAGTCAGATTGTAGTCCAATTCCAGAGAGACTCTCCCTCTCGTCTCTGAGCATCTTTATTTGAGTTGAGTCTAAAGCGAGTTTCCACTTTGAGTAGCTGCTCAGGGGAGAGTGAAACCTAGCCTCGCCTGCATGGTGGAAGACTGCCTGAGAGCTGAAAAGTGCTGTGTTGCCAGGTTTTTGTTAATAGTTGTGCTGACGGTGGGAAAAAAATCAACATCGGAGGCCACCACATATAAGCACAGACAGAATAAATTTGGAAAGCAGAATAAGAATAGACTTGTCTGATCACTAATGGCCCACATACAGAATCAGAGGCAGCAATTGTAGCAAAACATTTTGTTTCAACAGACTGAAAAAAAAGATTAACAAGTGCCACAGCTTCTCCACAGATACCGAACAAAGCAATTATTTTCTCTTAGACAAGCTTTTCATCAGCCAAGAAAACACTGGAGAAACTAGAAGAGATGAAAAGAGCAAGGATGATGTCATCTGGAAGACTGCCTACCCCCTACTCTCTTTCTCTCTCTCTTTTTCTCTCTATATACATTCCAACCATGCTGTTATTCAAGCACAATCCACCCTTCACTCATTAGCATCTTCTTCACGAATGAGGTCTAGCATTTCCAGAGACTGACTGTCACACAGCCTGGCACTAACCAGATGAAAAGGAATAATGTGTGACACCGTGCTGGATCATACCCAGTTCATCACAGCAGAGCAGTCGAGTGAAACCCTGCCGCAGGGATATTTTTACCTTCCCAAAATGTGATCACTCACTGTAATGGTAGTCTCTGATGACCCATTAAGTTGATGTGGGATTTGGATGAAACACCATGACGGTGCAGATTTGAAGCTAGAACAGCACTGTGGATGATTCATTGTCTGATACAGGGACAGAAGTGATAAAGTAACCCACCCTTAGTATGAGCTCAGAAGAAATTCTTTACTCCATGACACCCTGGAGTGAACTCAAACAGCATAATCTGATGCAATTTCAGGCGTCAGTCATGAAATTTGATGCTAAACGTCATGGATTTGATAACATTAAAATGTTATGATATGATGATTGTACTGAGATTATGTGTACAGTACATACGTTCAGTGTGCAAGAGCAGCTTACTTTATCCCCTGATGATTTTAATTGACATAAGTGAGTGACTAATTGAATGATTTAATTAATAAATTAATCAAATATTGATTATTAAACTTTAAAGGAAATAATAATTGTTGTAGTGACTTATTGTTTTGTGTAGTAACAGCTCATTCACAGGGATATATACAGTGGACAATCTAATTAATCTAAGGTTAGTAATAAACAAATTTTAAAAATGTTATTTAACAAAGAAACAAAAAAACAAAGTGATGCTTTCTGTACGGAGACGCTTAATTAACATTTATGGAAGGTGGCTCCACTGTCAGTGCTTTGTAAATGTCATTAAGTCTCTCGACCTTGTGGAAGGACATGTATGAGAGGAGCAGGACAGTGGTGAGGTGTGCTGAGCCCCTTCCTGTTTGCTATGGTGATGGACCAGTTGTCGGAGGAGGTCAGACAAGAGTCTCCTTACACAATGAT
>CM074966.1:10681319-10698176 GCA_037577455.1 Pangasius macronema | reverse complement strand
GCGCTGGTCATTCACTCCCCCACCTACAATCCCTGCCAGACCTGAGACTCGAACCCACAACCTTCAGGTTCACCTTCGGGTTACAAGTCCAAATCTCTAACGGCCACGACTGCCCCCATGTACAGTGTACATTCCTGAAGCACAGGAACAAGAAGACAATTTTAGCTCACTGTACTTCATTGCACCCAGCTGTTTGCCTGGCCTGGTAATAAGAACTGGCTCAAACTCAAGTTTGGCTCTGAATTGTAAGTTTGACAAAGGGCAGACAGGTGCGTCAGAGTGTCCACTCTCTGGAGCCTAATTATGGAGCAGATGGGTGTACCTGACTGCAGCTTCTGTCTCCCGAAAACTGCAGGGAAGAGACAGGCAGAATAGACGCACACACACAGGCAAGTAGAACACAATGGCCTCCTAAAAGTGCTGTAATGATCTTTAACTTATCACCACACACTCAGCTATAGGATCTATCTGTTTGTATCTGACGAAAGTAAACGAAAAACAGAGATCTTGTCCACGTGTTTGCAGTATTGAATACATAATGTACACTCCTGGGCAAAAAGAGAACAAAAAATGTCCCAAAATGCAAAAATATTAAGATTTTAATGGTCTTAACGACAAATCATTCTTCAGGAAATTAGCAAGAATTAAACAAATACTGAAGATCTCTCCCTGCTCTATCAATCCTGGTTCCATTTATGAGTTTGTAATCAGTCCCTTGATGGACTGCATCAGGTGTGGCAGATAACCAAATAATGACTAATCTTTTAAGAAAAAAAAAAAACATCCCAGAAGATATTTTTGGAAATTTGTGTACACATAGACTTGTTTTAGTTTGAATTTTACATCAATCATTTTAATCATTATCATGATTTTAACTTGATTTTACCAAGAAGACCATATAAGTGAATTTCCCTGTTTCTAGCTTTTCCCAGTTCACTGCAGCAAAAGTAAACTGAAGATTTTAGCCTTGGAACACCAACATTGTTCATCACCCTGAGAACACCATCCCCACAGTGAAGCATAGTGGTGGTAGCATGTTCAGGGTCCTCCTGCCTCTTGGCTGCTTCTGTGTCTAATGCCCTCCTTACTCGGTCACTAAACTTTGGTGGACAGTGTCCTCTGGGCAAAGTCGTGGTTGTGCTATATTCTTTCCATTTTTTAATACAGAACTGTTTATATCTGCTATTGTAGCTGCAGTTAAGAGAAAGTGAATTATGAAGTGTGAGGGTTTTTATGACAAAATAAGACATACTGTGTGAGGCATTTGCATTTTTCTACTAAAATCAGTGACTCAGAGGAATATGTGTGCGAGTATGCTTGTTTCATGGGGCTGCGGCATGTTTTTTGATGTGTGTATCTTTTTAAGGCAGGGTGAGACTGAGCTCTTCAAGGACATATAAGTTCACCAAACTGATTCAGCTCCGAAATAAGTGAAGTGATTAGAAAATGTTGGGCAGTGTATGTGAGTTTTAATTGTATTTAATTGTGACAGTTAAATACAGTATACTGAATGCAAAAGCAAAAAGAATTCTGACTCACATTTTAGGAGCTTTGGTGGCCTTGTTTGCCCCCAGTTGATCAATAGTGGCGCTTATATTTATGCTGAACTGCTGGACATCTGACCATCCCACCTATGTCTGGCCTTTCCCAAACGGTTGCCACAAGCATGCAGTTGTCTACTTTGGGATTCTGTAGTAATAAGAATTTCCTTCACTGGAACTAAGGGGCCCAAATCTGTTTCATTATGACAATGCCCCTGTGCACAAAGCATGGAGACGTGGTTTGGTAAGGTTGATGTTGAGTAAATCAGATGGCCTGAGCCCTGAATTCAACCCCAACTGAAGACTTGGAATTGGAATCCTGACTGCACCCCAGGCCTCCTCACCTGACATCATTGCCTGACCTCACCAATGCTCTTGTGGCTGAATGAGCACAAATCCCCACAGCCATGCTCCAAATTCTACTGGAAAGCCTTCTCAGAAGAATGGAGGCTGTTACAGCAGTAAAGGGGGAACCAACTCCATGTTATATTTCGAGGGACAACCTGAAAACATAATGCCTCCACCACCTAGTGATGGAGGCATGAAAAAGACATATATGATAATGAGAATTATTCAGTGAGAATATCAGAAGTTAATATGAGTTTCCTGTCTTTAGAGGTTGTAATAATATTACAGTATGCTTTGTTGCACTAATTAGACTGGAGCCACTTATCTTAATGTAGAACTGTAATCCACTCTTTTAATATATGATGCTGTCTTTTGTTATTCATTAACAGTCATCACAGCCTGTGCCTCTGAGAGTGAATTTGGCAGTTTCTGCTTATGCTCTTAACTAAATGTCTTGCTAAATGTCTCTGACAAAACCATTCGTACTGACGCCTCACTTCTTCTCTTAATAGAAACCATTACCCAAAAGGTGACACCTTTGCTAAAGTTCATTTTAGGCATAAATTTCGAATTGTGTGAACAACGTTACTTCCTGGCCCAGATTAATTTTAGTCTCTAGTCTACACATGGCCCTTTAGCTCTTTGCAAAATTTTGCCTCAGCTTTCAGTTCAGTAAAGGCATTGAGTGGTATTGGAAGCACATTCATCCTCACGGCCATCGCAATAATAGTTCAGAGAACCCATTACATTGCCATTTTGGTCTTTCTGTAATAGACACACTTTTGCTCTGCCAATCTTGTGCTTTCAGTGGTTGTCTTCATTGACTGCTACTGCTGTCTGGAAGGGAAAGCTGAGCCTAAAGACTGTAAAAATGCCGATAGTTAGAGAAGGACACTGAGAAATTGGATGATCAGATGCTGACCTTGGTGCTGCAAATTGATTCAAAAAGAATGAATCAGTAATGGGGTGGGAGGTACCACTTTCATTTTGATCCAATACCAAGTAATGTAACCAAATATGAATATATTATTCAAAATGAACACGTCATGTATTCTAAACAGATACACAGATACGAATAGGAGGTGCACTATTCTTTTTAGGGTTTTTTTGTTTTTTTGCTTGCTTGTGAAGCTTGCAAGAAAGGTTCACAGAGAATCTGGTTGAGACTAGAAGCAGGCATGGGGACTGGGAACCTGACGGACTCAACAAAAAAAGTCACATGAATGGGAGATTTTTACTTTCTTGAAGCTTTCCATGAAGCCTGCAGAACAAAGAAAGGCCATGCTCATTAATCTGAACATGTACCAATGTGCAATGCATTTACAACATTCCCTCATTCATAACATCCTGGTCAGGGTCATGGTCAAGAAACTGTCAGAGCCAAAATTCACATACCATGCTGATAGTAGTAGCATTTCGACCACTGTTTCTTTTTCCAGAATAAGGCCCACTTTGGTTTTAAATTTGAATACAGATACAGATATTTGAAGCACTGAACAGATACAGGTCCAGATACAGACTCTGGCATTGTGCTACATCCCTATTCTTCCACTATTTAATTGTGTACCTGTCTGACTGTGTGTGTGTGTGTGTGTGTGTGTGTGTGTGTATGAGAAACAGACCAGAAAAAATGTGTTCTCACTGACTGACTGTGGCATGGTTGTTGGTGCCAGAATAGCTTGAGTATTCCAGAAACTGCTGATCTCCTGGGATTTTCACACAAACAGTCTTTAGAGTTGACATAGAATGGTTCAGATACCAAAAAAAAAAGAATGGCCAGTCTGGTTCAAATTGACAGGAAGGCTACAGTAACTTTAAGTAACCACTCTTTACAACCGTGCTCAGCAGAAAAGCATCTCAGAAAGCACTGAGCTGTGCACTGGCTGTAATTACTAAATGGTTAAGGTAATATTTTTGTTAAACTCTACACTTCAATCACATCTTGAATGCTTCATTTCAAATCCATTGTTGTGGTGTATAGAGGCAAAATTACAAAAATTAGTCAGGTCCATAAGTTTTGCAGCATTTGACTGAATCTGAGCAGAAAGTATAGTTCTGTATACTTCAGAATTCATCCTGCTACTTCTATCATCAGTCACATCATCAATAAACACTAATGGCCCAGTTCCATTGGCAGCCATACATGCCCATGCCATAACACTTCCTCCTCATGTTTGACAGATGATGTGGTATGCTTTGGATTATGAGCCCTTCCTTTCCTTCTCCATAAGCTTCTCTTTCCATCATTCTGGTACAAGCTAATCTTGCATCAGAACTGGTCAGGATTTTTGTAGAGCTTTTTTAGCAGTCTAATCTGGCCTTTCTGTTCTTGAGTGTTACCAGTGGTTTGCATCTTGAAGTAAAATGTCTGTATTTACATTCATGAAGGTGTCTCTTGATTTTAGACTTTGACAATGATGTGCATACCTCCTCCAGAGTGTTACTGACTTGGCTAGATGTTGTGAAGGGGTTTTTCTTCAACAAGGAAAGAATCCTGCAATCATCCACTTTAGTAGTCTACCGTGGCCTTCCAAGCCTTTTGGTGTTACTGAGCTCACCAGTGCATTCCTTCTTTTTAAGAATGTACAAAATTGTTGATTTGGCCACTCCTAAAGTTTCTGCTATCTCTCTTAGAGGTCTGGTTTTTTTTTTTCAGCCTAATGATGGCTTCTTTCACTTGCATTGACTCCTCTCTGGACCGCACAGTGAGAGTTCCCATGAACAGCTAACAAATGCAAAATCAACACTTGGAATCAACTCCAGTCCTTTTATCTCCTTAATTTGTCATGAAATAACGAGAAAACATGCCACATCTGGCCATGAAACTGCTTATCAGTCAATTGTCCCAAAAAAAAAAAAAGGCTGTAATTCTTAAACGATTATCACAATATTTTTGTTAAACCCCTTGAATTAAAGCTGAAAATCTACACTTCAATCCCATCTTTTATTCACATTATGATACGTATGGACCTGATTGTAATTAAACAAATAGATAGACAGGCATTTTATTCATCAATTTAAGCAGACATCTCTTTTGTAATCTGTCATTTGTAACCTACTCATGTTTTAATATTTAATG
This sequence comes from Pangasius macronema, assembly GCA_037577455.1. Taxonomy (NCBI): domain Eukaryota; kingdom Metazoa; phylum Chordata; class Actinopteri; order Siluriformes; family Pangasiidae; genus Pangasius; species Pangasius macronema. The sequence goes on along the minus strand of CM074966.1, from coordinate 10,693,208 downwards.
TCACGCAATTAACCAATGGTTATGCACAGTTTGAATTTGGAAAACAAATGTATTAATGTATTTACCACTAATCATTTTCACTCATCATCTAATTACTATTTAGTTTGCTAGATTGCTCACTGTGGGTGCATCAGAAAATCACATAATAGCATAATCAAACAGTGTGGTACCAGCTACAATTTACATAGCGGAACAGCTTTATACTAAGAACAAGTACAATTCCTAACTTCTACTTAGTATGCAGAACTAAAAAAATGCCCTGGGTACAGTTTTTACATTTTCTCATATAGCAGAAAAATGCACCAGGAAACATGAAAAGCCTTATATACAGTACATAGATCCTGGAGAAGTGAGACACGATAGATACAAGGTCATTTCAACAGATGATCACGTGTTATATAATGAAGATCTGTAATATGTCTTATAACACTTATAGCTCGTAGCAGGTGAGAATGAAGAGCAAATCTGATTTGATCACCACCCTTTTCAAAACTTGCTATTGCTCTCTGCTACCTTTTAAGAAATAGAGGTTAATACCAGAAGGTTTTTTTTATATGCTTCTCAAAGGCTGAGCTACATTACTCAGCTTCCTACCTAATTACGACGAATCCCACTGACAATCTGTGCTGATATGATGGGCCAGCTGTGTGAGGTAAATATTTAGCTATTTGTTTAATGGATCCTTACATACCAGAGGTGCCACCAAGGGCGAGAGATATTCTAGAGGTGCTGTTTGCTCTATCTCTTGACATTTCAGATGCTTAATCAGTGCCATCCAATGGATTGAATTCCAGCTTGCTGGCTTCTTAATTTAGCCCTTGCCCTATTCCTGTGGATAAGATAAGCTCTTGAAGCACGATTCTCTGTCTCTGCTTCTCTTTTTCCTTTCAAGTAAATGCTGCTCAGGCAGAGTGAACTGCATAGCACAGAAGGCAAACTGACAATGTGTGTAGGTCGGCAAAACAATCAGTACAGGCATGTGATTTATAAAGCTAGAAGGTATTCTCAGACTCATTTTAGCTAGCCACAACCTTCAGGTTACAAGTCCGACTCTCTAACCATTAGGCCACGACTGCCCCCTGAAATGTTACTAAACATTACTAAAAGGTTAGGCTATACTCTTCCAAAAAATAATGTTACTGCAATGTTTTAAAACAGCTGCTGGAATAATAATTCACAGTGTTATTACGATGGTTCTGTTTAAACACTAACCAGACATGGTAAAGGTATCAATTAAAGCTGAATCAATTACAATCAATCAATTTATTCATCTAAATAACTACTCTGGTGAACGTTAAGGTACAGCTTCAAATTCTTCACTTAAGTTAAAGTACAAAAGTATAAACTCAAAGTATGAAAGTACAAGAAAGATTCACAAAACAAGAACTAGAAGTCCACACCAACAGCATTGATAGGGATGCCTCTGCCAACCACAAGTCTAGTCCTTCTCATTACTAATTTGTATGACTCAAACATCCTAAAAATATATCTTGTCCATGTTTGGATAAATACCAAAATCTAGTCAGTTCAGCTAGCAAGGATATATCTATATAACTCCACCTATGATTTCAGATATTACACTAGTAACAATTTCCTAGCTACAGAAATTCTTACTAGTGCTAGTAATAGTGACAGACAAGCTGAGAACCATAGAAAATAGACCTTGGAGTTCCTGATAATGAATGTGTACATAACATCTCTGTGTGACGAACAGGAAGGAAGCTATTGAAGAAAAACAGTTTCAGACATTTGACCTTGCTGTCACCTTGACTCTGTTTCAATCAATTCCAACCTCTAATCAGTTCATCTGCTGTCTACACTGATAATTCCATATAAATCCTACAAACATTCAACCACTCATTCTTGAGATATCATGTTAAGAATAATCCTAGGCACATGGACAGATACACGCACAGACAACCTGACAACATAATGCCTTTGCCAAGACCTCTGTGTCAAATTACACACTGATTTTAGTTACTGATGTTATATTAGTGTCTCTTTCACCAAGGAACCAATGAATATGGAAAAACATATGCATAGGCTAACTAAAAGCAGCTTTATTCCTAATGTCGTAAATGTTAGCTAGCATAATATCTGACACTACAAACTAAAAAAAAATAATAAAATAAAATATTTCTGACACTACAAACTAGCGGTCACAATACAAACTGCCTCGAGAGACAGCTTAAGACTTTACAAATACATGATTTGAACATTTAGTAGAATTTTTTTTTTTTTTAATATGTAGTAAAAGTCGAGAGTATTTGGTGCAAGAAAAACTCAAGTAAAGTAGCTACTTAAAAACCAGACATAAGTACAGTAAGTTAAATAACCAAATGTTGTAATGTAAAAAAATATATATATATATATAGAAATGTCTGTTAATAAATCAACAAAAAATGTTGCAGCAACAGTGTTACTACATTTATAAATGTTATTTCAATTTCACAACCAACCTGAAAACTTTAGATTGAGCCCTAGCGTTCAGAAAACATTCTGCCAACCTAAAACTGGTAGCTAGGATATAGTCATTGGATTAAAATTAATTTAAGCTGCATGTCTTTAAGCATCATTAGAGAGGTTTGTGTGAAAAAATAACATAGTTGGACACTTCTATGTCTGCCTATTCTTGAGAGAGTAAGCACTTCTTGTCCATTTTTAGTGACAAAAACTACCAGACTCTCTCACAAAAGCTAGCAGTCTGCTTCACAAGACTAGCTTCACAAGCTGGAAAGTGTCTACAGTATATATACTGTATAGTGAGTATTTAATACCGAAATTGCACACTTTAGTATTGAGACCTCAGTCGTAATTACAGACTGAAGTTGTGTGAGAGTTATTCATACAGGGTGGAGTTTGAGTGTATCAGTTTCACACAATTCTGACCCTGGACTTAAGCACATTTTTAAGCGCATCTGCTTAAGCAAGGACCAGTATTAAGTCTAGCCCCACTGTCTACTGACCACGTCCAAATCCGTCAAGCTGAACTGTAAATATACTCAAAAAACATGCAATACCATTGGGAGCTAATATTAAATACATAAATATGACACTATTAATTAATAAATGGTATTGTCTCTGAAAGTCCATGAAAGATTTTTGCATGGAGACACTGAATCAACAAAAACATTGGAATTATTTTATTAATGCGACAAATCAACAATCGGTTATTTTCCTTGGCTTGACCTATGTATTAGTGTAGGTATGTATGTCCTGCTGTGTCTACAAATATATCTAATATTAATCTTAATCTCAGCAGCTACAAGGCCATACCTTTGCTGTTTTCAAGAAAAGCTGCATTTTGCGTACAATATAATTTTCCTCCCTGAACCATTAAACTTACATTCCCCCAATGTACCACTCTTTCTGTCATCATCAGAAGGTTTTGTCCTCATTAAAAGAAAAACAAAGGTGCACAAACAGGAAACACACACAGTTTCAGTATAAAGCATTAGCTCGAAGGGAAAATTTTAGATTTTCACAGCTCAATCTCTCTATACCAGTGTTTAAGTATGAACTCTCCATAATGCTCCAAGTTTCCTTTATTTCCCCAACAAAAACTACTAAATACCCCCCAAAAAATCCTTTCATGCCTGCATCTTTCAGGCCCACCGATAAAGTAAATGTTTGTACACGCATAGTAAAATTTGACGTCCACAATGGATTCTATTCAATTTAGCATGTTATTAAAGGTAGGAAGCCCACAGCTTAGTGGATAATCTGTCTTAATGTCAGTTTCTCTAAATCCACACAAACTACAGGGATGGATTTGTGCTCAGACTGCTTGGGAAAATTCTATAAAAAGAGAAAAGATTTACATAAAACCCAAAGAAGAAAGGAGGCCTGTTGTGTATATTTAGTGGTGGAAATACATTATAAAAATAGCATAACTACAGCTGTGCCTTGTAGAGTTATATACACAATATATTTTAAACATTAAAATCCAACACTGTATTCAAAACTCATGGCATATTTTTTATTCACTCCACTGGAGAGAAGAACACCACCAAGTCTCTGCTTAACAAGGTTGGATACTTGTTGAAAAATCCTAAACCACTCCTTCATGCACAACATTTCATAGATTTGGTTTTCCCCCTTCCACTCAGCCCACAGATTTTCAATCTTATACAAACATCCATCTGCAACCAAGCTATGCTAAACTATATATTTAACCTCCTGGCAGAGACAATCAGATTTTGTCCTTAAATGATCCTGGTACATAAATCATAAATCAAGTCCTTGCAAGAGACCCTGAACCACTAGATGTAAAACAGATCAGTGAAAGGGGGCATAGGCATTTTGTCTCTCTTTTTTTCATCAAACAATGGTATGCAGGTACAAAAAGTTCAATCTGAACTCAGCTGACCATAACACAATTCTAATCATAGCCTTTGTCTTGGTTTTGTATTTAACAGTGCTCTTGTAGCCATAGCCAGCTAAACTGGCATTTGCAATTCAGTTTCTTTCACTTACACTCTTCTGAGGCAGGTTGGAACTTGGAGCTAAATTATGAGCTTAAACAGTATCTGTTACTGAAAATTTAATTGATGTTACACTGAGCCAAAAGAGTTCACATGATGAGCTACATGATACATATACTATATTACCAAAAGTATTCGGTCACCCATCCAAATGATCAGAATCAGGTGTCCTAATCACTTGGCCTGGCCNGAATGGGCCGCTCTCAGGAGCTCAGTGAATTCCAGCGTGGAACTGTCATAGGATGCCGCCTGTGCAACAAATCCAGTTGTGAAATTTCCTCGCTCCTAAATATTCCACATATATATATATATATAGAGGGTGTCTCAAAAGTCTCCATACATAGGGGAAATTAACACATTTTAACACAAATGTTCATAGTTTTTTTTTATTTTTTTAGATAGCCTTTAAGAATGCCTTTGACAAAAGAACAATGTACTGAAATCATTCTCATGGCTGGATTGGGAAGCTGTCGCAAGATTGCAATGGACTTTCACAGGAAGCATGGCAAGCACATCACACCCGACACTTTTGCCAAACTTATTACCAAATTCAAAAAGCCTGGAAGTGTAGCAGACCAACCGAGAAGTGGACGAACATCCACTGATGAGGGCACAACAATACTTAGCCTCTTTTGATTTGCCATTTCTATTAAGGTTTTCTGCCCAACTCCAACAATTCACATTGTAACTGTTCTTCAGTCCACAACTACTATCTACAATGCCATTGCTATCATTAAAAAAGTATATTCATATAGCAGTTTACTGTATTGTATGCAAGTGATTGAACCAAGTTTTTTATGTTTGGATCAAAAAGTAAAAGGATTGTTGTGGGTGTTCCTAGAAGTCGTCAAGTTTGAAGTTTGAATTGAAGGTCACAGGAGCAGTTTTTCTGTGTGAATCAGTATGGGAAAAAATGAAGCAGAACTTAGTTTATGGTAATAGTCCAGGCTTGGACTATTATCATAAAAGTCTCTGTAGGAGGGTGAAATGAAGGTCAATTGAAAATGGTGAAGGAACAAGAAAAACCGCACATGCATATTTATCTAGGTAAGCAGGTTATGAATCTGTGTGCCAAATTTGCTGACTCATAGGTTGACTCATCGGCTGATAAAACCAACAAGAGAAAGGACACCATGGGATGACTTCAGCTGGGGCAGTAAGAGGCTATATATGACGAAATGAAACAAAGAACTAAAAACAGAGGCAGTTTAGACTTAGATTTTTTAAATTATTATTAATAAAAATGAAAAAGCAGATAGCATCTACACAAAATTTGGTAATTGTGCTTCTAAAGCTTTTAGTTTCCTATGAGATATAAAATGTTGGTTTTGTCAAACCTATGTTACCTTGTCAAAATAAATGAACATGTTAGATTAAAAATTGGTATTTGACAGTAAATCAATAGCACAGTTTAAGCTAACAAGCTCATCAGTGTGTGTTTTCTCATAGCAACCAGATGGCTATAATGATTCAGTGGTGTGTATGAAAGCAGAGAAGCATTTATAACTATAAAGATAACTCAATTAGGAAAATAACCATTTCCTGATACACTATATGGTCAAAGGTTTTTGGACACCGGACCATCAGACCCATATGTAAGCCAAACTGTTGGCACAAATATAAACGCATACATGTATAGGATGTCTTTGCATGCTGTAGCTTTAAGATTTTCTTCACTGGAACTAAGACTCCTAGGCCAATCATGTTCCAGCATGACAATGCCCTGTGAAAAAAGTGAGTCCCATAAAGACATGGTTTGCCAAGGCTGGTGTGGATGAACTGGAACAACTGCACCCCAGGCCTCCTTACCTGACATCAGTGCCTGACTTCACTAATGCTCATGTGGCTGAATGGGCAAAGTCCCACAGCCACGCTCCAAAATCTAGTGGCAAGTCTTCCCAGAAGAGTGGAGGTTATTATAACAGCCAAGGGTGGACTAAATCTAGGTGTGATGGTCAGGTGTCTACAAACATTTGGCCATATAGTGTATATTGTGTATTCTGTATCTAACTTGCCAATGATATAAATGTTGCAGTGTTGAGCAAACTGAATTTAAAAATGAATGACTATGTGATGTGTAGACATGGTGCTGGGTATGAGCTGTTGATTAGGTGAGTAATGTAGACATTTTCAGTTCCTGCTTGTTGAACACTTTTCTTCTTTAGTCTTGTCATTGGGAAAGTGAAAGCCATGCTCATCAGGTTCATTTGCACAGATTCATCCTTGCCTTAACTGCCACTCTACAGGCTTTCAATGTAGTAATCTGTAATGGCATTATAGGTCTTAGCTGTTCCTTAAGAACAATCGTGAACTTCACAGAGCTCACTAGAATCCAACTAAGCCTTAGATTTGCAATTTCCCAATTACATATCATATAATATTTGATTCCCAGACTCTTGTTAACTGGCATGTTCAAAGCTAAGTTACTGGTGAAGTATGCACACTGCAAACACAAGATTGTGACAATGGCAGTTTTTCTCTTCCAGTACACACCTGCAATCAAAGAGGCTGCAAATGAGCAACACAAGCTGCACTCCACATGTTATACGGGTTTCATCCTTACTAGACAATTCTGAACAAATAAATGGACAAACTTATTATTTGACCAAAGACGCCCAGTATTATTGGTCTGTCCTAGTACACTTTGATCTGGCTCCTAGATATACATCTTTTTTGATCCATATTATGTTTGACATCTTTTATATGCCAACAGTAGTTGCCTCAAAAATATATTAAAAACTTTCCCCACTGACCAAACTCTAGACAACCCAAAAAGTTGGGGCAAAGATTTTGTTTTTTCAGCCCAGTGGGTTTAAAAATGCTGCTAATGAAAAGTAAAAGGCTCTTAGCTCCCAAAAAAGGTTCTACTTGGAACCCTTTCTGATACAGAAATCCTCTGTTGTAGTGTTATTTAAAGAACTTTTAAGGGTTCTCCCTTAGGAACAAACCAAACAAACCTTAAGGATTGCATATTTAAGTTTTTTTTTTTTAAACAATGAATCATTTGGTTTCCAATTATGCATAGTAATATAGATTCTATAATATAACATCCTTCCTGGATTCACATGCAGCTGTGAAAGACTTGGCATGGCTACAGAGTTCTATGCTAAACTATTGTCTTACTTGCTCCCAGGAGGCCATGGGGCTCTGACTGGCGTCTCCCTGTCCTGTCCTCACGCTTCTTGCTTCCTCTCAGGCTGCTGAATCTCTTCATGGCTGTCCGAGGAATGCCAAGTGCCTGGGCAGTGCAGAGGTGAGCATACCTGGCCTACTTGGAAGCATGAGCAGTTACACAGCTCAGTGCAGCTTGACCACGACGTTCCGATTCGCCACCCACGTCTAATTCAGAATATACAGCAAGGCACCTCAAAACCAGCAGCGTCACCTGGGACAGGAACTAGCACCTTATCCACTGATGCTAATAGCAAGTACAGGAATCCCCCTTCCAGATGGCAGATCAAATGAGAGTTGCAATGGCAACGAGCTGTTTGGCTTTGCAGGCTTTGCAGGCTTGTAGCCAAGCACTAAACCCAGTAGGAGAGAACTTTCTGAGCCCCCTTGAAAAAAGGACAAATATTCAGTATTTCTGGATATTACATTCTCTTCCTTTGGGTTCCTATCTTCATCTTGGGATTAATGCCCACAGAGCTGGCCTCCCTTCAGCAGATTGTCAGGTGCAGCTGTGTGTATGTGTCTTTAAAATAGCCCAAGTTGCAGAGACACTGTAAAAGGAAACCAACACACACTCAAAGAGCCTTTGTCAGTGATTGGTTACAAGGCAGCTTCCCTCCCACTTTTAGACACTTCATCTGTCCAAGTACTGTGTGTGTGTGTGTGTGTGTGTGTGTGTGTGTGTGTGTGTGTGTTTATATCTTATTGGGAACCAAATGGATAGGAATATCTGAGATTTTGACCTTGTGGGGACATTGGCTTGTTCCTATGAGGAATTATTTCCCCAAAACTGCAGCATTTATTTAAATAAAAAACAAAAAAACAAAAAAAACTAAAACAAAAAAAATGTTAAGGTGATGTTAATGTGTTAAGGTGAGATTTAGGTGTAGGCATCTCATTAATTAGCCGCATTAATAATTATGTCAATGGAAGGTCCGCACAAGGATAATAAGACTGTGTGTGTGTGTGTGTGTGTGTGTGTGTGTGTTTCATATTACACTGTTGTGTTGATTAAACCACTTTCCTGGACTGATATTTTTACTTCAGACAGTTTAATCAAGTCCTAAACACAAGACTGTGAACTGAATTTAGTAATTATGGCATACAAACTACAAAGAGACAAACTTAAAAACTACTGCAGAAAGAAACTCTGTGCATGGGGTTATCTGTACTATATGGGTTTCACTGCAAAACACATACGAACTGTTATGAAATCATACTTAAATTATGTCTATAAAATCTGTGGTACCTATAATTAAAAACCCTCAAAAACAAAAACACAACAGGATACGGACACCACACGTTCCTGTTGTCAGTGCTTACAAAATCAAAGACTTTTTTTTAGCAACCAAAATACACACCAACTAGACACAAGACCACACACAGGTTTTCGTCTTCCCTGCAATCCTGTAGTCATTAATTACTTTCAAACATTACAATGTTTCTTCATGTAGAAAAAAAAAACATGATATTTTGCAGAGCGTAACCCTTTACTGCACATTGTTGCCATATGGCAACAATTTACAAACTACTCCCCTAATTTTTTTTTTTTAATTTTGANTATTTCTTGAACTAATTCAAGTAATAAAAATCCATAAAAAATAAATAAATAATTCATGCAGTAGAGGGTTAAGTCTACTTCAAAAGCAGCATGGGTAGCCATTCCTATTTACTGCAATATCATTTTAAACCAACGATCTGGCACATTAAAAAAAGCAGGCTATTGGCATTATCAAATGATCATACATAAAGTACATTTTATAGCTACATATAGCTACATACTACTGAGTTCAAGGTTAGGGAAAACTTGTGAATGACACTTCATTAACTTTTTAGGTAGTTGCTGCATTATTTATGTGTTGCATTATTCATGTGCAGTGCCTTGATAGCTGCTTTCCTCAATGGAGGAGCCTGAGAGATCTGAATGCTTTTCAAAATATAAAAGGATTTATACATTTCGCCTCGATAAACGAGGGCGAGTCAAATGAAAAGCTAATTTATTAATTTTTTGCATTGTTTGTTGCACATAGGTGTCACAAACGTGTATCATTTTTCTAAATGATCTCCATTCCATTCTCTTTGCTATATCATATATCTGTTATTGCCATGTTGGGAAGGCTGCAAGTGCAGGATTGCCTTATTTGGAACTTTTTAAGAGTCAAGGTCAAAACAGCCAGAACAACAAACAAGATCAGGCAGGCAAAGATAAAGAAAAATCTTAGGAACTCAGAGAAATGAACTGAGAATAAGACTAAATATATGAACTGCAAGACAAAGATGAAAATTGGAAAGAAAATCTGAAGATTTTCAGATAGGTTTAAGACATGGGACATGTAGAAAAAGCAGGGATGAAGGACAGGTACAGAGGTCATGGCAGCAGAAAACTGCAGCAAAACAAAAGCAAGGCTGCCAGCTTGCTGTAAACCATCTGGTGCAGGGAGACTGGAGCACCAGTTGGGTGGGATTGGAAATTCAGAGCCCAGAGGAACAGAGATAGTAATCAAGGCAGGACATGAAGTACAGAGATAGAAAGAGAGAGGATATGGCCAATTCCAAATCCCTCACCACCCGCAACGTTTCTCTTAAGCTTGGTCCAAAAAACACATAGGTGATTTCACACTGTGTACAGATATACAGCCCAAGTATATTTCATCCAGTTCTGAGAAATCAGTGTGAGTGTGTATATGTGTGTATGAGAGAGAGAGAGAGAGAGAGAGAGAGAGAGAGAGAGAGAGAGAGAAAACAGACAGGGTGTGGGACACGACAGCAATAACAAACTAATGAGAATAACCAGTTAAACATTCTCCTTTCCTCTTAATGCTTGGATTACCCTACAGTACCCTATACCCAAACAGTGCGATTGCTAGCCACTAACTCCTAATGATAAAGAAGCTGATACTGCATCATGTAAATTCACAGGCTTGCTACAGTCTGTCAAATCAATTCCTAATATCCATTAGGAAAGCACATGATCATGAAAAACCCCCGCCACCCACAAAGAGGACAGTCCACTCCAAGAGTCTGGGGTTAACACTGCCATAATGATAGTGGTCTGATCTTCTCCCAAGTCTCCTGGAAAGCGGCTTCTGTAATGAACTCTGTGCCTTCTCCTGATTCTCTTTTGACCCCACCATCAGCACTGCGCACCACATAGTCCACTTTACCCGTTGCTCATTTCCAACCAATCAAGGACTCTTTAAAACACTCATATATACACTAATATTTAAACACAGAGATACTTTTATCGTGTTATATTTGCCTCTGTTTTCCCACCCCCTTTCTGTAACTGTATAAAGAGGCACATTTTACAATCTAGGTGGAGCCTTGTTGTAAGACTAAAAATATTCAGACAATGTAATATAAATGTTCCCCACTGTAATAATGCAAATCCATAAACTCAGCATGCATTTTATTAACTGCAATCCAAGAATCATTGTCAAAGTTCATAGTTAAATCAGACCACAGGCAAATAGCGTAACGGCAGGATAATCCATAATCAAAACATGAAAAGAGCCAAGGTTCAAAACTAGGAAGTACTGTGAGAGACAAAGAACAGGGAGCACAGGGAACACGGGAAATATTTGGACTTGAAACAAAAAAGCACAATAAGACTTTGCAATGAAAACAAGTGAATACATTAGGGTAATCAAGCAGTGCCATAACAGGGACAGAGACAGATCCAAAACCAACTTTATACAGTATTTATTTTTCTTTCACTGGTGTTGTTAGGCAGTATTTACTCAACTGGAATTGTCAAATCTAATTTATGACTGCTAATTTTTCATCAATACTTCGTACAATACATTAATCACTGTGTAAACTATTCAAGCTTTGTTTTATTGTTTTATATAAAATACATTTTAATACTGACACGATCTGGTAGTTTTGTTGATCAGTTAGATTATAAGTGCTGTGTCGTAGTGTACTTAAGATTGTTGGTAGGACACGCACTTTAGGATTAAGAGAAATACAAGTAGGTCTGTAGAGCTTCTCTGTCCTCATAGCTTTTTTCCGGCAATACGTAATAAAGTTAACTTCAGGAAGGTAAATAAAATTTAAACTACTCCCTTTAATTCGTACTAGTATTAATAACCTTTAAACCTCCTGTTCTAAATGGCGCAAATTATCCATAGATAATGCACTTGGACCATGAATTTAATCAAAACCTTCCAATAACTGCAAACACCAAGAGACTCCCACTGCACCAGAAAGAGAGACACTTATGTAAGCAGTA
>CM074966.1:10664970-10681219 GCA_037577455.1 Pangasius macronema | reverse complement strand
AAAGTAGTTATGAAGCATGTTATGTAATTAGTGACACATTTGATAAGTTCGAAACAAAATAACAAAATATATTTTATTATTTTAATACTGACACGATCTGGTAGTTTTGTTGATCAGTTAGATTATAAGTGCTGTGTCATAGTGTACTTAACCCTTTACTGCATGGCGTTGCCGTATGGAAACTATTAATTTATCTCCATTTTTTTTGTATAGACAATAATAAAAAACNTTTCAATAAATAAAATGAAGACGTGCATCATTTTTTTGTCTGTAAAAGGTGTGTTTTCTAAGAAAAACAAGACATTACGATACTTTCCACCACTGCACATTGTTGCCATATGGCAACAATTTACAAACTACCCCCTAAAATTTTTTTTTACTTTTAAAATTTTTTTTTTTTAACTAATTAAAGTAATAAAAATCCATAAAATATTTTTTGATGTAAATATAATAATTCATGCAGTAGAGAGTTAAGATTGTTGGTAGGACACGCACTTTAGGATTAAGAGAAATACAAGAAGGTCTGTAGAGCTTCTCTGTCCTCATAGCTTTTTTCCGGCAATAGGTAATAAAGTTAACTTCAGGAAGGTAAATAAAATTTAAACTACTCCCTTTAATTCTTACTAGTATTAATAACCTTTAAACCTCCTGTTCTAAATGCCGCAAATTATCCATAGATAATGCACTTGGACCATGAAATGAATCAAAACCTTCCAATAACTGCAAACACCAAGAGACTCCCACTGCACCAGAAAGAGAGACACTTATGTAAGCAGTATTAATATAGGCTTGGTCTAATTACCCTTCTTTCTCTCTCGTCTTCTTAAGTCCATGGCCTTGCTAAAGCTTTCAGAAACAACCTTTTTTTAATCCAAAATGTCCTTGTGGTGCATGAGGAACAGCTATTACTCCAAAATCATCCCTCACTTTTTCAAAGCAGCAAATTAGATGAGAGGGAAAACTTTTTTTTTTTTTTAATCAAAGTGCAAGTCAGGTCACAGATGGAATGAGATGTCCTTTCCATTTTCTAGCTAAGGAGTTAATAATATGCACCATAGGATATCAGGGCTTTTTGTTAAATATTTACCAAAGGCAGGTCCTGGAGTGCCGATGCTCCAGATCACCTGTTTCTTATGAATTAAAAGCCTGTTGCTGTGTTTCATTTTGTTTGTCTCTATTTCCAGCGCTGAGCATGACTTTCATTTGAGAGGGAGATATGCCAAGAACAAGGAAATCTAAGAGCTGCACTGTTCTCCACTGAAGGTCACTTTGGCCTGCTGGACCGTGGCCAGATACAGTCTGCTGTCCCACCTTTCATTTAGCCACTTTTATTAATGCTTCAAAGAGTGCAGTGGACAGAATGAACGTTATTGATTGTGGTAAAGAAGCATAATGTGACACAGGCCAAGGTTGTGCAGCATGATGTGTACATGCGATAAACAAGCAAAGCCAAGCCTTCTGATTAGAGATGTATTAGGACAGATCTGAAACACAGGATCATTACTGGAGCTAGCTGAATATCAAATACGCACTACTATGTAGGGTTCACAAGGCAAATGTGTTATACCCTAGATATACTATATTCCACAAGATGTTGGATGTCTATATTGACATGACATGACTGCATCACACAATTCCTGCAGATTTTTCAGGAGCACTCTCATGCAACAAATCTCCTGTTCTATCACATCCCAAAGGTGGTCTACTGGATTCAGATCCGGTGACTGGGAATAATACTCAAACAGGCTATGGCATTCAAGCGATGATTGATTGGTATTAATGGGCCCAAAGTGTGCCAAGAAAAACATTCCCCACACCATTACACTACCTCCACCAGCCTGGACTGTTGACACAAGGCAGGTTGAGTCCATGGATTCAATATTCTGGCACCTTCTGTGTGCCTCAGCAGAAATCGCAATTCATTAGACCAGGCTATGTTTTTACAGTCTTCCACTGTCCAGTTTTGGTGAGCCTGTGCCCTTTGCAACCTCAGCTTTCTGCTGATTAGCTGATTATATAATTGTATGAATGAGTAGGCGTACGGGTGTTACTAATAAAGTGCTCAGCGAGTGTAGATATGAATAGAAGACACTATTAATTTTTTAAGGAAAGCTTGCCACACAGGACTTCTGTTTGAGAGTACAGGTTTGTAGCAGGACTGAGAATGGGTGAGCAGTCAGATATGATGCTCTCAGAACAAAGAAAGACCACATATTTTACATATTTTTTATCTCAAAATCATATCTGACATATTTTATGTTGAGAATATGGGTTATTTTGACTGATGTGCATGTCTTGAAGCACAGTCCACCTCTGATTTGGCAAGAGAAGCTTGCAAAGTTGAAAAATGTGGAAACAGTGCCTCTACCTCTGCATCCAGGAACACAACTGACCCATATAGGACCACTACACGAACACTAAACCCAGATCCATTAAGACAAAGTGTGCATTTTTAATGAGATGCACTTGTCAAACATCCCAGTCCTTCACTGTGAATACATACAGGCTCCCTAGAGTCTCTGTTGCTGTCCATGAACATAGCATTCCCTGATAAAGTCTAGCATAGTCCAAGAATGCATGGCATGATGTTGGGCTATTAATGCTATTTAGATATTAAAGACGTCATGCAGATGTTGCCTCAAGCAAGTGAAAACAGAAACCCAGTGTGGATGTTACAGCTTTAGTACTGATCTCAGCTTAACCTATCCAAATGTAAGGTTAGTTCTGCTTTTTTTCCCTCCCAGAATCAAAATAGTATCTGTTGTCTCTTCATTCTCAGGAACCTTCATGCCACTCGGGTGGGTCAAGTCTCAAAAAATGTACAAGCATGCACTTCCCAGGGGAGCTATGTTTGTGTGTGTGAGGTCTATAAGAGGTTCTCCACATTTCAGCAGGGGACACTGAGTGGTGAGTGGCCTTATCTTTCACTCTATGTAAAGTGGAACACACACCACAAGGGCTAATATTAGCTAAAGCCATCTGCCTCACATTTAGATTAGTAAGACTGGTTTATGTAACTTTGGCACTATAGTAGTTTAAACACACTCTAATCATGAATTCAGATTAGTGAGTCACAACTACAAAACTGCACTCGTCAGAAATGAGGAAACTACAAATTCATATAAAAAAAAAATTCCAGTGAAAATGTAAAGGAGCATAGACATAATTTTTTCCAAAGATGGAGACGTGAAGGGAACATGTGAGGAGGCCTAGGTCTGGCCATGAGTGTGGAGTGTGACAGTCACGCTACAGAGACAAACCCTTGATTCCGAAAGTAACTACATGACTGCTTATGTTTTCCAATCAGCTGTTTATTTAGCTATTGCCTGGTAACCAGGATTGTAAGTGGAAAGGCTCACAAGCTCACAAGCTGCTGGAAGGCCACAGGTTGTCACAAGTTACACGTCATAAATCCCTTCATTGTCTTTCTCTTGCATAGGCATGTGCATTGAAAACCACACTCACACACACTCATGGTTTATGGTAAGTACACAAAGTAGGGAATGTGTGGTTTTTTTTATTATTGTTTTGGGTTTTTTTTTTTTTAGCTGTACTACTCCGAAACCAAAATGCTATCATGAACATGAGTGAAAGCAGCAAGTCCTATCTTCCACACACACACACACACACACACACACACACACACACACACACACATGCACACACACACACAGTAAAAATAAATAAATAAAATTATATCTTTACTTTAATCTTATAATTGACAATTATTAATTCTAACCCTAACCTTAACCTCAGTAACCAAAAGGGAAAAATTTTGGCTCTTTAGTTTAAAAAAATAAATAAATAAAGGGCCAATTTTTTTTTCCTTTTGGTTACTGAGGTTAAGAGGTGAAAAAATTAATAAATAGAAAATCCCCACAACGTCAAAAGGTCAGACAGTCCAATCCTTGTGGGGATACTTGCTGTGATTTGGTTCCCAAAAAGAAAAATTTGGGCTCACACTCACACAGAGTCATCATGTCTCTCTCTCTCTCTCTCTCTCTCTCTCTCTCTCTATCTCACACACACACACACACACACACACACACACACACACACTGATGTGCAACAGATGAACTGCTGCAGAAAGACTGGAACTGCTTTAAAATTACCATGAAAGGAAAAATACAGAGCAGTGTATTACACCATTATATAATAATTAAAATCTTAAGTTCTAATAAAAAGCTTCAGATTGTCCTTAATGATGGATTTGTCAAGAAAACATTTGAGACAAATTATTATACTTTCCCACCCTAAAGAGGATAAAAAACTTCCTTTGAGGGACATTTTCCACAGTTCATCGAAAATAGCTCGATGATGCCACTGCAGAAATCTGTCAGCTGAACAGAGATTTCATTTTCAGCCATAAATTCAAGTTTGAACTAACAGAGCAACAGGATTAAAATGATTTATTTTTTAATAATTTAGTGTAAAACTAAAACCAGGATGAAATGATGTCTTGAAAACATGCACAAAATCATCCACCTCACCCTAAAATCTCTTTTATATTCATGTCTAAATATTGTTCCTGTTTGTTTGATTTGTTTTTTATTTAGTCATTTACATTATTTAAAAAAACTTAAACAGACCTTCTTCTGTCTCTTTGGTGTCACATGCCTCTGGTACTTTTATGCAGTTATACTTTATTTCCCTCTAGTGGCCTACATATGATGATGTTGATATTATTATTATTATTATTATTATTATTATTACTCTTATTATTATTATAAATGAAGCTCTGCATTTAAAATCTACAATTCAGTGAATAATAAGTTGTCAGAGATCAAATCACTTTCATAACCCATTTGTTTCAGTTCAGGCTTCAGAGAACATGTGGCTCATGGTTCTACCAGTGAAAGCCATGTTTTGGATCAAACAGGAAACTTCTCAGACACTTTCTGACCACTTGGTGGCTCTGTGGTCATGAAAAACCTAAGAATAAGTATAACACATGTAGTTTCTTCATTTGTGCTTCCTCATTTCCTTTTCGTTTCCCTTCCTCGTTTTCTTGTTGCTTTAACAAAGGAATAAGAAAGCGAGGAAAGGAACAAGATGGTATGGAAGGGAAGCAAAAAGGAAACAAGGAGGCACAGATTAAGAATGTGCTTATAAGCTTATTCTTTGGTTTTCCAAGCCCACAGAGGATGTGAGGAGAGGACAGGAAGCATCGAGGATGAATGTACTGATTAATGAGACGTCGTCTGCTCACTGAAGCGTCACTTTAACGTGACTTACCTTATTTATGACATGTTGCACCAGGCATAAGGAATATGCATATACTCCACACAAGTGTGATTACACAGTGAATGAACATCAATTAAAACATTATTGCACTTACATATCACACTTGAATGCTGTTTTATTTGATATGACTTCTCATACATACTTTTATTTATCCTTGATCTAGTATCTCCTCTAGTATCTCCTCTCTTCTGGATTCCTCTGAATGAATTTAAAGGATTTGTAAATCCTTAAGATGGTGAGCTACAGTCAATTTCCGGTAGGATGTAGGATCAAGATCTCAATTAAAGGAGACCTCTTTAACTGTAAAATAAATTCCACAGACCCCCTCAGTACAGTTTTATGAACATAATCCAACTATACAAACATTAGGCTCATCATTTAAGTGTGTACATTATTATTATTATTATTATTAGTAGTAGTAGTAGTAGTAGTAGTGGTAGTAGTAGTAGTAGTATACTGTGGCTGTTTGTAGGAGCCATAGAGCTTTTTATTACTGAACGTTCCACCAGCATTTGGTCCAAGTTAACATTATTTATAGGCCTACTTGTTTTTGAGTTACTGAGGTTTTTGGATTAAATCCATTCAATTCAAGTGAGCAGTCAAACAGTGTAATAACTCTAAGAATATTAAATATATTAACTTTGATAATGATGGGTTGTTATATCCACCACTTAAAAAATAACAAAAAACAACATCAACAACACAGAATTCCTGGCTATGCTTAAGATACAGTGGGGTCCAAAAGTCTGTGCCCACACTGAAATGTTCCTCATGCCTAATCTCTTCTGCTGAAGCATGTCTTCCGACGACACTCTGACGGATTTGATCGAAAATCACAAGGTCACAAGGTTTTGGAGTCCATACCAGCTTGAGTGCCCACCGTCATTAAAGCAAAAAGGGGACATACCAAATACTAAGAACCTTTGAAATTCATGTATACATTACAAAGATTCTACTTTTCACTCGAGTTGCTGTCAGTAATATAATTTGTAATGAAAACTGCTATATTAAATTAGAAAAGAATGCAAAATACAAGCATTTTTCACTAGTGCTGTCAGACCCCACTGTAGCTGACTTGGAGGACCATTGCATTAGAATACTAGAATACCGAGATGCAGCCATACACACTCTTGCTTTCTCTGTACCTCCTTGTGCCTCTGAAGGGAGAAGCAGAGGATGACTTGGCATCAGTGCTTTCACAAAGCCTGAGCACCAATTACTCAGGACCACATGGTTGAATCCATCCAGCAATGCACAAGAAAGAGCACAAAGGCTTCTTTGCTCTCTTGCACCTCCTTGCGTCTCTGACGTGAGACATGGAAGATGACACAGCATAATGTTATTTTTCAAAACTTCACGTTTTGGAAGAAAAATTGAGTAGTAGTTTAGTAGTAATTACTAGTAGTAATTTGAAAAATAAACATTACTGTGGCCCGCATAGCTAGAACTTAAATCCGAATCTTTAATTTGACAACGATCAAACAGCCTTTTGAATTGTACAGGGATAATAAGTGACTCATCAGTCTCTGCCTTCTGTATGCGTGTGTGAAAGGAGGCGTGAAACAGCTTTCTGAGCTTGTCAAGGACATTTCAGGTGACTGCATAACCCCTATAACAACAAGCACCACAGGCAAACGTTCCCATACATTGATGTGTATCAGCTTTAGAATCATTGGGAGAAATGCATCCATCTGCCAACAGCATGGGAAAACACGCGACAACTCAGCACTCCCAAACATACACTCACTGTCCACTTTATTAGGAACACCTGCACACTTGCACATTCTTGCAATTATCGAATTAGCATGTGGCAGCAGAGCGATGCAAAAACTTATGCAGATACGAGTTAAGAACTGGAGTTAATGTTCACATCAAACATCAGAATGGGGGTGGGGAAATGTGATCTCGGTGACTTTAACCATGGCATGGTTGTTGGTGCCAGACTGGCTGGTATGAGTATTTCAGAAACTACTGATCTCCTGGGAATTGCACACACAAAGGTCTCTAGAGTTTACACAGAATGATGTGAAAAATAAAAAAAATATCCTAGAAGTCTGCCAAGAAGTCTATAGTACATAGGCACTCATTACAACTGTGGTGATATGAAGAGCATCTCTTTACACACAACACATCAAACCTTGAGGTGGATGGGCTACAACAGCAGAAGACCACACCGGGTTCCACTCCTGTCAACCAAGAACAAGAATCTGAGGCTATCATGGGCACAGACAAACCCAAACTGGACAGCTGAAGACTTTTTTTCCCTCAATCTTCAACTGTTCAGTTTTGGTGAGTCTGTGCCCATGATAGTCTCTGATTCCTGTTCTTGGCTAGCAGGAGTGGAAGCTGATGTGGTCTTTTGGTGATGGTGGTAGAGATCTAACACACCAGCCTAAAATCTCCCATACGTGTTCATTTGGGTTAAGTGAAGTGACGTGTAGCCAGGTATGGTGACCCATACTCAAATTTGTGCTCTGCATTTAACCCATCCAAGTGCACACACACATAGTAGTGAACACACACACACCTTGAACACACACCCAGAGCAGTGGGCAGCTTTTTTTGCTGCAGCGCCCGAGGAGCAGTTGTGGGTTTGTTGCCTTGCTCAAGGGTCTCACCTCAGTCACTGGTCATTCACTCCCCCCCACCTACAATCTCTGCCGGACCTGAGACTCAAACCCACGATGAGATGTGATGAATGTGAAGGCCATTAGCATATGATTTGGATCATTTCCATACTCATCAAATCATTCAGTGAGCCCTTGTACCCTGTGGAAAGGGGTCCATCCTGGAAGAAACCATTCTCATCAAGACAGAAATGTTTCACCACAGGGTAAAGATGATCAGTCAGATCAGTCACAGGAACTGTATTGATTTGCAGTGACGCTTCCCTCTAAGCGGACAAGTGGAGCCATGTCATGCTAGCAAAATGTAAAATGCTCAGAGCAACTGGCTCTGTTAAAATGCCCACAGAAAAACGTTTTTTTTTTTTCCTGCTGCCGCTTGTCTGTGGCTGTGCTGTTTATCCTGCTTTTACTTACGTTCCCTGTTCTAAACAGAGCAAGTAAAGAACAGTGAATTAATATGTGATGCAAGAGACACAATATCTGTTCTATAACCTTTCCAAAACTTCTAAAATGTGCCTCTTAAGATATTTAGCTTCCTATGAGTAGTTTTCCCAATCCTGTTATTTTTCTCTGGAGGCTGGAGACAGTCTGTCCCGCTCTTCTTTAGGAAGGATTAATAGCTTTTTTTTCTGCAAGCAGAGTGTATGCCCCATGTAGGGCTGGGAATGGTCCAGCTGGGTTGAGCAATGCCATAAGGGTGTGTGTGGATGCTTGTTTCCTATCCATGGAAAGCAGCATGTGGGGAGGTTGTTGTTCTCCCACACACACAGCCTCCTACGCTCTCCACACTGCTACTTGATGGGCTGACACAGATTAACCATCCTGACAGATGATTTGATTCAGTATTAGGAAGTTGATCAGTTGACATTTATGTAGACGTGCATTAGAAAGCTGCAGTTTATGCTGCACATTTTATAATGTACTGTACATGCAGAATGTATGCTAAGTCAAACAGCTTTTAATTTCTAGATTCTCTCAGGTCCAGTTTATCCCAAGCATCTCGTAAACAGATACACGAAAAAGACAAACAGACATGAGTGCATTTTAGAGAGCAAGTGTGTACCTTCATTTGCCAATTATTGCCAAAAATTCAACTAACAAAACAATTACCAAGGCCATCATGCGCTGAATAGTGGGCTTTTGAAGGGCTTAATCAAGTGAGCTAGAGCTGGAAAAATGCAAAACATGTTTGAGCCATGCTATTAAATCTACAATCCCTACTGGTTCTTTGGTTGTCCCTTAAAGGGTCAATGTCAGGGGTATTCAACTAAAATCTGTGATGATGCCTTGCTTGCAAAGGTCTGGATAAGTGACTACCATGACTGAATAGTGACAACTCGGAAGGGTTAACTGCTTAATCATTAATGGGTAGTTCATGGCTAGAAATAAATGATTTCTTTCACACTGGCACTCCATATTATCACTTTTGAATAGTTCCATACACTTTGAACAGACGAGGCATCTGTTTTGAATTTGGCATGGGGAAAATAAACGCCTTCAACATTCTGTTTTCGTCGTCGACTTTTCTTTAAACAAGCCGTGACACCACTTCACTAATCAGACGAGAGAGGGTTTGTTGCATCTATTACTGATACTACTGCATCTGTAGTATACAGTACTTGTGACAGGAATTTCTCTGTTTTCTCATACTAAGACAAGCACAGAAATCCTGTTTACTCAAAATTCAGTTATAACTGGAGTCAAAGGGCTTGTCAAAGATTGTTTTCTAATCCAACAACTGTCCAATTGCTACTACTGACCCCTTGACCAAGGCTCCTAAAATTCAACTGGCTTTGCTCTCTCAACCCTTCCCTTTCCAAGAAAAAATAGCCCCCTAGGGGGTAAATAAAATCCTTACACACTTTAAACAGATCAAGACAAGAAATGGTCTTTGGTAAGCTTTTGGTAAGCTACTTGAGACACAGCAGCTGGAGTTTAAATGTTAGCCTTCAGTAAATGTACCTGTTTGTTACATTTTTCAGTAAATGTAACTGACTCATTGTGATATTCTCTTCTACACTTGCCTTTCCTTCAGAATAGCAGAACTTTTCAAAGTCCCAGAACAGTATCCCAGCATACTGCACTGTAATTGGACAAATCCCAGCCCAAAGTCGCGATGGCATTAATCCATGACCTCTGGTCTACATTTCTACATACTTTACCAGAGAGTGAATAGCCCACTGCTGAGGCCCATTGCAACACTCCAGCCTCTGACAATACCTCAATTACCCCTTTTTCTAATTACGGGTCACTCCATTCAGATGATAATGGTGTCCAAAGTACACCTTCACTTGCATAATTTTCTGTGTGGCATACAAGTAAACTGAATAGAGTCGTCATGTAGACTAAACAAATTAAGGCAACAGGAGCTTTGTGGACACTGCTCTACTCTTAATTGCATAATTATATAATTATATAATTATAAAACGGCTACAAATAACAGGGCCAGCTACTTTCTTGTTTTGCTTTAGGAAGCCAGATCACCATTTCTGTTGACTCCCCATTTAACCACATTCTACAAAATAGGTCATCAAGAATAGGTCATCAAGAACCACAAACTCTTTGCAGAGATGCTCCAGTCTCTGAAAGTCAACTTTGCTGTTTTTATGGTTCCTTGATTAACATAAAGCTAACTGTATGTCCTTTGAGTCGTCCACGCCAAATAATAGCCACTGAGAACAGAATGTACAGATTACAGACGGATTTCAATGCAAAGTACTGTGCTACCTATATCATCAAGAATTATATAGACATGTCCTGTGCTGAAGAGAAGCTTGTAACAGCAATCTACTGTAATTTTCCTCTGGTTTCAGGCAGTATCATTCTGCTGAAAGGTCATACCAGGGAGTGCCAGAATTCATTTACTGGAATTTGCTGTGCTGAAAAACACCCATGCACCAATTAAATCAGCACGACACATAATTATCCAAATCACTAAGAGCTCCATGGTGATTTGGGGTAAAAACCACTCAGTCTAGAGATGCTTGGGAATGGATATGCTACTCCGATTCAAACAGTGAATATTAGTGTTGCAATACTATTGCTGCAAACTGATATTTAAGCTGCTTACTGATGAAAGAATTAAAATGTCCAATAAGAATATTTCACCAAATAAATACAATAATAGCTTAAATTTGTTGTCATGTGACTAGATATCTTTTCACACTTTCCTTCTAGATTTCCTTCACACTTTTAATACTTCTAATATTAATCGATATTACAAATGCAGTGAAGCTAATATATACATATTGTATATCCACAATTTGCCCATATGTTTCTCCAGTCTGGTTTGAGTGGTAGTACCAATTTTCAAATGTCTTGTGGTTTTCATGTGATATGCATTCTCTTATTATCTATTATTATTGTCCAAATTCCTTTTTGGTAAATGAAACAGTTTTTGGTAAATCATACATATCTTGAAGAAATAAAGCAACCATTTAGGACCAAAATCATAAAGAAATTGATACAGGTGGTTAATTTTTGTTTTCAGATTTGTGCTCCATGGAGCACTAAGAACAGCTCTAACAAAAAAAATGTCAAATTTAAAGTAGGAGCATGAATGAGTTACAAAAATAATAGATATTAGAAGTGTCCATTCACATTTGTTTTTTAGCTAGTAATGGTGACCACGATATTACAGTCTTATATCAAAGAACATAATTCTACATATTTATGTAAATAAATACAGAAAAAGAAGAAAGAAAGAAAGAGAGAAGAAGAGAAAGATCAAGATGATAAAATAACCAAATAGATAACCAATAGATAATAATAATAATAATAATAATAATAATAATAATAAGAAGAAGAAGAAGAAGAAGAAGAAGAAGAAGACAGTCAAAATCTAGATTTAAAATGGAATGGAAAATAAGGCTCATTAATGCTCTACAAGACCTCATGAAAAGACAAAGGAAAAGAAGGGGTGTGAAAAGACAAACTAATAAAAGGCTAAACTAAGAACAGGTGCACACATTATGGAACAGACCAATGATAGGACAAGGGTGGAGACAGAACAAAAAACAAAACAAAAGCACATCATGGAGTGCTCCCTGCACTGGGGAAACACAGGGGGAATTCATGACAGGATAAACATGGGAGGTGAATATGAATTAGATGAACCACAGTCTATTCACTCTGTCTTTTACTGTTTCTGTGCAATACAAACCCTTCTGACAGCACTGTCTAACAATGAACTTTAACAATGCATTTTAACAGAATCCAGAACAGACTTCTCCAAACACTGTCAATCACTCTATCTCCGGTGCTTTTTTGAAACTGGCACCCGTGTGACTCTTTAATAGATAAACGTTGTGTTTTATTTTTCCACCAAGCATAGCATCTAAGAAAAAAAAAGAGAGATAAATGAGTATACCTACCTTTCCTGGCACGGGAGAAGAGTTTAATACTGACTGGAGAGGCAGAAGAGGAAGTGGACAGGGAGGCACAAGAGGAGTCCTTGGAGGATGAGCGAAAGATTCCAGAAAAGCTGAGGCGGCGGGGTGATTTAGGTGGCGACTCCTGATGTAGGGGGTAGGGGAAGATGGTTCTAGGTGACCCCGGGCTGGTTTTGGACCTTGCTGGAGCCGACATGGGGCTAGAAGGCCGACTAAATGGACTCCTGCTGAAAAATCCTTTAGTTGGGCTAGCTGAGTGGCAGCTGGTCTCTCCCTGTAGGTAAAATCCAATACAGAGAAGTGACTTACAATGAACTATGCATTTCCATTTTCTAGAAGTAAAAAAAAGCTGTTCTCAAAAGGCCCCAGAGTTCACTAGAAAACATAGGAACTTCAGAGTACAGGGACCAAATAGCTATCAAAAGAATTCTGTGAAGTTGCAGAAAAGTATCAATCATTGCTTGGATATAATAAAATATCCCAAACCTTGAACATCCCTTGGAGTTCAGAGTTTGCCAAAAGGTATGTCAGAGACTCAGCAAACATGAAAGAAAAGGTTTTCTGGTCAGATGAGACCAAAACAGAACGTTGTGGCTTTATCACAAAGAATATTACCCCCACAGTGAAGAATATTGGTGGTAGCATCAAGTTTGAACATTCTTGGATGCTTCTCTGAATAATGTCCTCAATGACTTTTGTTGGACGGCCTCCTTTAGTTGCAGTTGTGCCATAGACGTACCATGTTTTAATAATTGATTTAATGGTGTTCCACTGGATGTTCAAAGTTAGAGATATTTTTACAACCAAATCCTAACTGTAATACTATAATACTTTTCCAGAACTTTGGCATTGTTTGTTTTGATAGGTCTTCATGATGCTGTTTAGGCATGTTCTCCAAAAAGCTATGGAGCCTTCCAAGAACAGGTTTATTTATTGAGATAATGTGACACTTGATGTCAAGAGTAAGAGTAGGGGGTAAGAGTAGGAAGAACAGAGTGGACCTGGTAAATATGCTCCTTCCCTGTTAATGCTTGGATGCTAATTACCCTATGAGTTTCATTGCTAGCTAGTAACTTACAATTGTAAAGAATCTTACAAACTGTGCTGCATCAGCCATTTGCACATTCACAGTGCAATAACCTTGATAATAATGAATTGTGATTTCCACCACTGTAAAAAATAAAAAATAAATAAATAAATAAAAAATATAATGGATCCCTGGGAGTCCTCAGACTCCATTTTGAGAAGCATTGCTTTATAGCACATGATCAACAGTCTGCTGGAATACAGTAATGTTGCTTAAAAAACATTAACATGGACTGATCTGCTGTACTGATGTGTTAAACAAAATAGTTGCTAATTATTTCACGTCACTAGTTTGCATTTATTGACCACCAATGAATTGACCTCCACTGTGGATTAACCATTTTAATGTAGTGATTCAGTGCATTTTGAAGAGTTAAAATGTGGCTGATAGTTTGACGTAATTCAGATCGCTACTGAATTCTTGTAATAATGCTGTACTATAATAATACTCTATGTGGAGGGACATGGAATACTCTTTAACTTTAAACTGTTTATAAATGAGCTGCACTTGAACAATTAGCAAGGACCGGCTCAGGCACATGCAGCTCACAGCTGCTGATAAATGATTTAAAAAAATGCATTTCTTTTTTGTTGTTGTTGTTTTTACTCCTGCATGAGAGCCATGATTTCTTATGACAGCATACGCTTAGAATAGTGATCAGTGTGCCAGATCGACATTATAAACACAGTCAGAGGGAAAATTCAAATGTAGCAGAGTTATCATTAATGAATAACAAGAACTGGTTTATTTAATCATTTAACACGGGGTGGATGGTAGAATTCATTCAATTTGTGTTTGTCCTTCACAGTGTTAAAGGAACAAGCTGAAGAGATGAATAACAACTAAAGTAGTCATGTTTTTTAAAAAGACTTTTCCTTTCAGTTCTGTTATAAGCCTCTTTTTTTGTTTTGCTGGAACATTTTAATCAGTGTGTTTTTCACCCGCAGCAGTGTTTAGTATTTCCAGCGCTGTTCATCCATGTAAACAGTTAAAAAGCCACTCAAAACTGTTTAGGCATGCAAAAGCACAGGGTCACCTTGTGCGGCTCAGGGCCTTTGTTTAAAAAAAAAACAGCTCATAGACATGCAACAGCATAACTACATTTGTTTTAAATGAGTTATAATGAGTTAAATACCTACATAATCCCTTAAGCAATGATCAGGTTCATTTAGGTGATCATGAGTAATCGTTTGATTACACACTCATGTGTTTCCTTATAAATATACTGAATGTAGCAGGTAAACACACTTTTATTCTCAGTTAGCTTCTTCGTGAAATCACAGCACCACCATACTTGAATCATTATTATCTGTCTGATTTGTTGACTATACAACTGTTTTGCTGTGGAATTAACCTGATTTGGTGTTGTAGCCAGGTAGCGATGTAATCTTCATGCTTGATAATCATGCTTATGTTATAAAAGTGATGATATACGCAGAAAATATAAAACAGAAAAGACAGGTAACTCGCAATTATGTGTAGTGCAGTTAAACATCAGCCAAAATTTGTGACGCACCTAGCTTACATCAGCGTGCCATTTAGGATGGAAGGAGATCTTTGAAAGGAGGAGAAGTTCCATTTTGGTAATTTAATCTCAGATAAAACTGTTTGCCCTGATTTACTGTGGTGCCAAGTTACAAAAACACGGAAGACCGAAAACTGTAACATGGAAAACTTCCTTTTTGCCTTTATAAAATAATTGAAATCAAAATTAAAATAATAATAATAATAATTTTTAAAAAAACATTTACGATTTCCATTCAAGTGTTCAGAGGGATAGTTCTGCAGGTCTATGCTTCTGCCTAATTGCTGAGCAGACCTTTAACATGCGATACCGTGTGAGGCACTCAGACTCAGCCTATTTTTAAATACGGATGGAAAAAAAATCATGACAGCTGACTGACACTTGTGGATTCTGCAGCGAGATGAATGAGAGATGTTGGCACATATTGAAACGCTTGTTTCGGCCCACATCCAGAACCTTAGCGTTTCCCATGGCCAAGGTTTTAGCAGCAATGCTGCATTCATGCATAATGTAGAACAATCCCAAAGACACATCTAGCTACACAGTGAACATGACCCACAATTCACACTGCTGAAAGAGGACTAATGCGAAATTATTGTAGTTATACCATTTTTATTACCTTATACAGGTGCAGAAACATAGCAGATGAACACTATATAGGTTCATTCTATACTATATAGGTATTTCTACTTTGTTTTGTTGAAAAGTCTCCATAACCAATTCAACTGAAAAAGGAAACGTAGAAAAACAGTAGATACTCTTCTGTACAGCAGCAGAAAATCTGAAAATGCGATTAGTGCTTTACAAACACAAAAACACAGCTTGTAAATCAGGCGAAATAATTACCTACAGCTCTGTGTTGGCCATTCAAGAAAAATATGATGAGCACATTACGTTTCTCTGAGAGTTATCAGCTTATTTATCTTGTCTCTGGCCTTGGTGAATTGACTGGCAGTGAAGGATAAGAGACCAAGTTAAAATGGCTGTGTACCAAATGATAGAGCTCATGTCCATGTTCCTGCACGACTGTATGTCTTGTAAGTGGCCCTGGATAAGAGCTACATGTAAATGCTTCTACTAGTATGTTCTTTTTCTTTCTTTTGTTCTTTCGTTCTTTCTTTCTTTCTTTCTTAGAAATTGTTCTCTGCCTCTACAACTTATAGCCAGTTTTTCCTGAATGAATATTAAAGTAAGTTTTATTCATAATATATCTTATTAATGGTCTTCTCAGCGAAGGGAGAGACATTTTGCATGTTAATGCAGGCAAATGTCTTCTTTGATATCTTTTTTGTCTTTTCTAACCTGTTCTTGTTTCAAACCTGAGCTGAAACTTTATTGCAGCTTATTCATTATTTAAAGCCACAGTGCATAGTTT
>CM074966.1:10544076-10573643 GCA_037577455.1 Pangasius macronema | reverse complement strand
AACCATGTAATAATCATGCCAAGCCTTCTGGGTAACACTGGAGAGTGGGATTATTAATCATCTACACTATAAAGTCAAACAGTATTTAGTATGTTGAAAGGACTTTCAGTGTGAACATATTACGAATAGGAGTCCTGGGACTATACCACAGCTTCTTGGTGGCAGGGATGGCATACTCTGTCTCCCCTGTCAATCAGAGTGACACTAGCCAATCATGGGCATCTGAGAGCTCGTGTACATGGAAGAGGGTGGACAGCACTTTCTTCCGAGTGCGTGGCATTGCCCTGTGACGCAGCATGACCAGCAGTTGGTAGCTGTTGTATGATAGGAGAGATCTGGCTGGTGGGTAGCGATTGGCAGATGACCAAATTGGGGAGAAAATGAGGGAAAAAAATGAAAAAGTGCTGGGATGGACATCAGGACAGTCTTTATGATTACGGCAGCAGTTCTTTGGCACAAATTATCCACTGAAGCAAAGAAACTTTTTGCAGAAGAGCAAAGTTATGAACTGAATTTCCTGTAAAATAATACCCGATGACTAATGGTGCTCTGGCCCACATGAAGGACTAGTCATGAAAACATAACAGATAGGAGCACTTAATAATAATCATAGAACAAAACAGGCTGTAAAGGCAATCACCCATTACCAACATGACTCCGTTCATGACAGAGTGACACCTGCTATGATGTGTTTATGCCATGACTATGTCAGTCTCATGGCACAGGATTCATACCTGATGGGAGTATTGTGACATGACATGCTTCACAGATGTTCTCCTCTACATAAAAAAGAAAACCGGGATTAATGCACATTTTCTGGAATGTACAAATTCACAAATGAAATGAGTGAAATGCAGTGAATGGTGTTTTACCGTCCACTCGGACGCCTCTCATCTGTGTTCTGTGCATCTTTTGCAGCAGGGAGAGTGAATCGGCTACCAGGATCTTCTTACAGCCCTCTCGCAGTAAAATCTAAAGGGAGATTCATGAAGATGCTTATAAACTTTAGGTCTTTATATTTTACCTCTTTACATTTTGTTTTGATGTTCATTCCTGGTGCAAAAACAAAGAAAAAAAATGGGAATTTTCCCAAAATGGGAAAATATGAAGCTTTTAATGGTCTTAACAACAAATCATTGGTCAGGAAATTAGCAAGAATTAAAGAAACAGATACAGGAAGTTAGTATGGGAGCTTTTCCTTTTGATTTCTCTAAATGTTTAAGCCTGGTGGCAGATAACCAAATAATGACTTTTAGGAAAAAGAAACACCCCAGAAGATATTTTTGGAAACTTTTGTACACCCAGACATGTCTTAGTTTGAATTTTACATCAAACATTTTAATCATTATGATTTGACCTTTGTGTACAAGAAGCAAAAGTAAACGAGCACAGGAGCTGGCACAGGAGCTCTCAGGAGTGTTTAATTCTTACTAATTTTCTGGCCCATGATTAGTTGTTAAGACCATTAAAAGCTTTGTTATTCTGGGCTTGGCCCATTTTATTTGCCCAGGAATGTAGATTGAGATATGGCCAAACTTTTCTTTCTTTATTTCTTTGTAATCTGTTATTGTTTCCATAGTAACAGCTTGCACAGAGACTTGTATGGAGGATGGTCCACATTTAATGGATTTAAAAGCATTAAGCTTGATCTTTAAGTTTATTTTTTAAGTTTTATCTTTAAGTGATAACAGGAACTAACTTGTTTCACAGATGTTCCACAACATGAAATGTGTCTATGAATGAATAAAAAGTGTGATGTTTTTCTATTTAAAAAAAATTCTAATTGAACCGTTTAACGACACCATATTCTCCTTATTTTGTTATTCCCTGGAGCGACAATTGACCTTTTATTAGTTGGATGTAGTACACTATACCCGAATCCACACTCAGGTTGTATGAATAGACAGCATTCAGTAGTGTAACGGCTGACTCTACCTGTAGATTGTAATCATGCAGGATTTTGACGAGCGAGTCTCTGAGGTTTGGGATCTCCATGCCTTCTTTAATGCGCTGGATTAGGAGAATGGGGTCCACATGGGTTCCTATGTTGTTCAGGAGGCCTGTGATGAAGGCTGGAGAGAGAGTGTGAGGTCAGATGAGCAATATTTTTTAACCATTATCGAAGATCGAATTGCATGTTCAAATGTACAAGGTTGGCCAATATACTTGACTTAAACCACTTCATTAATATCAGCATCACAGGACCTTTCAGACTTGTCTGGTCCTGTTTGACAAACAGCACTGGTAGGATTCAAAATGCCACAGAATAGCACGGGATCAAGCCTGGACTAGACGTACGTGGTTTATCTATGGAGTAAGAGATGAGATCCTCCCACAGTTCAACATCATCCTGCTCTTTGGCAAACTCAATGGCTTTGTCCACGTCTTCCAGCTCCTCCATGATCATCTGCAACGGGGCGGACGTCAAGGGGTACGCTGGAAGCTTGTCTCGTTCCCTCCGCAATTGTTAGGCGAGTCCCTGCTTTCGAATCGATGTACATTTATCTTTATCTTATTAACTAGTGCTAAGCTAGAATCAGTTCAATTTCTACTTTAAATTAATGAATACTTAATACTTCACACTTATAGCATTTACAGTGATGTTTAATGTGGAATGTCTGCAAGACAAGCTTGTTCCTGTTATCATTTATAACCAGTTATAATCAGTTATTCCCTTAACACCTCCTTTTTTTTTTCTCTTGGCATGTTACTGGGAAACTGCAAATCTCTAGGTGTCTTACAGACAGTCCAGTCTTGGAAAACTTAAAAGTGGAAGTAGTTCATGTTCACTCTGATTTTTTGAACGATGAGTTCATATACATTTACAAAAATAGACTACTTTGATTCCAGTACAATTCCTATGAAAAGTAACTTGTATTACTTGTCTGAAACTGTTAGAAGATGATTTTTATTTTCATCTGAAAACATCTTTCAGATCATTCAATGTGTGTAAGTCTGCTGGACATATGGAGGACTAATGCTGAATCATTTACTTATGAATTAATCTGCACTCTTAAACAGGTGAATGATATTTTATGTATCATGCTTTTATTTCTGTTGTTATTTCACTATATCACTGGACCTTTCATTAGCTTAGAAGTGTCACAGCAGTCACTATAAATAAGCCCACAAAAGGATGGACTCACTGAGTAGAAAGACTGTTTCCTCCACAAAGTGTCTCTGCTGGCAAATCTCCAGGGCCTGCAAGAGAAGAGCAGACTGTAAATGTACATCTCCTTTTCAGAAAGCATGATCAGACGTGTGTATAGACATGATGAAAGGGCTGATCATGTTAACAGCTGTACCTTCTCCAGTGGGCAGTGAGTGCTGTCTCTGAGGAAAGGCAGAAGGTTGGACCGGTCATACTCAGCATACAGACTGATCTGCTTCTCGTGATATCTCTGGCCCTTGTGGTGGTCTCGCTTAAACAGCTTGTGCAGGTACTGAGAGCAAGAGGGGGAAAGAGAGCGTCTCCTTTTAGATGCGATAAGAAGGTGGAATACTGCTTCGAGCAGGTTTGATAAACATTGCAATAAACCAGCTGACAACGTGACAAATTGAGGAAAGAGAAGGAGGGTGGAGGTTGGTAAGTCTGATGTTTGCGTCATGTCGCAGCCTTTTCCACTCCTGTTCAGTCTGAGGAGTTGGATATGCTCAAAAATATTGGGTTTTGTTTTGCATTTTGATTTCACACTTTAACAAAAATAGCAGTAAAGTGGGTTAAATTCCTGGATAGACAGTAGGTTCCAAAAGTAGAGTCCACTATCAAGATATTTAATTGGTTATAAAAAATATATATACAAATTTGTTAAACTGTATACTAATATAAGGCTTAAAAGTTTGTTCTTATTAATTAAAGCATAAAGAATAGTCACACAGCATATTGGACTGTGCTTCCTAAAGGACAAAGACAATGACTTGCATCGAAATGTTTATAATTAAGATCTAATGAAGATATAATGAAGATCAAGAGCTCTTCAGTGGTGTCCAAGATTTATTTTGTAATGAGATTCTGAATTTAGCATGTTCTAGTATAAAATTCTTTCAAGCTACACAAATAACACACAGATAAGTGAAACCAATTCAAAGGATGTTTTATTACGGTAAGCTGATGGACGACTATCGCGTGCCAGTGGGATATTTAGGTCTTTAGTCTGACCAGCTCTCTCACCCTCTCATCTGTAGACTCTGCTCAAACAGACCAGCTTCCAAAGCTTCCATGCTAATAGCGTCATCAACACCATCGCACTTGTCTTCTTGTGGAACAGTAAATAGGCAAGCTGAGTCTCTCACATGGAACCTTGGAACACTGGAACCTTGAGGCCAACATTTTAGACTTCTCATTAATATGGTGAGTGAGAAAAGAAGCTGTTGCTCTTTCATTTTTTAGGAGCTAATACTGAACCCTGATCATTAACCCTTATGTTTGAGGATGTTCAACTTTTTCCTCCGTGACAATCATTGTAACTGTGCTAGCAATATCCCATGTGATGTTAGCGTGGCACACAACTAATAACCTTTCGCAGCAATTAACACCAGAACTGCTAAGCACATTTTCCTTTCAGTCACAGCCAGATGTTCATCACTGAGATATAAAAACCGAGTAAAAAAAATTAAAGGAATATCCCAAATCACAACACATCCAAAATCCCAAAAGGTCCAAAAGCATAATGAGACATAAGAGACAATCAAGTTCACTCATTAAGTCCCACAATAGGTCAGTCTCCGAATTCTGTGACCTATCAGGTACAGAATACCCATAATGCACTGTGATGTTGTTAGAGAATAGTGAGGACACCATTTCAGGCACTTACCAGTGGAGTCAAATTGTGTTCTCTAATGTGTAGCTGAAGCATTAGTAATGTCTTATCATATGATACAATTACAACGAGCTTGTAATAAATAAATAAATAAATAAATAAATCTGTTTGACACAAGGGACTATTCGGTACAACTCTTGTGTAGTTTCACTTAAAGACATCCACGACGAATGGTGTACGTTGTCGAGTCCAGACAGAAAGTCGAGAAGTTGATGAGACACCACCTGAAGAACGAGAAAGAGAGAATAAAAAGTCGAGACACACCAGTAAACAGCGTTTGTGTGCTTTTAATCAGAAGACAGAGAGCACTGAGGTGAACTCACAGATATTTTATCTTCATTATCCAGCAGCATGTCAACAGCTTTCTGAAAACGGGAGAGAAAGAGGCGGATCTTTCAGACAGGCGTGACAAGTAATCAATGCACTCTTCCCATGCCGTCCAACTACACAGCATCGACACGCCAATCTATAAGCGTGCTGAACATCAGCTCAATAACACACATCAATTCCAAACATCAGCTCTATAACGAAGCCCTTTAGATGACCACAACTCTTTTGTTTTTATATCTGCACTATTAATACGAAAACGAACTAATTTTTACACACTACCGGACTCTTTTGGGAAGTGGACGAGTTTAGACTTGTACAAGATGATATCACTGCAGAGTTCTGAACACTATTCTGAACTGAAATTGCGGTCTTATTTGCAGATTTTTACATTTTTAAAGAATTATGAGTTTTGTATTGGAAATGAGTTTTCACTTTAACTATTAGCACCTTCCACATCAGTCTCTGTCTCATCACCTGAGATAACAGGCACTCGAGCCTCTTCACTCGACTGACCTCTGCTGACAGTAACATTCCACCCCTTTATTAGACTAATTAAGTGAGTCAAGATAAGACAACCGATTTAAGGAACGGTAATTGGAAAATAAAATTATAGGTAAACATTTAAAAACTTTGTCTCCTGTCATCTGTAGTGTGTAAGTGTTCTCTGTTTTGACAACATGACCGTGCAGTAGCACTGTGGACATTCTGATAGCTGATATCTGATTACGATCTGAACTGATAAGGCTTATGTCTGTTTCGATATGGCATCAGCAGCTTGATCAAAACGTGAACGTGATCAGACTGACTGCATTTACCACTGTGTTTGTTAAACTGGCTCTTTACCAGATGTGATCTATGCTGGTTGTTTTGGTGAAATATATGTATGTCTACTTGAAACAGAGATGTATATTTTTAGTAAAAGAACTCTATTGTGGTCAAAACCCAATTTTTTGTCGTTTTGACATCTGACTGGTTTTCCCAAGACTGCCATACAAATATTGAATACTCCTTAACTGTTCATCAGTGTTTTCCTATATCATCAAACATCAAACATCTTTTAGTATGTTTCTTTATGCTTTCAAAACTGACAAAAGCTTCTATACACTTTAATAAAAATGAGTTCCTTCTCCAAAACATCTGAGGAACATCTTGATGATAGTTCACCTCCTTGTCAAAGTCCATGAGGAGGACAATTTTATCCTCAATGGAAGAGAAGAGGTTGTGTTTGTGGATAAGCTGGTAGACGTCTTTGTGTCTCAGCCTCAGGTAGATCTCCAGAGCTCGGTCATAGCGCTGGTCATATGTGTATCTAAATACAGACATGAGACATTCAGAAGTACATTTTCACACAGTTACTGCCACAGTTTGCAGAGGTACGGTAACTAGTGTTCTAGAGCCAGAGTCTGCTCAGTAGAGACTGTTTAATCCAGAGTCTGTTTGAGCATCTGCCTGGCAACCACCCACTTCCCTTCAGTAGTGCACACAACATTTTTTTTTTTTTTTAGGGAACAAACCACGATTTTCATCTAGCTCTGGCACCTGCAGTAAGTTACCCATCTGAATGGAGAAGTGCGCTCATTCTGTTACGCGCCACTCGTTCTGTTAGTATATTATATTTAAAAAAGGAGTGACTAGCCTTTGAGTGTTAGCTAAGGAGTAGGTCAGTTATCTTATGACAATACTTTAAATCGATCACAATCGAGAGAACCAAATATGGTAGTGAAGAAAAAGAGACACTGTATTGCCAATTACAATATCAGTACAAGGATTATCCATACTTATACAGTATCTCCCTGCTTAATACATAGTTTCGTACATGTTGTTGACAATTTGTTGGAAATGTTACTGTAAAAGAGTTAGCTAGTGCAAACTAGTTTAGGCCTCAAAATATGCTATATACCAGAACAAGTGCAAAGACCACCCCTGTTACAATGTCCATCTACGTGTACAGTCTTTGGCAGCAATTAAGAGAATTTGGGATACTCTATGTCTACATTCCAAATTTCCTACAAGCAGTTTAAATGGTATTTTACCATAGATTGGTAACTATGGGTGGGAAATATGTACTGTTTAGACTGTTATTATGTAGTTTTGGATAACACAATTGGATAACAGAACTTGTTTGGATTACTTGTTGGAAATGACTTTAAATTTGTGAAACATTTAAGTGGAAGCACATACAAAGACATGGTACCTCAACTAAGTCAGAAAATCAGAACCAAGTTGAATCATGGTCATGTGATCCGGGATGTGCCAAACAAGATAGCAGAAGAATATATACTTTTTTAAATCCACCTTGTTTATAGTTTATGTCCATAGCTGGAATGGATTGGCTGTAATAAATATAAGCTCCTTAAGTGCCTTATAATTGACTATTATAACTGTAAGATTTCACAAAAGCAGTATTATCAGGGATGAAAAGCAACACAAGGAATTTTTCCACATTGTTGATGAGTGTTAAGTCGGTTACACCACTCGTCCTACGACAACCATCCCAGGAAAGAATCCACCAGACAGTGACGGACAACTATAGTCATGTTGTTGTAGAGCTCTCCTGGCCACTCCCGGATCAGTGTGGCAAAACCCTGCAGGAGACCAGAATTCAACTTCAAGTTAATTTTATTTGTATAGCAATTGCAACAATAGACACAGTCACTAAGCAGCTTTACAGAAATCCAGATGTAGATTTAGATCTCTAATGAACCACGGGTGGCAGTGGCAAGGACAAACTCAGAGATGAGAGGAACCAGACTGAAAAGGGAACCTAGGCTCTTCCTGGTGACACTGGATAGTGCGATTATAAAGCATTACTCTCCTACAGTTGTATACTATGACGTGAAACAGGACTAATTGTGCTGAAAGGTACAAGTTATACTCCGATGACACTTATTCACAACACCCTACTCGTGTCCTGTCAAAAATACTGATGTCGTCGTCTAAGTCTCATACTGATGCTTAGGTCTTAGACCTAGACTGGTTTTGTGAAGTGCAAAACGTTTGGGAAGAAGAAGTGTATTAGAGTAGAGAACACATTGGAGTGGAGTGCATTTTAAGAATTGGCACCTCCTTAAATAGTGTAATATGATACCCAGATATATAAATTTGCACAATTATTGAACTGATTTAATTATAGCCTTAACAGTGAAGCCTTAAAAGCATCAAAGCTGGAATGTAGCGTGTAGCCTGTGCCCCAGTGTCCTGAATCAGTTTTGCTTTAACTATGGAAAAGACTACTAGTCAACTATCATTCTGAACTGGTCAACTAATAAAAACCGTGCAACCCCTACTGTATATACACTCACATCATAGTCAGTCTTGAGGAATTCATGCAGGATCATCTCATAAATGGCAGGTCTGAGGCGCAGATCTCCTCTGGGTAAGTACTGACTGATGGACTGGAGTAAGAGAGAGATTTTTAGATAAGCAGTGTTACACTCTTGTGTGGCAAAGTGTATGACACATGGGATTGAGCTGCAAGAACCTTCTATTAAAGCAAAAAAGGTGTAGCAAAATCACAGATGTAGCAATATGGGAACTTTGAAAGACCATAATACCCTCAGGAGATGTAATAGGTCAGTCTGTTCTATTGGAAAATGAAAAAAAAGCTGGCAGTGTAAGGAGACTGATATACTGTACAAATGTAGTGGAAACATTGTGTTTACACGACACATGAAAGCAACATATCCCTAATGATCCCATTCAGATAATGAGCACCAGTTACATGAGCATTCCTCTCCAAATCAGTGGCAAACTGTTGCATCAGTTTCTTTCAGTGTGCAGCCCTTCAGAATAACGTACCTTCAGTTGTCCAATAGTTTTGAACCGGTACACCTCATTCTCCCATAGGTCCATATTTTTTCCTAGCACTTTCTGACATTTTCTGTAAGCGGAACAGAGAGACACTGTGACACATTTCTCACCAATATCTAACTTTAAAATATAAGAGAAACTGTTATAGGACCTCGCTGCGGCATCATAGTCGCCTTTCTCCACCAGGTGATTGATGTAGGCCATCCCGATTTTCTGTACATTCACACAGACAATTAAAGTATAAAAATATGTAAACTAATGGTACTGTGAAAATTCATTTACTTCAGAATTTAACCACATTTTTCACAGAAATCTTACTGTAATTAAGATTTAAGTTATGCTCAGATCCTGATAGTCTGTACCTGAACATCGTGCCTTTTGATATTCTTGAAGCTGATCTCTGCTGCCATTAGTGCCTCCTGTAACACACGCCAACTTCAAACATCTCCAAAAACATACAGCTCATTAATATAAATAAGGTAATGTAATGATATCAATATATTAATGATAAACAACAATAGTTTCAAAATACGTCACTAGAGTTATTCAAGTCATCCGATAATCCGCTGCTACTTATATACTCAGTGGAGTATAAAGAAGAACAGCTCGTCGGTCAGCTACACCAGTAGGACCAGAGCAAGAAATCGGTGATGCTACAGAAAAGGGCTTATGATGTAGAACAGAGACTCTCCCTCTGAGTGCTCTAGAGACCGAAGACAGTTTTAGGATTTATGGTTGGCTCAAGGTGGCATTTCAACATTGTGGCATGCCAAAACTGGTTATAAATCTATTACGGCAATATTAATAAAATGGATGCTCTCATCTTTTTGGAAAAAAGAAAAGTTTTTATAATGGTTTGAAAAGGTAAATTTATGGTCCATATCCCACTGCTGTGTAAATAGCTCTTCCATATTTGCAAATTTACTGTATTTATACCAAAAGTATTTAATCAAAATGAATCATGGTGACATCTGAAATGCCACGGTGTACTGAATCACTTCTAAAAAAAAAAAAGATTCACACCCTTGCATAAACTCAGAATTGCTTCAGGGATACTAAGGGATATGGCCTGAGGCTGTCAATTCAGAGCAGTAAATGATTTAACTCTCCCTCCATCGCTCCTTCCATTACCCAGTCTGTAGTCCCGGCATTCATTTTCCTGAAAGTTGCGGACAGTCAGAGCATCTGACGAGATCTCCTCACAGCTCTCGGGCAAAGGCTGGATGATGTCTAAACGTGGACGTGACCTGAACTCCTCCTCCTGTGATACACACATGTACACACTTAAACAATCCATGTAAATGTTTACTCTAATATTTAACCATTCCACTTATCCTTATCATCTACTTATAATAATAAATGTTCCTATGTCCGATTATCGCTTGCAATTATTGGCTTTGTGTTCTTCAATAACAAATTCATGGAAACAGTGAACAAACAGCCTATGCAACCTCATTCTACAGAATAATTCTAACATAAAATGTATCTATATATAAACCTGAATATCTCTCTTTAGCAGTGCAAATGCTTAATATTCCACCTAACGATTGAGGGCAAAAGCTTGCATTCGCCATAGTTTTTGTTGACTCAATTCCTTCTTCTCCTTCTAACATTCCACATCCCCACCAGCTAGTATGGCTGAGCGGTTTTCACTTGATATACCATGCGCTGTTTATTGCAGTCTTCTGATTGAGCTGGTTTAACACTCCTTGTTTATGAGTGGATATTCTTTCCACAAAATATACTTTTGGGTTGGATTGCTCNTGCTCACACCCAAGCACAAGGGCAGGGAAGGTTTGCTTCCCAAGAACAGACATTCCCACTCAAAGCCCTACTCTTTGACCTTTCCCTAGCATCACTGTTGTTTTCAAAATATATGCAGGCAGCTTTGCCTCCCTGACGGCCACTGGCATTAAGATATTGCCGCATTTGGATGACTGGCTTCTGTGTGTCCATATTGCAGTACTTAGGCTTACGGTGAACTCAGAGAAGACCTCGCTAATACAGAAGCAAGGCACACAAATGCTAAATACACTGAGAATGCTAGCCATCAGCCCAGTGTGTGATGCATATTATTATTCTCACCAGTTATATTCAGATGTGCGGTATTTGTTAAGCTACATGCTAGGACATTAGGCACATTAGGCTTGCTGGGGCTGTGGACATTCCAAAAGTGAGTCATCAGCCTGTGGCTGGACCCCAAATGCCACAGACAGAAACGTGCCCTTGTCTCATTGAAGGGAGCTCAGGCATTAGCTCACTGACAATGCACAAGGTTTCTAACAGAAGGAGACCAGTTGGGAGCATTGCCCCACTGTATTACGCATTGCAAACACTGCACCATATGTCATATTTCATGACTTTGCTGCATGTATGCGCATGCGTACAAGTTTGTATCTGGATGATTCACGCTGCCCCCCGGTGATTATAAGGGGTGAAGCAGAACTAGCGATGTAAGTCACTTACTACACAGAGTGAGAGTAAAGAATCCTACCATATGCTCGGAATTCTCTTTAACAAAGTAAAGAGTGACGAGCTGATCAGCCAAAGGGGCCAGTCCGCTGATGAAGAACTCCGT
Source organism: Pangasius macronema (assembly GCA_037577455.1). NCBI lineage: Eukaryota > Metazoa > Chordata > Actinopteri > Siluriformes > Pangasiidae > Pangasius > Pangasius macronema. The sequence continues at coordinate 10,562,105 of CM074966.1, read as the reverse complement.
CTCAAATGCTGACACTGCAAGAGACCATGACGAAACATTTTTAGATCAATTAACATTTTGTGAATGTGGGTCAAAATGTTTTGCGTTTAAATAAGTTAAGAGTGTAAGCTAAGAATTACCAATCTCCACATAGCGACTAGGTAAATCCCTCATTTCTGAAGGGTCGCGTTCCTTGACAACACAAATCTAAAACACATTTGAAAATAAAGAAATATGTTCATTTTGCCTCATAGAAACTGTGGACGATAAACCTTCAGTGAATACCTACACACCTTAACTGAAGTTCCCCAGCCAATAATAAGTGTGGTGTTATCTTTCCAGCAAAGGCTACAGGGGTACATGTCAGGTCTCAAGCTGGAGTTGTCCCGTAACACATTGGTGATTCGTTGCTTACTGCTGATGTCGTAGATCTTCACCCCCTGAACAAGGACAAAAATACGACCATCATAGGTCTAGACAGCAAACTACTTCTTTTTTTTTATATATATATACATACAATCACCATCCACTTTAATAGGAATACCTGTACACCTGCTCATTTATTAAGTTATCCAATCAGCCAATCATGCGGCAGCAGCACAATGCATGAAGTTGAAGATTAGAAAGAAATCACCTGGTCTTTTTCCAGTCTTTTTCCATGACAGCCTCAGATTCCTGTTCTTGGCTGACAGGAGAGGAACCTGATGTGGTCTTCTGCCTGTTGTAGCCTATTTGCCACAAGGTTCAATGTTTTGTGCATGCTGAGATGTTTTTCTGCTCACCACAGTTGTAAAGAGTGATTATATGAGTTACTATATCTTTCCTGCCAGCTTGAACCAATCTGGACAATTTCCTCTGATCTTTCTTATCAGCAAGGCTTTTCCACTCACAGAACTAGGCTTTTCCACTCACAGAACTGTTGCTCACTCAATGTTTTTTTTTTTCTCTTTTTTTTCTCCACACAATTCTATGTAAACTCTAGAGAGTGCTGTGTGTGAAATTCCCAGATCACAGTTTCTGAAATACTCAAACCAGCCCTTCTGGTACCAACATCCATGCCACGATCAAAGTCACAGGGATCGCACTTTTTCTTCATTCTCATGTTTGATGTGAACATTAACTGAAGCTCTTGACCTGTTGACCATGGCACCGCTGCCACATGATTGGCTGATTAGATGACTGCAGGTGATGAATGTGCAGGTGTGAGTGTATACATTACTTATATCAGCATGTACACTGAATAATCAATATACAGTTGAGCCAAAAGGCATACTCTGAACAAACATAAGCAACCACTGTGTCTCCTCAGTCGAGGCTCAGAGTCAGATGTCGGTGCCATCCCATGCTTTTACTTCTTGGTTCCTGCTTCATCATCTCCTCTCGGTTGGCAGTTGTGCAATACATCATCTTCGAGAAGGCATTTAAGGGACTGTCACACTGGATGCAGCAGCTTGATTTCACATTTGTTCTGCTGCTTCTGTTTACTGTGAATTTTGCTTAATGTCTTTGGGTGTGACTCATAGCTTGTTACATATTCCTTTTGTTGTTGCCATTACTTACTTTCTGTAAGTACTTCCCGAGTTCATGTGTTGTACAGCGTGGTGTTTGCATTTTGCACTGCGCTTCAGGTAAGCTGGCTTGTGGTGGTACAGGCAGCCTGGACCTACCTGATGTCATGTACTGGTGGTGTGTAATACGGTTCATACAACAGCTGTATTTTTGAAGAAAGTCAGCCAGGGTACTTTTTATTTTTCTTTCTATACACCCAAAAATCATGTTTTACACTCACACACTCAGACACTCAGACACTCATACACTCACACACCTTCTAAAGGTGTAACACATGGAATTCAGTTTTGTAGGTAAACTGGAAAGTAGAAGTACAGTTTTCTTTTTTTCCACTCATAAATAATAAACTTTTGCACTTTTGCACTCTTGCACAGGAAATTCAATGCAGTTCAAACTGGTTTTAAAAACATTAGGTTCAATATAGATTGCAGCTTCATATTAAGTGCAGCATCCACGCACAGTTAGATTACATTTATAATTATATTGCTGTTGTATTTTATATACTTTACAGTGTTTTACTTAGGCACTGCTCTTACAAACCACCACTGATAATATCTCTAATGCTACAAACGTGTGAATTTTTCCCCCTCTTTATGAAGTTTATGAAGTGTAATCGTACCACGTTGTTAGCCCAGGCGATGAGATTGGCCCTCCATTTGATGTTGGTGATGGTTCCCTCTCCCTCATGCAGAATGGACGTCTTCCAGCGGTTCAGCCAGTTTCTCTCATACAGCAGCAACTACAGTCCACAGAGACAAAGATTACTGACGTGTTCGCAAGAAACTAAAAAGAAAATAACAAACACTTTTCAAATCATTAACAGTTTGATCTTTAAAACTTGGGCAAACCAATCTTTTGTTGTTAGCTGAACCTACAAGAAGCTGAGCATGCCACCACATTTAACTGCTGATTATCTTGCAGGACTAGTACATCTCTCTCTATCCCTCTCTCTCGCTTTTAAAAGGTGAAAACTGGTCCACTGAAACATAAAATTACCAAAACTAAATGAATCCTTTTGACTTGCTTGCAGGGCTAGTAGAAGCGCCTCTCAGTGAGCCGTGTTTTGTAGGTTACAACAGCAGAGGGCAGGAGAACACAAAATTAACACTTAGCTGCTACATCGATGCCTCATACAGTTTAGGCGCTGAAATGAAACGGTTGTGCATCTTTTAACGGTTAAATGTACCAGGAGACTGTTTCAGCTTATACAGAGGTTTTAACATTAGGTAGACTTTCTGTGTAAAAATAAATGTACAGTTACATACTACTGCCATTTAATCAACAAAATACTAACAACATACTATTGTTATTTACTCAAAATCTAATAAATAGAAAAATAGTTTGCTAATTTGCAAATTACTATCATTTACAAAACTAATAAAATAATAAGTAAACTGAAATCACATTGGGCTACAAATAATCTGTAGTGTGTAGCTCAAAAGGTGTTTCATAAAGTCATAACAAAATATCTGTCTATATGTAATTATGAACCTTGTCTTGTTCATCTGTATCCAGATAGATACCAGTGAAAATATCAAAAGGTATTACAAATATTACTTTATTATTTGTGACTATTAGTAAAATGTTTGGACAGTTTTACACTATCACTGAAAGCAATTGCCAGTTTGCTAATGCCTCATGATGTGAATGAACAATTGAGGAATATATGCACATTTAAGGATTAAAACTTTCATTTTGAAAACAGTTCCTGATGCATTTTGCTTTAAACAAAGGCTGAAAACCAACAGTACTAACAGCTGCCTACATCTGCTCTCACAATCCTCAGCAAATTTTACACGGGTGCAGTGTAGTACCTCAAGGTACACGGCAAGCTATTAGGACTAGAGTAAGAATTGCAGGAGTTCAGTAAGTAATAAGACATGGCTCTGTGCAATGACCCTCTCTGAGACAAGTGGAGGAATCAAATTTAGACCAATGTCACAACCTTGAACTAGCTTTACTATATTCTCATGAGCGTGCTTATATAAAAGATTATATAAACCTCGCCTCATCATAAAGTGATTGGGATATTTCTCCAGACTAGACATCACTTTATTTGCTTTTAACCTTCAGTATAAAAAGCTGTTATGAGAAAACACTGCTGTCTGGTCTGGGGAAATGTCTGAGCCGCATACACTTCATTGATGTAATAGCAAACTATGTGGAAATGATTATGTATGAAAAACCAGTGGGCATGCCACAATGATCCAGCCCACTTAAATTAGAAGAGCAAGGGGGTTTTTGTGCACATACACATATGTGACCTGACCTGTCCTGTCCTGTCTGCATCCTGACACGACATAAAGCATAGCTGGTTCAGAGCGGCTCCGATTCTGCACTTTGAGCTGTGTTAACAGATCACGGCACAGCAATGGGAGATGACACTTCAGGAGCCCTGCTGACGGAATTGAATTGCCTTTGAAAAGATGTGTCCTCAGTGGAAGCAGTATTGATTTTCATGGCGATGCTGCATTATGGGAATCTTAAGCCAGGGAAACAGAAGGTAATCAGCAGAAAGGGGAAGCCAAAGGCAGCAGACACACTCCAACTCCGGTCAGGACTGAGTTAGTGGACAAAAGCCATCCAGCATTTAATTACTTCTTATATGCGGTATGTCAGAAGTATGTGCAGCCATTTTCTTTGATCGGATTGTGGGTTACACATCAAAATATTTTCAGGGATATCTGAAAAGATTTTCAATTTCGATTTCTTAAACATGTTTATCATTCTTCAGATAATGTGGAGAAAAAAATAGTTGTGGAAAGCAACACGGGTTCAACATAATACATCGAGGACAGCATTAATTGAGTCCATATCAGGGTTTAGTTGTCAAGACAGCAATTACCACTGAATGTACATGTATTACCATTTAAATTAAATACACACAATATCAACAGTGAATAATTAGCATAGTAATTAGCTTAATATAATAGTGAATAATTAGCAACAGCAAACATTCATATTAGCTTTCAGAAATACTACACGGTATTTAATAGAGTTAATGATATGATATGATGATATGTGAGGAGTTAAACACAAATATCCTGTTATTAAAAAAAAAACAAAAAAATGATTAATGATGTGGCTGGTGTGATGAGGCCCGATATGAAAGAGTGTATTATTCCACTACGTTTACTGTAATTTTACTGATTATATCTGAACACCTTTACATCTGACATCTGCACTGACACCGAACACCGCCATAACTGTTAAATAAACATTTTTCATATTTAAATCTTGATCATAACAATTACTATATGTTTTCATTTGTTAAAGAATGTTAAACATTTTTAATTGTTGGCTTATATTATGTGAAGTGTAATTTACACTAGCATTTATACATTCGGTTTGGTCTTCACTCTTTCACTTTGCTGCAATGCTCATGATCATAAACCTGACGTGGAATTCAAAATCCGCTGCTGCAGTGGGACTTTCAGATGTATTTTGGTTAGAAAATGCGTGTGTGTTATCACCTTCCAAGACCCCCTGCAGCACGGATGCAGGGATCAAATGACTCTTCCTGTCCAGCCTTATAAGTCTTGTCCCATTTAATATAACTCAATACAATTTATTACTTATTGCTTATTTATTTACGTTCACAGCATTTAACAGATGCTCGTAGTGACTTCCACAAGTGCTCTGTAGTCTCTGTCAAAATGACGTCCTCGCCCTAGCCCACCATGTCAGGGATAAAGAATACCACTGAGAAAATGTTTTTGTGAAACCCTGCCATTTTATAGGAATGAAATTAACTAAAGAATATGAAATGTAAATAAAGAAAGTGAGCCAACACAAACCCAAGAGGGACCAGTATGACTTTTTGGGGTTTTTTTTTGGAGGATGAAAGCTGGCTTATAATTTGGTTCCACTGGCCTCCATTTAATGCTGTGCGACACTTCAGCATTAAACTGTGCGAGATTCAGCACATTGGTGGAGACACTTAAGGCAGTTTTAAAAAGAGCAGTTTCCCCTGTGTGATGAGCTTGGTCTCACTTAATTCACACCTAATTCACTCTTTCTGTAGTTTGTCTCTAGATCGTTGCCCTTTCCATGTTCCGTTATGCTATTTAATATTTTTTATTGGCACTTCTTTTTTTTTTATTTTTCCACAGTTTAGTTGTCATTCTGTATTTCCAGCCCTCTGTGCGGTTTACATTTAAAAAAAAAAAATAGCATTTCCTTAACGTCTTGTTCAGAATGGCTTATACAAAATATTTGTACACAAATTTACTAAAAGATTAATAAATGAGAACCAATCTGAAAATTTGTCATTTATCATGTTTTGATAATGAGATGCATACAGTTCATATAAAGTTTTAATTGCAGGTTTATATTTGCACCATTTAGGAGTAATGTTGTATTTTATATGGTTAATAGCAGGACCCATGCTGATGGGAAACATGCTAAATCCAAATCTTCCGATTGTTACACCCCTAGTGAGTAATGATGGAGTAGGTCAGTGTTATAAAAGATGATATGTACTCAAAGAGTTATTATATATTGATATTGTATAATAGCATTACCCTAAGCCTATCGCTACAGTATCTGAGACTTACCCAAGACAAGGATGCATAATCGTTTTGAGTCCAGCTGTATGCTGGAAAGATATGATTCACTATTTATGCTGTAAAAGATAGAACTCCACATTTCCAGGCTGACACAGTTTCCTCTGAAAAATGAGTGTGTATTTGTTTTAGTCCATGTTCTACATGTTGCAGACACTATGGCACTCTGGGTAATGACTGTTATTTGTTCCGCACGGGGAGACAACACCCCTCCCAGTGAACAACACTTTGAGAAAATGGACCTCTTTCTTGTTTGCTGTCTTTCTTTTCTTTCTCTCTCTTTGACCCTGCTATAAGGCCAAGCTGTATTTTAGCTCAGAAAGCCCAAGATATGGAAGCTTCAGTGTTTAGAGCTTATGCTTTAGATGGAGGAGGAAGGGAAGGAGGGAGGGAGGGGACAGCAAAAAACCAGAAGACTTGTTGTCTTGCTGGAAAGGGTAAAAAGGTGAATTTAATGTATGTAAATTACAGCAAATATACTTGGTAAAAGTTTTGTCTTTTGCCAATATGTTGTGTCTTTGTCTTTTGCCAATATTAAAAATCAGAATCTTTTACCTTGTTTCCTCCAGTTACAAATTGCTTGTTGTTTGACTTGCTGAACTGAGGATGTAAAGCCACCACCTGGAAGACATACAGAAAAAATAGAGTTAGCTGCGTTCTGAATAAAATCGAACTAACTGGAATGAAACCCTTCATCTGAATAGGATTATAATATCAAAAAGTGCATAAACATACACAAACTGAGAAATCCAAGCAGGGATCATGTAATAATAGATGGTCAACAGTTTCAACATCACTTCTCAGAAACCAATTCACTTGGAAATGGAAATGAAGGTTTTGCTTGTGGTACTCTGAACCCCCCCATTCCTTCCTAACTTGCCTTCCTAACATTAGACACAACAGAATCCCTTTTGCTCCTACTTGAGCAATATATGAGAGTGATCCAAGCTAAGGAAGCCCCAGAGAAATCAATTAAAACTGATGGAGAACTGAAACATAATTTGAAAAGCCAACAGAGCGATTTCTGACACAAAGTCAAACTTTACAGGAAAATGTCCACCAAGCACCAGCAATCTGCTAGAGGAAAAAGGCGGGATGTTAGCCACAATAACTTACTTTAACAGGACAGTCAAAGTTCTCATGGAAGCCCTCTCTGGTGTACAGACCAAACACTTGCACCTGAGAGTTAAAAGATAAAGAAGAGTGTTAAGACAAAAATAATTAAAAGAATCATTTTAAGATAAAATGGCTGGTTTTACTCTTCAGGTTGTCCTGGACCAGATATCACAAACACGTCACATCTTTCAGCAGACAAGTTGTACATCCACTAGGCTCCCAATTAGTGGACAGGTCAACTCCCACTGCCCTGACAAGACTTCATAGAGCGGTCTTAATCTGTGGTTCTGCTGTACTCCCTGAAGGCTACAGGCAAACCTTAACTTAGCAATTCACTTACACCTGTCTGTGTGAGCTAAGAAAAAAGAGAGTGTGAAGTCTGAAAGGAAAGTTGTGCAGAAAGAAGAACTCTCTAGTTCGAACAGGGTTATATCATTGTCATACCATGGCATATCTTTGTATGTCTGTTTGCTAAGATCTCAGTGTTAACAGGGTGGGCAAGTCAAATTCAGGTGTGTGCTAAAATGAAGTTGAACCACGATAAGGTCTTGAGAGGCATGTTGCCAAACACATAACAAAATAATAAATAAATAATAAACTCTGAGCCACCAATCGAGGACTCTTCCTCCTACAAATGTCTCATGTCTGACATATCTCGGTTATTGAAGCAGAGGATAAGTGGCACCAACTTTAACACCTCTGTAGAGTGAACAATGGCTGGCGTGTCGATTTTAATTGGCAGAGTCACGGCACAGGCCTCAATGTTGTCGTTTGTCTGCTATCCATGCTAAAATCAGTCTGAGAAAGCCACCCGCTATGGTGCTGATTAGCCTGGTCAACCCTACTAAACACTCATGTCTAGATCGCTGAGCAGATATAGGTAAAAGTAAAGGAAGCACAAATGTGTGGATGAAGAAAGGGGATTTTATTTTAAATGTTGTTAACATTGGCTTTGCTGCAAAATTCTTCAGAGTCAAACTTCATATTCATTATGTTCATTAAAACATTGAGTTGGGAATTTGAAATCCCCAAATATGATTGGTCAGTTATTAATTAATTTTCCAGTAACAGCAATTCTGACAACAGTGCCAACGGAAAAACGGAACCTGGTGAGGAAACAACTGTTTATAGTTGCTACAAAACCAGTGATAACAGGAACTGTTATTGTAAAATAATTATTAGTTTTATAGTGTAAAATATAAAATTAATATTTTATATTGTAAAATGAATGTTTTCCTGTTTTTTTCTGTTCTGCATGTTTTTCTTGCATATAATGCAATCCAACAAAAAGCTTAATTCATTGTACTTGTCATGTTTGTGTGAGGTAGATCATTTGGTGTGTGCAATTAAATCCAACATTGAAGATGACTTAGATTTCAGTGTCTGAAATTGACTCTTTTAGGATCAACTCCGAGCACATTCGATGTGAACCTAACATAGGATGGCAACTTGACTTGACACAATATTAATATATTTTGTAACTTAATAAAATTAAACAAATGTTACTCATATCTCTACATCTGGGGCTCTGGGGAGAGGTAGAAACTTTGTTGCCTGGCAGCTGCACTCCCTTCTGTGGACAGGCACACTGGTCTTCACCCATCTCCTCTGTCACATCTGGGCCTATGCCCCACACTCTGGTACACTGCCTCAGCTGGCAGGCCATACGATGTGAGGGCGTGATGTTTACATGGCATCACTGGCTGGACAAACTCCTCTGGAGTCCATAGCCAGGATCATTTAAAGACCACACGTCATACTGCCTTGTGGGCAGCCTCAGGAGAGGCAAAGGCTTCAGGAGTCAACCCTAACTAGAAAATTGGAGCTGGAGTCCTGAAGGCAATCTGAGGTTGTTAGCCTCATTCTGGCAACTCCTGCTGCAACATTGGTGCCAAGCTGTACTGACTATGGGACTACATCGGTGAAGCCGAGAAGGGGGACTTGTAACATGGGGAACAGGATGTCTCCAGTACAAACCTTTCCCAGGCCTGCACACTGGAGAGGTTACTCCAATGTTGTTTCACCATGATGGCATAAGCCTAGCTCAGTTGCTCGTGCAGGTGCTGTTTCGATGCATAGATCGCTATCGACGGTGGGAGAGATCTTCGCATCTTACTGTAAAGTTACCACCCACCTCAAGCAGGGCAGCCCCCAGACAGTAAGGTGCTGTCCTGCCATGGTCTGCCTACCCTACTGGGTGTATGGAGCTCAGGGCCAAACAGCCCTGAACCACAGATTGTAGAGACAAGCACCAGACAAGGCAAAGAACACAAAAACATGATAAGCACTCAGACTGGGGTGTTGGAACATTCGGACCATGACTATCAGGCTAACAGAAGACCTGCAGGAGATCAGCAAAACAAGCAAGACAGCAGTGATCAATAACAATCTGCTGAGACTCCAAGTTGATAATAACTACTCTCCAGGGGACCTGCTTGGCAGAATCAGGTATCCTTTGTGAAAGAGATTATATTTTCCTCTGGCAAGGTAAAGACTCAGACTAAACCAGAGAGCATGGCGTTGTCTTTGCCATTAAAAACTCACTGCTAAAGAACCAGGTGAAAAGGGAACAGAGAAAATTCTATCACTGAAGGTCCATACAATTGATGGACCTGTCAAGTGTATGTGCCCATGCTCTACTCCTCATAGGAGATCAAGGATGAACTCTAAAGCCAGCTGAAGACTGTCATAGATGTGATCCCCAGCCAAGAACAGCTGATAATACTCAGTGACTTCAACGCCAGAGTGGGTGCTGATCATGAGTCCTGGCCCCGGTGTCTCGGACAATTTGGAATTGGTCTTCTTCCAGACCAAACCACAACATAAAGTATCATGGAAACATCCCCATTCTAAACACTGGCACCAGCTGAACTTGATCATCACAAGATGCCACCACCTCAGAAATACACTCATCACACTTTCTGGCCAGAGCCCAGACCATGACACTGATCACACACTAATCTGGTGTAAGGTCAGTCAATGACCAAAGAAAATGCATCGGTCCAAGTCACTAGGAATGGTGGGCAGAAGACCTCAACCGCCCAATCATTCCCTCCCACACCAGAGTGAGATGCCCAGAAGAGATGGAATCAACTGAGGGACAGTCTTCATACCACGGCATTCTCAGTCTTTGAAAAGAATGAGATCAAGACACATGACTGATTTGAAGCCAACTCCACCAGCTTAATGACACCATAGTGCAGCACTGCTAGGTCACAGGCACTATCCTACTCAGGCAACCTTAAAAGCTCTAAAGGCAGCGAAAAGCTACGTCTAGAATACACCTCCTTGCTGTGCCCATGATTACTGGCTTCAACTATGTGCAGACATCCAGCTTGTGGTTGATTCCAGCAGCTTTCGTGGATTGTATGATGGGATAGAAAAAGCCTTTGGTTCCACATGCAGCATAGTGATACCACTGGGGAAACTCGCAACAACAAAAACAAACAGCTGGATAAATGGGTGGAGCATTACTCTGAACTGTACTTCCAGGAAAACACCATCTCGGACACAACCCTCAACTCTATTGCGTGACTCCCCATCATGGCCGAGCTACACGAGATGCCCATTATAGAGTAGCTGAACAAGGTCCTCGACCGTCTGCCAACTAGGAAGGCAGCCACTTTACACAGCCAAGATTAGATACCCACCCAAACTCCTCAACTTATCCAGTCATACATACAGACATGAAGAGGACTGTCCAGTTTGATGGTGCATCATCATAGGTTTTTGACATCTGCAGTGGCATCAAGCAGTTTTGGAGTTTACATACCTCATTTCCACAGTTATAACAAAGATAGTGTGGGAAAACAACTATGGTCCACTCTAAAGTGACAGAAAGCAGTATGTGCTTCCTCAACACTTCTGTAATGACTCCTGGACTCCCAGAAAGAAAGAAGATTCCTTCCACCCGCTCAGGCTAAGATGCATTCTTCGCATCAGGTGAGCCGATCAGATCACCAAAGTCAAAGTCCTTACACGCACCAAATTGTATGGGGAAGCATATACTGCTTTCTGTCACTTTAGAGTAATAGCTTGGCCAAGTTCACTGCATGGCGGATGGGTGAACTCCAAAGGACCTGCTGTATGGCAAACTGGCCTCTGAAAAGAGAGCACAAGGGTAGCCCCACCTCTGTTTCAAAGATGGTTGTAAAAGAGACTTGAGGTTGCTGGGCATGGATGTGGAGAACTGGAAGAAGCTAGCCAGCAACTGCGACCAACGAAGGCAGCAACTGTGACCAATGAGGTGCAAGTGAGGTGCAGATGAAAAGGGTACAGAAAAACAGCCAGAGGATGGGACCTGCTGATGCCAACTTCAAATGTGGCTGGTGTAATAAAGACTGCCTTTCCATGTGTTCCAGCATCACCTGATACAGTGACATATTTTCTGTGCCCAGATCCATGGTCTCCCGAGAATGTCATATGCCGAAGAAACAGAAAAAGAAGTGAAAATTAAAAAAAAAAACAAATAGTTTAATTACTTTCAACATAACTAATTCAAACTGCTTGCTACTTCTGGTGTGCTGTGACATAGTGAGTGCTGCAGAATGCTTAATAACAGTAATGAGTAATGAATTTCATTGCCAACCATTTTTATTATAGAATTTTAATGATTTAGTCAATTAGTTATTGCAGTCATACTCCAGTCACTCACAAACGCACCTTACTGAATTTCAGCATGTAATCAGCTGAATGGCTCTGTCAGTATGATATAGATAAAAGTGAATATATATAAGTAATCAAAGATTAAGCACCGCTTGACGCAGCCACCAGTAATACAGAGACGCACCACCTCACTTTTCAACCAGCCTTGTGAGAGTTTAATTTGTCATTCATCTGGTTCAACCCTGCCTAATGCCAGCAGAGAAGAGAAAGCTTGCCTTTCCATCCTCTGAGCAGATCCCCACATGCTCTCCGCTCTCATCCAGACTGATCTGATTTATCTTCACCGAACTCTGTGAGAGACAGATAGACAGAGAGTGATTTAGTGACTGTGGTATTTCCTAGCCGGTATAATGCTCTGCAAATCTCAATACTATACAAATGAAATACAAACAGTCTTAACCTTGGTAATTTTACCACAACCAATCCCTTATTTACTTACGATTTCATACTTCTGGGTGATGTTTCCTTGGACATCGAGAAGGAAGACCTTCCCAAAGTGAGTCCCCAGAGCCAGAAACTGGAAGCCACAGAGGAGACACAAACTTTAGTATACATGATATCCGTAGACATTTGTCAGGAATTTGAACTTTAATCTGCTGTACTGGAGTATTAGTGTACTCTCATGAGTGTGTTTGAGGGAGTGTGTGTGTCTGCGAGTGTGTGTGTGCGGCTTCAGCTTGTCCCCTCAGGGGCAAAAAAGTGTGAAATTGCTGGAGGCCAGAAAAGCCTATTTATCAGAGCATGCCAGTGTGAAATGGCATTTTTTTTTTTCCAAAATATCAAAATGCCTCAACATAATATATGCACCGTGGATCACATCCTCAAACCTCCTTAGCAAAAACCAGACACTCTGTCTGAGGAGACAAATGCATAACAAAACACATTAATACAAAAACCAGATTAGGAAATATAGCTATATAACTATAGTTTTGCTTTTGCCGTTTTATACAAACAAAACAATTTTACAATATATATAGCAAACTAAAACCACAACAACAATACATAATTATAGAAAATATATATAAAAAAATGTATCATCTGTTTGATATTTTTTTCAATATTACAAAATGGTAAAGAGTTTGATTCCATATCTTCAGCTGTCTTGTTTTGGTGAGCCTGTGCCAACTGTAGGCTCAGATTCTTGTTCTCGGCTGACAGGAGTGGAACCTGATGTGCTCTGCTGTTGTAGCCCAGCTGCCTCGAGGGTTCAGGATATTACGCAGGCTGAGATGCTTTTCTGTTCAACACGGCTATAAAGAATGTTTAGTTAAGTTACTATAGCATTCCTGTCAACTAAAACAAGTCTGGCAATTCTCCTCTGACCTCTCCCATAAAACAAGGCCTTTCTGCCAGCAGAACTCTGCTTGCTGGATGTTTTTTTTTTTCTGTTTTTTTTTTTTTTTTTTTGCACCATTCCGTGTAAAACTTTGACTTGTATTAGCTGTTTATGCATTGCACTGCTGCCGTGACACGTCATGACATAACATACAGTGGGGTCCAAAAGTCTGAGACCACGGTGAAAATCTGGGATTTATTATTATTATTATTATTATTATTATTATTATTATTATGAAATAAACAGAAGTTTTTAGAATTTTGAAATATTTAAAACAAAGAAAGTATATGTTCAATATCTTGAATATTTAATATTCAGGATTCTGCACTATTTCTAGGTCCCTATTTAAATGTAAGCAAATGTGTGATATTGACCGTGTTAACTGCTTTGTACGAAAGATCAGATTTTCCTCATGGCTAATCTCTTCTATTGAAGCACGCGTTCAGACCACACTCCTCACGAGGTTTTGCACGGGCTTGTGGAGTCTGTGCCAGCTCGAGTGCACACTGTCATTAAAGCAAAAAGGGGACGTACCAAATACTCTGAAATTTATGTAAATGTTTCAGAGATTCTATTTTCTGCTTAAGTTGTTGTCAGTAATATAATTTGTAATAAAAATTGCTATATTAAATTAGAAAAGAATGCAAAATAAAAGCATTTTCACTAATGGTCTCAGACTTTTGGACCCCAATGTCTATATGGAAAAGTAAATTTTAAGTAGCATTAATTAGTTCCACATTGGATTTATGGTACAGTATGGATAATACTATAGTCAACTATCCAGGGAATATAATTTGCCCAGTGACAATTTAGACAACACAACAAAATATATGACGCCCAAATAATGCATTATAATATATATGCAAATTATTATACGCATGTGTTCACTCCTGCGTGAGCCTCTAGGACATAGCACGTATATTGGCTAATTTATTATCAATAGATTTGGTGAGTCTGGTATTTGTTAAACATGTTATTGATTCTATGACTTATACTGATGTCCTTATCATCTGCCAACTGTCTGATTTACGTTTAGTAGGCTTAACAGTTGTTTGATCTAATTTGTTTCAAGTAGAATAGTTTAGCCAGATGTATTTACTTAGCAGTTGGTTAACATTAAAGCTGAAGTGGGATGAAATAAATAGTTAACATCCACAAAACCAGATTGTAAGAAATGGGACAAGACTTTCACTGCAGATGTTCTAACCGCAAAAAAACAGCAGCTGGAAGTAACAGGAAATACTGACTTATGCCCAGGCAAATTAGCAATACACTGGCGTTATTTCACTTAAATAAATATACTATATGTGCAATTATGAAATCAGCAGCACAACGTATAAAATCATGCAGGTCAAGAGCTTCAGTAAAGGTTCACATCAAACAGAATGGGGAATGTGACGATCTCAGTGACTGGGACCATGGCATGGTCGTTGGTGCTGGATGGGCTGGTTTGAGCATTTCAGTTGCTCTCCATGCAATTTAAGACACAGCATTCTCTTTACACAGAATGGTGTGAAAAACAAAAATATCCAGCGAGAGCCTGTTCTCTCCGTTCTGCAGGCAGAAACCGTTTCTTGATGAGGAGAATGGCCCGACTGTTTCAAGCTGACAGGAAGACTACGTTAACTCAAATAACCACTCTTTACAAGCATAGTGTGCAGAAAAGCATCTCAGAACTCACAACACTTCAAACCTACATCAGGTTTCAGTCCTTTCAGCCAAGCACAGGAATCTGAGGGTACTGTGGACACAGGCTCACCAAAACTGGACAGGTGGAAAATCACTGCATGGCTTTTTAAACATTTTTTTTTTTTAAATATTCAACCCTCCTATCCCAACACAGAATTTCATGAAGAAAAAAAAAACCCTAAAACCTGACAACAACAACAACAACAACAACATACAACTGTAGGGTGTAGCTCTGACTGCAATGATTAACAGACAACATACAGTAAATACAAGCTCTTAATGGTTTGAATTTCTGAAAAAAACTGAAAATCTAGTTTGACTTATACCAGATTAAAAAAATCTAAACAAATTCCAAATGTTTAAATGCTAAGAATGAAATGAAATATGCCACAAATTTGACCTGAAGCAAAATATCTGCAAATTAATGATAGTGGGACAATAAGTGCAGTAACTCTGCTCAAAACATCTGCAGCCAGAAAAGCAGCGAGAGATGTAAGAAGCTGTCCACACACACACACACACACACACAAACAAACAAACACACACACACACACACACACACACACCCCTTGCCCAGCCCACAGTGTGCTCCCATGCTTCAGTGCAGTCTATAATGAAATGCTTATATTTACAGGCACAGCGGAGCATGTCCGACAGAGCCCCCCACCATCTGCCCAAATAAAATCAGCCATAATAAATAAATAAACGGGGTGGCCCCAGCAGCCAGAGCAGCTCTTAAAGGGATTTATTGAAATGGAATGGTGCAAATGAAATTCTGATTGTGACCACTTAAAACATGAGGCTACATTAGGCCTGCTGGAGCGTGTGCATGGTATGAGGTTACAGGAGCTACACAGGAACACGTATATAAGGATAAAATGACAGAAAGACACAGAATGGGACAGAGTCTCTTATTGGAGATTCAGCCCTGTGATGCATCTCCTTTTTTTTTTAAGAAGAAAGAGAGAGAGAGATCTCCAGGGGGCAAAAAAGGAAAGGAGGAAAAAAACCCAAAAATCAATAGCGGTTAATAAAACATCAGGTGAGGAGGCATTACTAGGTATGACTATTCCTCCAAAGCGGGTGTGCATGAGTGAACTCGCTGCCATGATGGTTTCTGGCCGATATAAATGATCACAGAATTTTCAAAAAAAAAAAAAAAGGTGCGGAGAGACAATATATGAGGAAATGAAAGGATAGCGGTGGCACCTGGCTGGTAGATATAGGATGCTCTTATGATTAATATATATATTTACACTCAACATGAGGAATGCAACATAAAAGATGATAAAAGACATGCATTTGAAATTTGCAAAAACAACCCACATGATGATGATAATAATAATAATATTAATAATAATAATAATAATAATAATAATAATAATCTTCTTCTTTCAGCTTTTCCCTTCAGGGGTCGCCACAGCGAATCATCACTCTCCACCAATAATAATAATAATAATAATAATAATAATAATAATAATAATAATCTTTCGGCTTTTCCCTTCAGGGGTCGCCACAGCGAATCATCACTCTCCACCAATAATAATAATAATAATAATAATAATAATAATAATAATAATGGAGCAATTATTTTTGCAGAACACTAATTTAAACATACAAAGTTGTGTTAAACTTGTTCTAAATAAAGCAAAATAATACCTTGTCATGTACGGTCAAGCAGCTGGCTGCATCCTTCTGCAGAATCTCCGTCACCCCATTGGCCAATCGCTCATATTTCAATTTAGGTTCCTCCTCACTGTCTTCCTCCTAAGGGAAACACACACACACACACACACACACATGCACACGCACGCTAGTTTACACACCTGACATGACCCCCAAAGCGCAGTAAGCTTGGTATAAAAATCCAACACTGCCCTACCACTAAGACTCTTCATTTATGTTTCACTTTGTGAAACTTCTAGAGCAAGTTTGTGTGAAACGGAATGAAACATGGTTCGCTGGCAGATTCTGAGCACCTGAACCAAAGCTGTCCTGAGGCTGCTATTTCTTCATCCTTAATAAGAGCCTTATCCCTTCACAGAGACTCGCACTGTCAGAATGCCCTCACACACATCTTAGCAAATGCTCTCAAGATCTCGGACAATGAACAATAAAACTCTCGGCATTATATTTAGTTTAGTGCTTCAACTCTGCTGTTCACCACACCATTCAATCTCCTGAAGGAAGTTTCATTTACCATTTATAGTATGCTATACGGAACTAATCAAACCAGAATTATGGATAGAGTGGTAATATGATGGGGGGAAAAAGAGGGAATTTTACAATGTGTCTACAAACAGAAATAATGCCAAGCACGGAAAAAAACACACGTGGATGTGTCAGGTGGATGCAACAGGACAGCAATCCCAAACGAGGCAGAATCAGTAGAAAAATAAATAGTTTGAAAAGAACCAAAAGCAAGAAGTGACTTGTTGGTGACTTGCTTGGTGTCCTGACCTGATTTAAAGAGGGCAGTGTATGATATCTCAGGGTTATAACAGATATGTCAAAAAAAAAAAACAGGCAAAGATTTGCCCAGCAATCTGAGGAGAGGATCCAAAAGCTGTGCATTTTTAAATGCACGTCTTCACACACATGATTTGAGCATTTTGTTACTTGTGATAATTAATTAATAAACATCCGTGAAACCTAATACACTAAGGCCCTAATTTACTGCGTAAACCACCTGCAAATTTGTTAACATCCAAAAAAAAAAAAAAAAAAAAAATTGTGTAAAGGAGAAAAAAAAAAAAAAAAGCTGACTGACTAACATCACTTATGAACGTTTACGTCTTTCACATGAGCTAAATAGCATGAGCTGTCTGCTTTGAATGTTTGCTTTAATGAATGTTTCTACACTGAGGTGAAACTACAGAGCATTGTCAACACACACAGATTTACCTGAGCACTGCAAGTTACCACATCCCAAAGTCAGTTCACTGCGACTGTGTGCTGACAGAAGCAAAGGGCAGGTACTAAATTTGCAAAATGCCTTTTTGTTAAAAATTTTAATATTTACGTTTTTTTTTTTCTCTACAATTTCTCGCGACATTTTTAAAATATTTACTAAGTCTGAGTAATGAGTATGCTTATCTAAATTATGCCTT
>CM074966.1:10518111-10533819 GCA_037577455.1 Pangasius macronema | reverse complement strand
CAGGTTGTGGAATTCTCTGCCTCTTCCTATTAGGAATGCTCCATCTTTTGATTGTTTTAAGACATTACTCAAAACATTATTGTGAAGCACAGGTAAATTATGTAATAAAATATTACAAATAATATATTCCTAATATAATAATTACTTCAAACTACATTTTAAATGATAAAATAATGCTGAATGTAAAAAAAAAAAAAAACCCATGGGGAAAATTAGAGCATTAAAAAGAAGTGAATCTCCAAGAATCACGCCAAGAAAGTAAGGAGAAATGAGAATTCGTGCACTTGTTTTTTATTTAATAAACGGTCCTCTCTGAAAGTATGGGAACGGCAAGGTCAATTCTTTTGCCTTTGCTATACACTGAAGACCTTTGGGTTTGAGATTGAAAGATTAATGAGATGATAGATCAGAATTTCTGCTATCATTTCCTCATATTTACTGTACATCTAGATATGCTAAACACCTTAGAACATGGCACCTTTATTGGCAGACCAGCCAGTTTTAGGTGAGCAAAAGTAATGGAACAGATAATCTTAAAGTAAATAACACTTAATGTTTGGTTGCATATCCCTTGCTTGCAAAAACTGCATGATGCTGGTGACCCACTGAACCCACCAAACTGTTGCATTCTTGTTTTGTGATGCTTTTCCAAGCTTGTACCACAGCTTCTTTCAGTTATTGCTTGTTTTAGAGGGTTTACCTCTTCAGAAATGCATGCTCAGTAGGGCTAAGGTCTGGTGATTGACTTGGCCAGTCTAAAACTTTCCACTTTTGAAGTCCTTATGAAGTCCTTGGCTATGTGTGGTTTGGGCCATTGTCATGCTGCATGATAAAGTTCCTCTCAATTAGATTGGATGCATTTCTCTTTACATTGGCAGACAGAATGTTTCTGTAGACTTCTGAATGTGGTTTGCATCTTGTGGTATGGCCTCTACATTTACATTTATGGCATTTGACTCTATATTTCTGCTCTCATAGACTTCTTCAGACGATGGACTGTGATACCTCCCCCCTTGCCCTGTGGAGGTTATTGGTGATGTTACTGACTGTTTTGGGGATTTTCTTCTCAACTCTCACAAAGTTTGTCATCAACTTCTGTTGTTTTCCTTGACCGACCTGTTTAATGTCTGGTACACACACCAGTGGTTTCTTTCTTTTTCAGGACATTCCAAATTGTTGTCTTGGCTATGCCCAATGCTTGTGGAATGGCTCTGATAGATGTTCCCAATTTTCTCCGACATCTCTCTGGTCTTCATGTCCGTTTATCCTTTTTAACAACAAAAGCAGTCTTCACAGGTCAAACCCAGGGCTCAAACCAAGAGTAGACATTCAGAGGCAACAAGAAATACCTGTCAGTCACTTGTTCCAATATTTTTCATCACTTGATAAATGGGTGTGTTCAAACAAAAGATGCCATATTCTAAGTGGATTAACACGTCCAGATCTGGAAATGAAAGCTGAAATTCTGATCTAACATCTCAAATATCTCGTTTATTTTTGTCTGTTTCTGTTAATAGAAATATTTACCAAAGAAGCCACAGCTAGATAGAGTGTTGCATGTTGCCATGCAATGCACAGACTGACAGGCAGCTCGTAATAGTAACACCTTCAAGGTAATGAACTATTGCTAGAATTGGAATTTTATGTAGCGATCACAGACAAGTGGAGTTATAGCATCTCTGTGAGAAATCCCAGTGCTGTTATACTAAGTATCAGCACTCTTTGAACACTGCTTGACTAATCAACTTAGTGTACTAGAACTAACTGATCTAGAGGATCCCGTTTTTCTAAGAATGTACCTAGCTTGGCTCACAGGCAGAAGACCTCAGATAAATCTCTGCCAAATCTCGCAAATCTCAAATAATTACTAAGCCTGCTATAACTACTTTCCCTTTAGGTTACCTGAGATAATAATTTCCCCAAGCTCAAGCCTCATGTTGTTGCTTCACAAACGTCCACAAGCCAGACATTACACACTCCTCTTATTGGCACCTAGAATGTATCCATAGTTACATTGAATGACAATTAATGAAAGAAGTCACCTCTTGACTTGCATTCAAGTTTGTTTGCATGATCACTTCCTTTATACAATAAGCTAACCTGCCTTTAAACAGCAGAGCCCCTTTATGGTACTCCCCAAAGCACACTAGCACAGCTGTGTCAGTGACCTGCTGGTGGTTTCCCACAGAGTTCTTGAGAACCTTCACTCTGCACAGGGCTGGCTTGGGCACAAGGGCACATAGATCGATTGGCCTCAGTGCCAATGTCTTTGGCAGTAATGCTGAGTTCTGCCACAGAGTGATGTATTTGAACTCTGAATTTTCAGAAACCAGACGCATAATTTCAAGGTGTGTCGTCTACTGTGGCTACTGGTCTGCTGGATGAGGAATGGAAGGCCTGCCAGTAACATCACTATCAGCAAGACATAGTCTGTTGGATGCACTGCAGTGGCAACCACAGCAGATGTACAACACTAGATTGAGGCAATCATGCAGCAATCCTTTCTGGCCCAAAGCCTTTGTCCATGAACCATTGTCCATGTAACATTTTGGACAGTGAATTGTCAAACGGATCAACCTCTGCTGATCCACATCAGCTGAACTACCTCCTTGCCAATTTGCCAATCTCCAGGCACAGGACTGATAGATAGGTATCTTTGAAGATATACCTAAAAAGAAAGTCCACTTCTAGAGCTTACTGCCCAACCACAGCATCCCTTCCCAGTTTGTGCCCCCTTGGTCGATGATGTAAAACACCACTGTGGTGTTGTCATTCCGTAATAGTATTGAAATGTTGCAGCATTAAACCAGGTTTAATTTTGATGACGATGATATACTGATGTCAAGACTCATCTTTCCACCATTATTTTGGTTTCAAGTGCTTTTTTTTAATTGTTGTAACCAATAGATGCTTAAACACGTGACATGAGTCCTCCATCAAGGCTTATTCTAGGAGATGCATAGGTTTTCCATGTATCCTTTGTGCACTTTCAAACTTATATTCAAATTTAGAGAACTGCATTTCCTTGAAACGTTTTTTTTTTTATTTTGTCTTTTAAATGGTGCATTTGATGACATTGGCTGTTAAGCTCCTGCATGGAGCTGTAACACATTAAATATGATATTTTCAATGCACGCTTGCATGGTCATAGTTGTTCTACCCATACATGATCTTTCTCTAGTAGTTGAAATTGCCCACACATGCACATCTCTGCTTTAAAAAAATATCTGTTTCTAAAATATCAAAAGTTAGTTTCTTTAGTTGGTTTTCCACTTTATCTTGTTTTTGTTTGGGAAATATTGATGTGAAGACTACCAAAAAATGAATAACACTTTCGAAACATCTGGTGGCTAGGGTTATTTATTTATTTTAAGAAATCCAGTCAAATTGCAAGGTGGTCTGAGGAAGACATGCAGTGCATTGCTTTTCTTATCATCACAGGATGATGCAAAGACTAGACTTCTATAGCTTCTATAGCTTCTATAGAAAATCAGCTGAACAACAATCTTTGCAGTGAAAAAAGAAGAAAGGAGAAAAGCAGAGAAGATGAGAAATATACAGTGTTTATTGTGACAGAGAAAATGATGTCTGCTATCACTGTGTAAGCATTCACACAAAAAAAAACACATACACACCTCACACTGTCTTACAGACTTATACAAACATCTGTGCACCCTGGGATTCTGGGATTCTTCTGGTATTCTGCTATTCTTTTTGTGCCTTCATTGATCTAACAGAACAATTCATGCTGTAATCGACCTAGCTTCTAATCGGAGTCAGGACCCAAGCAAGAAAAAAAAAACTGCTGCTGCAGCGATAGCTGCTCATTAAAATTCCGAGCTCGTGCAAGCCGAACATGCTCTCAGCGCCACCGGAGTGACCGACACCAAGCGCCTTACTTGCACTGAATCGCTGATGATCGCCCACCGACCCGCTGTTCCGTATCAAGGTGGGCGACACAAGCGGCGCTCTCTGGCTCTTCCCAGCCGCTGGAATGATAAACCCAGTCTACGGTAAACGTCTCGGTAGAGCGAGCCTGAATGAGCGGTAGCGCGCGCTCATGTGACGCGCGAGGATCCGGTGCGCGCGACTGGTGTAACGGTGGCGGTGGCGCTTTGAGACTCCGCCGCACCACGAGCGCCAGTCACAGAGGTAAGCCCCAAGAATCCTCTTAAATACTCTTATTCCTGACTGGAAATGGCCTTGTCGCGGTATGTTGGATTGGGAGACCTGACAGCACACGGAATGACAGCAGCAGATCTCTGATAACGGACAAGATGAATCGGTTTTATGGGTCTGCAGCACGAAAGGACAGCTCAGTGACGCTGTGCTGCTGGCGTCAGATAAACCGAGTCACAGACAAGAGACCTGGATGCCATTTAACAGGATACAATGCAGACATGTTGCAATGTTTAATCAATATCTCTCTCTCTCTCTCTCTCTCTCTCTCACTCACTCACACACACACACACACACACACACTCAACACATGTTGCACTGTAGGCACTTGACGCAACATCCACGAAGGAGGCGCACTCAAACCATTCCAACTTTTCTTCTCTCCTATTCTCAGGACTGAGAGGATCCATAGCGGACCCGCATCATGCCACGCGCCCGGCGTCTCTGATCCATTTCCACATCTTAGTATCAGGTAGGCAAGCGGTCCATGCGAGATTTTCACTGATTCTATGAATTGCCCAGGTTATCAACATGTCGCTTTGCATTTGGCTGGAAAGCTAAAGGATTCCCTCTGTATGATATCGCTGTTTTTATGTGCAATACAATGACCAGTCTGGAAATTTCCACTGGAACTCAATCCCTGGCGCTCTGGCACCACTAAGTTCCCGAGGTTTTACTGTACTGTTGTGTCCCAGGCTTTCTTACAGTGTGTCTTATCCTGTCAGGCTACAGTGCAGGGATTCCCAACTCCACAGCCAGGCAGTGCATTGCTTTTCTTATCATCACAGGATGGTGCAAAGACTAGACTTCTATAGCTCCTATAGCTATAGAAGAGGAAATTAGAAAATGATATCGCTGACTTTATGTGCAATGCGATGATTAGACTGGACATTTCCACTGGAACCACTACACGCTCTGGCACCACTAAGTTCCCAAGGTTTTACTTACTATACTGTTGTGTCCCAGGCTTTCTTACACTATGTCTTATTCTGTTATGCTACAGTGCGGGGATTCCCAACTCCACAGCCTGGCGATTTCTCTGCTGTTAACTGTCTACAGTAAAAGGATGTTTTTTTTTCCCGTTTGGAATTTTTCCTCCCCCAAACATTTTCATTTTCATTTTCAAAATTCATTTTCTAAACTACATATTGATACAAAGTCCTCAAGCCACACTTGCATAATGCATCTTATGCATAATGACAGATATTAATGCACAATAACAGACTTTGCGTAAGACAGTAGAATATATACTGTAATCTATAAACATTGACTGTAAATTGACCATATCACACAGCTACAATCAGTAGTGCAAGCCATTTTGAATCCAGATCTACTAAATACGATTTATATGTTTGTACTTGTACTATGTACTGTGTATAAATTTAGACATACTGCTAAATTTGGAATTATTCTGTCAAATTTTAATGTTGTTTATGCACAATTTGCATCACATACCCAGTGGTTTGAAACAAGTGCTTAATGATTTTTTTGGGCATGTTCATTTTGGTTTACATAAGGCTAATTGGTAGACATCTAATTTTTAAAATTAGTCTTACTTGTTAGGTATGATAGCTTTGTAGCTAACAATGGATGCCAAACATTTTGGCTAATTAAGCTTTCTTAAATTTTCCTTGATAGAGTTGTTAGATTTCAAGGCTTAGTAGGTGTGATAGTACATGGACATTCAACCAACTGACCTTGCATAGATACGTATTTTCATACTGACTTTTGACTGGTGACCATTTGTCTTTACAAACTGACAGACTGGCCTGAGTGGACAAAAACTGCCATTTGAAGAACATAGACCATTGGAATTTTGTTTACGTTGGCTAATTATGACTGGATACTGAAAGTTGAATCCAACTAGCCTGTGGTTCATTGATATTCAGTTCCAAACACTGGATTGACTCTCTTAAATTGTGACGCCAGCAGTGAGGCACTCTTTCATAAAAGAATCTCCGCTGGTGAGCAGAGTTTGTCCTCCTAATCACCCAGTAAAACAGTAAAGGTTTAGGAGCACTGGGTAATTAAAAGTCTTGGCTTTCAGAGACCATTGTGATCAGGAATGTTCTGCAAAGCCCTTAAGAGAACACCCCCCCAACATCAGCTTTGTTCTACAGGACAATTCCCTGCTGGTTTATCCAATAGGAATTTGGGAAGGGTTGGGGGTTGGGGTCAAGTGGCAAGCCAATGACATATGTAGCTGACAACTTGTTCAGTGTCAGTGTCACTCTTGAGCTTAAAAGCATGTGAAATCTGTTTGAGAGGTGGAGGAGGGCATTGGATTCACCAAGGGCAAACGACGGCAAGACCTTTTCACAGGGACAAGTGTTCAAGATGGAAAACATGTGTTGTTGACCACATTAAGAGGATGTCAGGAGTCTTCTCATGCTTAACCCATACAGTATATTTGGATGTGACAGGTTACTGTATTGTCTGAAATGTAATTGTCCGTATGCAGTGCCATTACTATATAGACCATATACTATATAGCTGGGGGATTTTGGGAAATCCATTCTTAAGCTGCAGTCACACTAGAAAAATTTAGCAGTTTGTGAAATTAGCTTGACCAAGACGAGACCAAAAGATAGTCGTTCATTTTGGTGCAATTAGCAATGTAGTAGTCACTTAGCATTCTAGATGCTGCTTGGTTTTGTCATCTTTTTAAAAATCTAAATCTTAAATTAACTGAGGGCTAATAAATCTAATAAATAAAAAAGTCTTGCATACATACCTGAAGGGTTGTGCATTGGGACATTGTTGGCAACCTTTCCAAGCTAGCTAGGCTACCATTTAAAAAAAAGAATTTTATCAACCGATTCATCCTTCCAGTGGACTGCCTAACATGTTGCCATTTCTGATGGAATAATTTATAGTCTGATTGGAAAGTTTTATATAAAATCTCATGTCTGCACACTGTTAAAATGAGCACTTTCTCTATTTTGAATATTACGCACTGTAATATAAATGACTGCTCCTTCAGAGGTCAACACAACAAATGTGCTGTTGGTTGATGAAGCAAATGACACCGCAAAATTCCAAGTTGAACTGGATGTAAAGTTTACCTGCCTTCTCTGTCCTCAATGATGCATTTAATCACACCGGATATATCTACAAATTCCACTGACAATGTGTTCAGTTTTTCCTTCAAAGAGATCTGTATGTTTTGAATAGTGGTTACAGGTGTTCTTCAAAGATGAGTCTTCCGGCTAAAGTCAGTGTCAAGCTGTCGTGAGTGCTTTTTTGGTGACCTGAAATGCATACCTTATAAATGTTTGAGTGACACCCACCACATTTCTTACCCAGTGGTAATGAATAGGATGGTGGCAGATCTATCATCCATCACTTATGTAAATCTGGGTAACGTCAGTGTCATAGAGGCCAGACACGGCATGAACACTCATCGGCTGTCCTGTGCCATAGCCCCTGACTCAGTTTGGCTTCACTCAAGTGTCAAAAGAGGTCAGAGTCCCGTAAAAATCTGTAACTGGGCTTCCTACTGATGAGGTAACTGCAGTCAAACGAAGCAGCAAACTTGTGAGAATGTCCTTCAGCTCTTATCTGGAAAGGTTTTTCCCACTGGCTTTTTGGGAATAACCATTAGGACACAACGAATAAGCATGATGCATGCTCATTCCGCACTTTCTGTGTTTCCTGGTTCAGTATGTTCTATGTATATCCTTAGTCTGTATAGCACCATGACATGTTACAGCATGGTGTAGAATTTGGCCAATGCATAAATACCCAATATCCTTGCTGGACTGGATTGCACCACCACATCCTTAGCCAGCAGACAGGAAAAAACAGCAGCGTGAACTGAAAACAACACATTTTTTCCATGTTTTCCTGCAAATGCTGTGCTACACGGCATTAACTGCTTCCAGTTGCCTCTGAAGCAAGTTTCTTCAAGGCAGACAGTCGAGCAGGCTGTAGTCTTCAGTAATGCATAGCCATGTTTCCAGATTTATTTTTTTTTAGGTATCCAGGTTATTTTGAGTGGTCTAGTACTAGTAAGTTAACTGGACTCATCTGGGGACCTTTTTACACCCAATTTTACACCAATACACACCTTCAGATTGAAATATCTGTCATGTGAGCTTAAAACGTTTCATGGCATCATATGAATATATTCACTGATTACTTAGAACTGTAAGAACTATATTCTCTGTTAGGGAAAAAGCAGAACCACTCTGTTAGCTCCAAGCAGAACCACTGAGGAATTCTCTTATTGTAAGAGTGTCAGTCTTTATAAACTGGCAGCTGTGTGTAAATGCCTGGGAGAGTCCCACCATTCAGTAGAACTAATGAAGCCAGTAAGTGGGGCAACGTCTTCAATTTTATAACAGAAATCTAATGACTTCTACTAGGTGAGACCTTTGGGTATATTTGACAGCCTTGAACATATGATTTTTTGAAGTATTTTTGCTTGATTTGATGTAGCAGGTGTACTAAAGGATGTTGCAATAAGGTCTTGATGCTGATCTCCACAGAAAAAAAGCATATCAGCGTCAAATTGGTGCTGTGGCTCATTACGGCTATTAGAATGGGGTGGAGAGAATGATTGGGGAAGATAACAAGGAAGTGGGGGAAAGGGGGAAGCAGGGAGGAGGGAAGGCACAGATTGATGAAGCATGAAGTGTGTACATAGGAGATTCCTGAAATTCCTTGGCCACAGCCTCTCCATGTCAGTCACCGCTTTTCTGTATGAATTATTCACACACACACATGCCAATCCTCAGTCCTCACCACAATAAAAAGAATGGGACTGGTCAAGTTTTGAGTTCGCAGTTCATCTAGGTGTCCACTACATGTCTTTACAGGCCTGGGAGCATCCAGATTAAATGGGTAATAGTGCTTTAGCTTGATATTTGTTTTAAAATACAAAGGAAGTGTCTCTCAAGGGAATGTTGAATTTTCAATGATGTATTATTATTAGATGCATGCACTGGATTTTGACAAGCTTGTGAAAAACCCATCTAGAAACATACGTATGTGTAAAGATGACCTTCAAGTACTGCTTGAAGTGGCTTTATAATTGTGTAAAATTCCCATTTGTAGCATCTTTGGGTGTGGTAAATTTGTCAAACAGAATAATTCTGCTTGATAGTGAGACCTAAAAACCTTATGTCATACTTATTCATTCCATTACTCTGACCAAACAACGGATTATCAGAGGACTTAAGCATCGTAAACGTCCAGCGTCACTTAGAAATGTAAGTGATAACACTTACATCAGAATTATTTTGCAGACTAATGCTAGTCTATTCTAGAAGACAACACATCTTTTTTAGCTTCTTGACAAATGCATTTTTAGAAATCAAATATTTTTTTAATAGTGAGAATTGTTATGTTTGAAAAGTTCTGGCACCCTTTCTGCATAAGGCTGAGTTTTCCTCTTGGGCTTGATCTTAAAGCTCAGTTCTGCCTGTTACCCAATTAAAGCAGTTAAAAGTGCAGCTTTACTCCATACTTGACATACATTGAGGGCTTAAAAGATTTCCCTTGCAGAATTAATATTCGTAAATATGAAGCTAGCATCCTTGGATGCTTTCTCGTGTTGTTACAAAACCTGTACGTAGTAGCACTGATATACCATTTTTCTTCATTTTATTATTCTTGAAAGCAGGTAATATCCACAACATCCCGGGCCAAATGGAGGGAAACTTTGCTTACATACATGGGGGATTGTACTCAAAGAATGTCCGCAGTTTTAAGCAGTATGGGCCTCTGAAATAATACTAATAGGATTAGTGGGGCTGGGAAAAGGGCTGAGGTAGGGTCATGAAGAGGGGGTGATTCCTTTCTGGCCCCTTCTCCTGCCCTCTCACACACTGAAGTTTGGGTCATGTGATTTGGAGGAACAGTGCTCATGGGGGTATAGCTTTGATTCATCATTTATTTATTAATTTATTTATTTCTTTTATTTTTGAAGCAGTCTGGCTTGTTTCAAGCTCTATGATTGTGACCCAGCTTTATAGCCAAAAGGTTAGATGACTGCTAATGAGCCATAGACCTTGCTCAAAAAGTCACCACAGAAGCAGCCTCTGAGGTGAAAAGTGACTTCTACAGCTGGCAAATGGATTTCATGAGCTAGATTATCCTGTTTCCATGGCAATACCTCTGAGAGAAAATGTGACTCAACATGACTATTTGTTTATTACCTTTGCTGATTGCCGTGAACTTTCAATGTAGTTATTTCGCTAAAACAGGTATATTATTAGTTGCGTCTACCATATTGCCCCTGTGAGTCACTTTTAGCTGATTTAGTTCTGCAGTGATTTCCAGATGTTTAATAATACAAAATTAAAAACCAGGTTTCATATTTCATTTCATTTGCAGGCAACACTGAGTGCTTTTCCTGTTACAGTAGTAGGGAATATCCTTGCTTTCACAAAGAAATGTTGAAGTGGACTGTTTCCGGGTATACATTATTTTTAGCAAATAGCAGAGAACGAGAAAAGCCTGATCGTATGTTCTTACTGTAGAATTATTCCCAGCGTTTCAGGTACTGTCAGGACTTGATCTTACTCATTTATTTTCATTTCATTCTTTCATGCCATATTCATTCAGAGAGATTTCCCATAGAGATTTCAGTATAAATGAATGCTGTAAAAAGAAGGGGCGTAATGGCCCTTTGCACGTTAGTCGGAATACCAGGAAAAGCTCAGTCTTAATTTTGAAGCTGGAGAAAAAAACAATACTTAAGTAAGTAATAAAACATGACAGGTCAACAACAATGGTGTGAAGTGTTTTATTTATCTTGCGTTAATCTTTTATAACAGAAGCTCTGACAGTAGTTCCGGCTGTAACATAAAAGATAAGTTTATATTACTGCACTTGCTCTAATGTGCCACAGCTCTTACTCAGGGGCTTGTATGGTGGAGGCTCCACATAATCTGAGGGCTAATAATAAACAGATTAACAAAATGTCTTGTTGTTTGACAAAGACAAAAAAACATATTTGTTGATGCAGTGAAGCTTTCTGTTAGGAGGAGGCTTATTTAACATTTATGGAGGGAGTATCAGGTGCCGGAGCTTTGTACCAGACACAAGACAAGTCTTCAGGACAGAAGAGTTTATGCTTTCCAGTTTCTCAGTACTAGGACAGCTGTGTATCTTTTGTTGTTGTAGTTGTTTTTTGTCTTATTGACTTTGAGAGAGAGAGAGAGAGAGAGAGAGAGAGAGAGAGAGAGTTTACAGGAGAGGCAGGAATTAACTTGTTTGCAGATGTTCCATCAGATCAAATGTAACTGTAAACAATTAAAAAGCACAATGTGTCATTCATTAATAAATGGAAAAAAAAAAGAATCATTGGCAAATCTCTGTGATACAAGCAGAATAACACAACTCAGATTTTCTTTACGGAAATAATCCATTTTGGGGTGGATTATCTTTGTATAACAGCACAGACTGTTATGTGTTATTCTTTACATGTCATTTACTATATATATCAGTAAGGCTCTTTTTTCCCTCTCTCTTTAATGT
Source organism: Pangasius macronema (assembly GCA_037577455.1). Classification (NCBI taxonomy): domain Eukaryota; kingdom Metazoa; phylum Chordata; class Actinopteri; order Siluriformes; family Pangasiidae; genus Pangasius; species Pangasius macronema. The sequence continues at coordinate 10,522,155 of CM074966.1, read as the reverse complement.
TAATTAAATTAACAGAAAGCTTTTCCATCTCAAAAATTACACACTTAAAATAAATCCATTTCATAAGCGTCTGTCATATTTTGTGAGAATAAAAAAAAGTTTTCAGCATCACAGAAAACTAATGTTAGGTAGCATTAGAATAATTAGTTGGCTATGTTCAGCCTGCTTAATAAGCTCTTATAGTGTAACTGTGGCTTTGTTGATTTTATATATATAGATATATGGTCATACTTAATATGCTTTAAAGGTCTATCTCTGCTTAGTGTAAACCGTTTATTATTTATTTATTGAGAATGAAGGTTGNCATTAGAATAATTAGTTGGCTATGTTCAGCCTGCTTAATAAGCTCTTATAGTGTAACTGTGGCTTTGTTGATTTTATTGTTAAATATTTAAAAATGACATTTTTATATAAATATCTTGTTTAGAACCAACTTCAGATTTACAAAAGTGAAGTGTCTTGCATTTGCAAACTTATAGAATAAATTAAAAAAAAAAAAAAAGCATACTTAATATGCTTTAAAGGTCTATCTCTGCTTAGTGTAAACCGTTTATTATTTATTTATTGAGAATGAAGGTTGCTTCTAGACAAATCGTCAGATAGAACCTTGTAAAACCAAACAGTATCTGAGCTTCCGGATGAATAAGGTTCTGTCTGTTTGGCCTGTGTCCATAAATCCACTTTCTAATTGTGTCAGACTTTTAGAAGTGTAAATATGTTGTATAAAATATGAAATATTAGTTTTAATATGTAAGTCTTAAGCTATAATCGCAGAGTTTTGCAATGTCAAAATCTAGAGGCCCTGTATTTCAAAATGGCGCCGCAATCAGATATGTATAATACTGAGGTCCTGAAGTGCAAACTGTACATGTCTACTTTGAATCAGGTATTATTTAAACACTTCAAACTAAATTTACTAATTTTCAATTCTTTTACACACAGTATTTTTTAAATCAATATGCATTCCCAGTAGCCTCTAATCTTTGGAGCGCTGCAAATTTGAGGTTTTCCTGTTGCGAGCTTGTTCTGAATCAATGGATTAGACATTTTCCATCATTCAGGTAATAATAATGCAAAACAACTCATAATCAGCCTGTTTGCCTGTTTGACCATATGACTACGTAATTATGGAGAATTTTCCCCATTGCATGCCTCTTTCTCATTCTTCTGAAAACAAGCTCTCTTACATTCTTGCTCTTCCTCTTTCTTTGTCTTTAGCGCATTTCATGGCTGCTGATCCTCTGATTGACTATTGTTTTAGAGAGAGTTATAGTGGTATTGTATCTTAGTGGTTAGCCCTGTTGCCTCATACCTCCAGGGTTAGTTTGAATCCTGCCTTCCCCGTGCTTCTCCCAGTGCTTCTGAGTGGTTTCCTCTGGGTACACTGGTTTCCCTTCCCCCAGTCCAATGACATGTGTTGTAGGCTGATTGGCATTTCCAAATTGTCCATTGTGTGTGTGTGTGTGTGTGTGTGTGTGAGAGAGAGATTGTGCCCTGTGATGGGCTGGCACCCTGTCCAGGTTGTCCCCCACCTTGTGCCTTGAGTCCCCTGGGATAGGCTCCAGGCTGCCCCCTGACCCTGTGTAGGATAAGTGGCAAAGAGGATGGATGGATGGATGGATGGATGGATGGATGGATGGATGTTGTTCCTTGTGAGTTTGAGACCAAAGCAAAACATTCAAATCCTAACTAGATTTTCATTCAAACAAGAATATGTCAAATACAGATTTTCTCCAACATACCTGACATATGTCTGACCTTTTCTCTAGTGTCTAAATGGCGAACACTACCAGACAGATATTTCCTGTTGAGATTTGAACTATGATCTTTTTAGCAACAGTTAAACGAGTTACAAAAGTAGTGGAAGTGTAATCTGACTAAAGTGTAGTGCATGATTTTCAATTTTTTCATCACTAGCCTCATTCCCAGCAAATAGACACTAACCAAGCTGCTTCTGATACTACTGATACTTCATAATATCCCTATCAGGAAGTAGATGTGTGTGTTTTTTTTTAAATTATGGCACTCCATTTAAGAGCATTGATAGCACATTTTGACACATATTCTACTTATATGCAAAGAGAAGGTCTTGATTTGATTATGCACGTAATTTGGCATATAAAATCCCTCAGTAGAGATGGACTTAATATCTGATTCTTGTTAATTGCTGAATTATTGCCTCACCTCACAATTGCTGAGTGGTAATGTAAAATGTGAAGATTTTGTCAGATGTGTTGTAGGTATAGATTGGATTGTGGGATTTGGTTAAACCTCTAAACCCACTCTATCACTCTTTGCCTTTCTTTCTATTAATACAGTACCTTTGTAATTTCTTTAATCACCGTGTCTTTTTCTGTCTCCTTATCTGAGCTTTGAGGATAGAGTAGAGCTGTCTGGTCATCTGAGATGACATTAATATTGAATAAGTTGGAAAGAGGCATCAGCTGGCAAATTAATAGCCATAGAGCCAAAATAGCTGCTCAGGATAATGAATAAAGCAGCAACAGCCAGGGAACAAACAGACGATGCAACACAAGAGTGTGTGTGTGAGTGTCAAAGTAATGTGGAGGTGATTGGCCTGTGCCAACTCCATTGCCATGAATTCACTGAAAGTTTGGGGAAATAGAGGTGCTTGATGTGTGACAGTAGAGCCCTCTTAGCTCATTCATCTTGTAACTGAATACCTGATTCACTCCCCCATTCTCTCACCATCATAGAGACATATGGATGGATATCGAAGCATGACAGGTCTTTCCAGAGTTAGTTTATGTTCAATTTATGCCGGCTTTACATGGTATGATTTTCAGCCAGCTTTTGTTGTAGCAGCAAAAATCGCACATTGTAAAGGAGTTCTTTCATCGTGAGTTGAGATCGGTGTCTTAGAGCGCGTAATGTAACCTGCTCAACAGAGGCCAAGTTAGTGCCATTGTCAGCAAAGACAGCCATTGACAATATAGTTCTGGCCACCAGTAGGATAACTGCAGAGGATAATGCAAAGCTCATGGGAACTCAGCTGCAAATACAGTATTGGCAATGACGACATGGAAATGGAAAAGGCTAATGGACAGCATGTCATTACCTCAAGCTCACTTTCAAGAATGTTTTTGCACATTCCCAGATCAACACTGATTGTTCTGTTTGGTGATAAACACAGCTAACTGGCTAGCTAATATTGCTGTAGAGTGTTTGTTTATCTCCTACTAATTTTGGCTATCATTCTGTGTTTCAGAATAATCCTGAGCTTCCTGTTGACCAATCGGAAGTCAGATGTATTTGTTAGCAGTAAAATAGGGAATACAGGAATTTACCTCAGGCAATGATATGGCTTTAGTTTGTCATTTTTTGTGTGGCATTATCAAAACGTTAATTAATTTTATCTACTATTAAAGAGGCTCACATTTATTGCCATTACTTGCTAAAATGTCAGCTGGTGCACATTAAAGTGTACAACATTATAGACAAAATTCTTTAACATTAGCTCTGCCTTTTCAATCTCTGTGCTGGAATGTAAGAAGACACCGGTGCTGATAGTATTCACTGGGTGGTACAGAGTGACTCAGTGGGAACGATTTCCACTCTGTGGCTTTGACTGGGATGCCCGGCTTATCTGTCATGGTGGTTTCACCTTGGGAGAGCTACAGACACCAAACACTGGCTGTATTGTATGTCTAACCTCAGATTAACCCACTGCCTAACCTTACCTAGGAGCACAAAATGTATACAGTCAGATACAAACATTTAACTAGGTTAAACAATGCAAAGAAAAGAGTTAAATAACTATTGAAATTTCTACAATCAGGGGCACCCTCTGAAAAGGGTGGAGGGGGGCTATACTGACAATTGCAGTTTATATGCCAGTTATCTATCTAGTGAACATGTTAACACTAGCTATTAACGATTTTATGGTTTATATACAGTTAGGTCCAGAAATGACAGAGTTTTTGTGATTTTGCCTTTTTACACCACTACAATGGATCTGAAATAAAACAATCAAGATGTGATCAAAGTGTAGACTTTCAGCTTTATTTTAAGAGGTTCCACAAA
>CM074966.1:10499111-10518077 GCA_037577455.1 Pangasius macronema | reverse complement strand
TTTCATCCAAGTATTAAAATTCTGGTTATATTTACAATTATGTAACTTTGTCCAAATACCTTTGAGCCCCTGAAAATGGAGGTACTTTGCTGAAAATGGCTGTAATTCCTAAATGTCTACACTTTGATCACATTGGACCTAACTGTACGTTATGGAGCTAAGTAGCATTTTGTATTTTTGTAGGCAGTTTTGTAGTTTTTTGTAATTTTTGTAGTCACCACTAAAAATGAACAAACATGCTAGTTTATCAAGAAAGTTTTAGAGTTTAACATCACAAAACATGTTCACTTTTTCCTTACACCTGACACTACAATATTAGGTTCTTATAAATACGAACTTACTATTATTACACTGTGTCTAAATTAAAGGCACTTTTGAATAAGCACAAATTTTGTCATGCAGATAAGCTAGCATGCACTCCAAGGACTAGCTAGGGGATGAATACAGTGTTGGAAAAGTAATACCAAGTTCCCCCAGTAGAGATGGTACCCCAGGAGACCCCTTGAACTGAAATGGGACAGAAGAAATTCCTGCTGGCGCCCCCTATTGTGTAGAGGTAAACGTAAAAACACGGCACATCATGGATCAGAAGTTGAAGTTTGTTTACATTGCAGCATGGAGTGTAATTATAAAACCCTTCTTATATCATATACATCATAACAGTGTATAATGTACAATCTTTTTTAAAAAACAAAAAACAAAAACTTTACTACTACAGTGACTAATAGCCCCTATTAGCAAAAAAGTGCTTCCTCCGAAACGCCAATCTCTGCATATTTTAAAAAATGCTGCTCATGCGGTGTCACAGGTCAGAGGAGGAAAATGCTATTTGCCCTCTTCTGCATACATATGCTCACAGGCATCCATGATTGGCTATTGTCGATCTGATTGACAGGGGAGAGAGAGTATATTTACCCCTCCCATCCAGACAGCATGGCCAGAGAGTATGCGCTTTTGCGATCTCCAAATGATAGGGTGAACACTTTTTTGTTCTGCCACTCGGGAGCCAGAAACCTAGCATATTTCAAAGTACATGCACAGAAATAACATTTTTGTGACATGATTTATACCGGTAAGTAATAATATACAATAATTTCATATTTATTTATCAGGCTATGTTGTTATACCTGTATACTGCCACATTTGGGGGGGGTCTGTAGGCTTTTGCAACACCTTTCATGTGGAACTGATGTTACTTTTGCCCATGACCCTGACCAGGATAAAGTGCTTACTGAAAATGAATGCTAAGCCAATTCATCTTTCTTTCATTATTGTGTGCTTTAGTGCCAAATGGATCTGCCTATATCGCAACACAATCTTGTGAATGGTGTGTCATTACCAATATACATCTTGATATGACCATGCTTTAATAATCAATATTATTTCAGCGACTAATTATACTGCAAACAATCAATGATCTACTTCGCCACCCCCATGTGACCTTCACGCTGGATTAAGACTTGCTTGCTTTGCTTGCATATTCGCACTTATAAAGCAGAGTTAGTATAGCTCTTGATGTAGTATTTTGTGTCTTTGGTACCACATGAATAATGAATCCATGGAGTCTGTTTCTTCAAGTGCGTCTCTGATATTGCCTTTCCAAGTGTGTCATTTTGGATGTAAGCCTGTGCTAAGTGTTCTCCCACTCCGCTTGTTCTGCAAGGCACCTCCTCAGCTCTCGTCTTGAGCCAACAAGAAAACAGATGACTTGGCGTTTCTCTTTGGTTTGTGACTGTGAGAGACTATAAATTGGCCAGCGTGATTGCAGCAATGGGCGTCTCTGCAGTGGTATATCTATGTACACTGCAGGATTGTATTTTTAGGATGTGCATTTGTAATTCAGTAATAATGTGTGGCAACTTGGGGTGGGTTTGCTTGATATTCGTTCAGTCAAGATTCTCTGAAGTTCAGTGAATAGATACAACACAATCACCGTAATAAAGGGTCATGCATTCATTTCATTCAGGTGCTGAATTTACAGAGCTGTGGAAAACAGCTGTTTTAATTATAATGTATAACCAGTGATAACAGTACTGATCCTTTAGGGGAGAAAAATCATCAAACTCTTTTGCATTTGTTTTCATGACAGGTTTTCCTGTAATCATCTTCTGAGCAAGCTGTCACCACAGCAACCTCTGAGAGAATCTATCTGTCTGGTCTATTTCTTAACTCATTCATGCATCTCCAGTAACTGCTTTATCCTGGTCAGGGTTGTGGTGGATTCATCACAATTTTCTGGCTTAGAACTGAGATCGCAATTCTCACTCGAGATTCTTCGACACACCAATTTTGTACAATATGTATACTTATTATTCTTATGTTGTACCAGCATCCAATACTGAGGCAAACAGTGGTAGCTAAATTTTTTTCTAGTGGATATTTGTGAATGAAAGCTTGTCTGCATTCTGAATAACTGAATTACTGGCACATTCTTAGTGTCATAGTCTAAATCCTGAACTAAATAATAGCTAATTAGCATAAAACTTTAATCTCACATTGGGCCTTGAGTTCTGTGTCCTCCCAAATTTATTTGCCCTTGCCTACTTGGCTTACCTCCTTCTTTCATACTCACCTGTGTTTGTGTGTACCCTCCAATCTTCTGATACATAGTGTAATATATAAAAATGTTGATTGTCCATTATGGACACTGTAATAAAAGGCAGCATTGCATGCTGGGATTGTGTGAATGCTATATAAGGCACATAGTGGACATGCAATGTAGACCTGTCCCTATCTAAAACCTCTTTTTCACATTCATCTATCTTATTGTGTCCTTTTAGCTTTCTCATGTTTAAACATGTAAGTAGGCTTCTTGGCTACTCTGAATTGACCTAGGTGTGAATAAGCGTGTGAATTCAGTGGATATAAAAAGTCTTCACACCCCTGTTAAAATGGCAAGTTTTTGTTAAGTAAAAAAATGAAACTATTAAACCATTAAACATAATTAAACCATGTCAGGACTTTTTCCACCCACAATGTGAAATTACAGCATATAAAAATTAAGTGAAAAGCAATCAGAAACATTTTAGGGAAAAATGGGAAAAATAAAAAAGGTACAATAACCTAGTTGCATAAGTGTTCACACCCTTTTATAATTGGGGATGTGGCTGTGTTCAGAATGAACCAATCACATTCAATCTCATGTTCAAAAGTGATTATCATACAGCTGCCATAAATGAAATTATTCTGATTAACCCCAAATAAAGACCAACTGTTTCTGTAGGATTTTCTTCCATCTTGTTGGTTTCATCCGACTGCTGAAGCAATGGTCTGCAAAGAGCTTACAAAGCATGTATGGTATCTCACTATCGCACTAAAAGATATCGATAAGGATTTCCAAAACATTAGATGTACCATGGAACACCGTGATCATTAACAAGCACCACAGTGACATCACCAAGAACAGAACATCCCTCCAAAATTTACAAAAGGACAAGACAAAAACTTACCAGGGAGGCTGCCAAGAGACCAACAGCACCATTAAAGGAGCTGCAGGAATATCTGACAAGTACTGATTACTCTCTGCATGTGAAAACAATCTCTCGTATTCTTCACATGTTTGGGCTATGGGGTATGGTGGCTAGACGAAAGCCCTTTCTCAAAAAAAAAAAAAAAATCCAAGCTCAACTAAATCACTCCAAACTATGGGGCCAAATGTGTTGTGGTCTGATGACACCAATTCCAAAAGATACCTTTGGCACAAAAAGGCACATCACTTAATGAACACCATACCCACGGTGAAACATGGTGGTGGCAGCATCATGCTTTAGGCTGCTTTTCTTCAGGCAGAACTGGGGCTTTTATCAAGGTGGAAGGAATCATGAATAGCTACAAATACCAGTCTGTTTTAGTGCAAAANNCAACAAAGGAATGGCTTAATCAAAAGAAGATCAGTGTTTCTGAATGGACTAGCCAGAGTCCAGACCTGAATCCAACTCAAAATCTGTGAGGTGACCTGAAGCAGGCTGTGCACAGGAGATGCCCTCACAATTTGATGGATTTAGAATGTTTTTCAAGAAAGAGTGGGAAAATATTGCTAAGTCAAGATGTGCCACTCTGATAGACTCTTAACCAAAAAGACTGAGTGGTGTAATAATATCAAAAGCTGCTTCAACAAAGTATTAGTGTAGGGGTGTGCGCACTGATGCAGCTAGGTTACTGTAAGTTTTTACTTTTTCTTTTTTCCCCCCATGTTTCTGATTGTTTTTCACTTTATTTGTATACTTTACAATTACTCATTAAAGGTGGGAAAAGATCTGATATGACTGATCTTAGTTTCATTCTTTTACTTCACAAAACCCTGCCATTTTAACAGGAGTGTGAAGACTTTTTATATCCACTGTAGTTTTAACGGTGAAGGCTGGTCACGTTAATTTGTTTATTTGTTAATTTTTGTTTCATTATTGCTGAAAGCATCTGTGCTTAAAATACTATTTATACATCAGCATGGTGGCACAGCAAAGCACTGCCGCCTCACAGCTCCAGGGTCCCTGGTTCGAACCTGAGCTTGTGTTACTGCGGCGTTTCCAATGTTCTCGCCCTGCTCATGTGGGTTTCCTCCCAAAAACACACCAGTATTTAGACTGGCTACATTGTTAGCTGGCTGGCTAGTTGCGTGTGCGTGCATGGAGCGTGCATGGTGCCCTGTGATGGACTGACATCCCACCCAGGGTGTATTCCTGCCTCACCCTCACAACGTTCCCGGGATGGGCTCTGAATTCAACGTGACCCTGTCCAGGATACAACCTGGAAAATTCAGTTTACCAGACTTTAAATGATTATAATGTACTTGTGGTTGAGATCCATGAAAAAGTAAAAGCCTGTAGCACTCTACATAATAGAATATTTAAAAATGTTACCATGTGAAGTGTTTTTCCTAGGCTCACACACACACACACACACACACACACACACATCCCTGCAAGATCCCTGCAAAGAATATTAACATATTTGGAATTCCTGACATTCCAAGAGTTTGGAATTAATTCGCCACGTTATTCCTGAAGTCACCATCATACCAGGATCTGACACTGGTTTAATCCAATGCAGATGAAATTTCTTAATCCAATAATTCATTATTCATAATACTTAGGCTTACAAATTTTGTCATTTGGTAACAATGCTTTGTAAGTATTTTAAAGACAGTAACACTGAATCATAATGCTCCAATAAATGAATATCGCAAATAATTCCTTGATGACTTGAAAATATAGCACTTCTATTCACCGAGTGTCTGAAATAAAAGATTACACTTTCAAAATGTAGGTGCGGATTGTACCTGGATGTTTTGTGGGACACGTTTATAAGCCATAAAAGAACTGTAACACTTTATTGGAGCTTTATGAGGATTTGTAATATATAAAGCATTGTTTTCAAACTACAAAGAATTGTAAGCGCGATTATAAAAACTGATCAAAATAGGCTTCGGAGAAAATATGAATTAAACCTTTAACGAGATTAAACCTGTAATCTCCATGGTCCTGCATTTTTAATATCTAATTCTGTCTAAGATGATGTTAGAAAACGTTCTTTACCATAGATAAAAAACCCAAATAAATAATCCATGCAATCTCCCTTTAACCACAGAACACCAGATAGAACAAGTTCAGGATAAAAAATAAAGCAAAATCATATGCAGCTCCTTTGTGTATTTCCCTGAAAAGCTAAATTTTTAGATATCGCTGTAATACATCAGTCTATTGTGCGTTAACAGACATTGTGCAATAAGAGACATTGTGCATTTTAAGGCCCATACTGTAATAGACAACATGTTCCACTGTATCAAAGTTCAGTAAATGTGCATTTGTGCCAGATTGTCTCCCTCTGTGCAACTTCGGTGTTGTTTTTGACAAGCTGGCGTGAAGCGGAGAGCAAAAACATCTCCCAGCTCCTCCCGTCCTCAGTACTGCTGATTTAGCAAACATTTAATTATTGGCTGCTGGGTGGGGAGTCTCTGAAGGACTTCAGTGCAAAAAGGGTTCTGTCAGTTGCAGAAAGTGCTGTAGCAGATACGTCAGTTCAGGCATGGTGTGAGCAGGAAAGCCCCACTCACAGGTTACAGTCCTATGCAGGACTATGGGTTTGCAGTATTAGTTTTTTTTAATACACAAAATCCACAGCAAAATCCCCTACGTTTTAACTCGCTTCACCTCAGGTATCCCTCTTCTTTCGTTTCTCTCAATTCACTCCTTCGGTTCCTCTTCCTGTCCTTCTTCCTCATCCACCTCTTGGATGTCATCTAACCCAGTTGTGGCTATGACGTCACTTATCGGGGCAGAGTCGTCCACCTGAGTGGCTGGCTCTGTGCCTGAATTCTTAGCCTAGAGTGAAAGAAATGAACAGATGTCAGTAATGCACAGAGACGACAAAGTGTACTTAAAAAGTCGCTATGATCACATGACATGATGATTTGTCTTTCCAGACAAAGCAAAGCTGTTAAGTTTGTGATATTCGCTCACCTGCTGTCGATACACGAAGCATGCGCCCACAGCCACCATTATGGATTCTCCGAAGAAACCGGCCAGTAGTGAGCTCACTCCTAATGCAGCACCATGCACCCTGTACAGAAATACACACAGCATGAAAGCCTTCTGCACAACACACTCCCACACACACACACACACACATCACCAAAATAGCGTGAATGATCTACATCGCAAAGACGTGTAAGAATACCAACATGGCTATGACCAAGCAGGACGTGTGTAGATCACTGGCTAGTCTAACGTGATCAGAAACAGGTTTACAGACATGCAATGTGGACAACTAAAGGACACTTTATCTATAGTACTGTACACGGATACTTTACGCCAAACCCTCACTGCACTGCTGTCTATGTAGTAGTGTACAGTGAATGCCTTTAAGCCTAGCTGTGTATTGGTAGCTATCGTGGGCTGTGGATATCGACCACTGATCCATAATTACATTTCCACCCTGTTTTATACGGTCTCAAAATCCAGAGACAGAATGGCATGGAGATAATCTGGTGCAACGTGCAACATGGCCAGCATACGCAGAAATATGACATTACGAGGGAATATAGGTTAGCACCACACAGTTCCCTGTGCATTATAAAAACAGGAACATCAGAAAAATCCCAAATTAAGGATGTCATAATATATTCTTAAGGTATACATAACTCACCCATAAATCTTACCTACAGAATGAAACACAGAGTGAAGAGCCTCACTAGACAGCAATGCATTCATCTTAAACTGCGTTCTACCGAATCCGAAGTAGGACGATCAAAAAGCACTGACGTGATCATAAATACTGTTTATTCTCACCCCATATAGGGGAGCACTACGAGAGTAGTGATGAGCACGACTATCCTCAGCACAGAGCTAGGGGCCAGCACAAACGTCTTCTTCAGAGTCATCAGCCAACCTGTCAGATGAGCTCGAATGGACACTGGAACACACAAAGCAGGTCAAAGGTCACACCGACTGTATTTGTAAAGAAGGGAAGGGAAGTGCTCTGTATTTATTGAATCTCCTTTTAAACATTTTCAGGCTGTAAACCTGAAGACAAACCAGATTAATGACTGATGTATTGGACAACAGATCTATAGCATATTTTTACACACACACACACACACACACATATATATATATATATATATGGTCGGTCAGTGTACTGTATGTTAAGACAGTATCACTTTAATGAGATAACCCACACTGGATATACTACAAACAGTCAATGAACCACCTACAGACTGTGGACAACCTGTCAGGTGATCATCAACCAGCCTATCAGCTGACTCTCAATATTACTCCTTGGTTGGGGATCTTTTACAGCTTAGAGAGCATTAACATGTTAGCTGATAACTGAATGCTCTGTAAAAGTTGGTTGATTACTAGAGGATCTATAGACTTTATATACTCTTAGCTGGAGGTGGTAATTCCATGCTTACTTAGTTAATAGCATCCAAACACATTTTATATACAGACAGGTGGCATATTAACCCTTTAAGAGGCACACGATGAAATATTTGTGCAAAAAATATTTTATGTTAACTCTTATTAATTGGATCACATTCAATAGAATGTCATTGTGTGTGTGTGTGTGTGTGTTTTTCCCCCCCAAATTCACCATTTAGATTAGGAGTTATAGAAATCTAGCTGCTGGTTGAGTTGCCCGTTTAAGGTAGCAGTAGGCATGCCTATTGAGCACAATGAACCAGTAGTATGCTTTTACTTTTTACATCTACAAATTTAGTGAATTTTGATTGCAAGCTTTTTCTAGCGCTTAGATATGAAATTACAAATCAAATACTTTTAGGTATTTAGTCTTCCACACTGGACAGGACCATGACCATCACCATCTATAAGACTATCACCTTCTATAAAGGCTAAAGACGCTCTTCATCAAAACCACCAGCTGTGGTGATATCTTCTGGAAGAATTATAGGAGTAGGCTGTAATGTTGGCAAAAGAAGGTTGCACAAAGTACTAAATACAAGGGTGCCAATAAATGTGACATATGGATACATTTACTTCAAGTTAAGGTTAGATTCTGTCATGGGGAAAAGAAAAAACACCCTTTCCTGAATTCTATGTCCAGACCTCAATGTTACTGAATTATATGGTGAACTTATTTTTCCCACCTGGTTTCTGCATGTTGGTTTATTTTTTTGGGAAAAAATAATGACATATTGAAATCTGTTGTGTTTTTTTTTTATTGCCACACAACTGTTATTTAGGCCCTGATGAATAAAAACAGAGATGTAAAAGAAGGGTGTACTTTCTTTTTCACATGACTCATGTATGAGACTCAAAGACATTTTTCCCCAAAATCTTTTTCTATCCATATTTACAAAGGATGACAATAATTCTGGATCAATCTATCCCTCACTCTATCCCTCAGTCTGTCTATCTTTTGTGTGGATAATGCACAGCGTTTCATGATGGCTCCATGGATTCAAGCAGTGGAGGAGTTGGGTATGGAATCTAACCTGGAACAGGGAAGAAGGAGAATATCTGAAGGGGAACGACGCAGAGCTGAGCGAAATTCGCATCCACCCCAATTACATTCACCAGGATCAGCTCCGACACTCCGGGGGTCCAGAACACTATGAAGCACAGCTAGATGGAAGACACACATGTATAAGTATTAATGCATCATCCTTACAAAGTACTACACATGGCTTCAAAGAACCGATAATACACGCAAAGCATTTAACATTTTCCAAACAATCGAGTCCTGCCAGTCATGCTCTGCAGTGTGTGTTGCTGCCGTCATGGATGTTTTTCTCTTCCGTCGTGTTTTGAATGTGCTGCGGATACCAGCATGTTTTGTCATTGTTCATGCAGGGACATGCAGCCAGAAGCCACCCTGGCATGAGCAGTACTTTTACACCATGCCCATTCTTCACCTGGTGGGCATGTCTGGCATGCTGCCAAGCACAAGCTTGAATAACTTGTTTACAATGAGAGAGCTTGTGTGTCCTCCCAGGCTCTTTCTGCACCTTTGTGAAACACACAACCCTCCCGAACCCTTCTACATACCACAAAGCATCCTGTTGTTGAGCTGAAAAAGCTCCCCATCTGCACCAGGGATCAGGCTTCAAAAGAACCATATCCTTAACCCTAAACCCTAAACCCCGTCTTATCCCTGCCATGTAAATGTTTTTTTTTTTCTTCAGCCAAAAGAAGAGGGCTATACCATTTTCATATGTGCAATAAACACAACATCTAACAAGAGCACAGGAACCATTTCGTTGGTTTGTGGTGAAAAACAAACAAACAAGACAAACCGACGGGTATCTGCATACGGCCCTGTGCGCAATAACTGTAGTTTGTCGTGTTTATGAGGTTTCTGTTGGTGGGACTGTTGCTTTTTTACGCGAATACCAACTTTACCACACCTCTTAAATCAGTATTTTGAAAAGAAACATGGATAGAACTAAGGAAGGTAAACTCAAAGCTAAAGCCATTGCAACTTTCACTGATTACAATACATCAGATGTGGTAATATTTCAAAAAGATTTTAGGCTCCTGTCTAAATCTAAATCATTAACTTATGGGTATAATGTAGAAGAGAGGCCAATTTTAAAAGTGCTTCCCATCAATATACAACAAGATGGAAAGACAAAATAAGCAAAAGTGATGACATGGTTATGGAGGAGGAATTAAAACACTTGTTTAATGCAATATTTACTGTCACTTTTCATAGGCATTGTGTAATAACATGCAAATGAACTGCTTTTCATGGTTGGCATAACAGATGTTAGTTTTTTGTTTTGGTTTGTTTTTTTTTTAACTGTCGTAATGCAGGGTTTCTCAACCGGTGGGTCGCAACCCAAAAGTGGGTCACGTATCCTTTTTGAGTGGGTTGCGGAGTGTGTAGTCAAAGAAACAACAACCACAAAAAAAACGACTTAATTGTAAACGTTTATCTGTGCGAAAGTGGCTTCTCTGCTTTGGTCCAGCGTAAGTCAAAGCAGAGGAACAGACTAGACATTAAGCAAGATCTTAGAGTAGCTCTGTCTACCATCACCCCAGACTCTGAAACTCTTATTAGGAGTAAAGAACATCCCCAATAATCTCATTAGTTTCCCAAAATGTCTTTTTAAGTGAATCAGCTCATGTTTATTATGAAATATAGTTGTCATATTAGATGTAAATGCAGTATCTGTTCATCAGTCTACGGTTAAGGATTAGTATGCAGATATGATGTTCTTTCCATTCATCAGGATAAGTGTCGATATGTTTTATTAACAGTTCATGTTGTGTGTGTTGTTTTTGAGGAATGCATTTGCTTGGTTCAAAATTCCTAAAAATGTGGGTCACAGCTTAAAGACCATGGGAAAATGTGGGTCCCATGGCCAAACCACTGTCGTAAAGTATACCACATTGCTGCTGTGTTCTTGATTCTGATTTGTTAGGTTTTGATTAATATTCTATAACAGCATGACAATACTGAATGATGAATGAAATGAAACTGACCAGCGTGTTCTATTTATTCACAAAAAATATCCTCAGCTTTACGCAACTATTAAGTTGTGACAGCAACCTTCTTATAATCTTACCACAATGTTCCACTCTTACTTATACTGCAATCATTTTCATGATGTAGATGTAACCAATAGCAATTTGGAAACGTAAAAAAAAAATTAAACAAATAAAATCGCTACACTTGAGTAACCACAGAATTTCAAAAAACAAGTCGGATCTTGAGTTGAAAGAATATTATTCTGTACGTGGATGCAAAATAGAATAAAAAAAAATACTTGGATATAATTACTACATAAACAATGTGGGTGTAAAATTCCATCAAATGAATAACATCCCACGTTCTCAGTCAGATATTTGGTTTTGTTGATGGGGAAAAAAACCTCAAACATAAATGTTATTTTATTCAAGTGACCCAAGTTGGGTTGTGAAACGAGGGCAAAGTTGAAAAGTTAAAACGTTGTGCTTTAATGCACAAAAAAGCCTTTAAAGATATGTATACAGCAAATTTGCTTCAGCTGTTTTGGAAAACTTTTCTTCCTTTCAACAGACAGTGGTTTGTACTGTACTACAATGTTTTCAATGCCAACAGAGCTCTCTTGGCTGGAAACAGCTTTTTGATTGGCAGTTGACTGCTGAACTACTTGTACATGTGCCAGGGCCTTCTATGTCAAAACAAGTGTGGTAGCAAAGGACAAATCAGCCCTCTAAAATCAGTCTTTGGCTAATTCTTCCTCCATCTTTATTCACAGAGCATGTGCCTACTAGTCATGCCACAGATAAAAAATAATCTGAAGTGCTTGCACCTGCACATGCTGCATATCTCCAATTCCTGGCAGGCCTTAATTCTTAAGTAGTTTTAGCGGAAATCTAGGTGTCAAAAGAAACCAGTAGCTGGGCCTCATCCATGAACTGTGGTACCAGACGAACACAGAAACTGCAGTCTACTTTGACAGTATTGAGGATGTCATTTGGGATGTATTTGGGGTCTTTTATCTGTCTCAGGACTAAGTACCAGATGAATCCCATATCTGTGCTTTCCTGTTTGGCTTTTTCGGCTTTACACACACTTTTCCAAATGTTACATACACACGAGATGACAAGGATGGAGAGTGACACCAAGATACCACCTGGTGCCCGTACGCATGCACGCCAAGGTCTTCCAACAATGTCATGTAGTGAAATAACGCAGTGTTTGCTAAATAGCAGTGTCGTACTGCTACCTGCCTGTGTATACACTCACCATCCAGTTTATAAGGAACACCCGAACATCTGCATATTCATGCAGTTATCTAATCAGCCAATCATGTGGCAGCAGCACAATGCAAAAAAAATATCATAAAGATACAGGTGATACAAGATACAGGAGCTTCAGTTAATGTTCACATCAAAAATCAGAATGAAGAAAGTGTGATCTCTGACTTTGAACGTGGCATGGTTGTTGGTTGCCAGATTGGCTGGTTTGAGTATTTCAGAAACTGATCACACACAACAGTCCCTTGAGTTTACATAGAATGGTGAGTGAGCAACAGTTCTGTGAGTGGAAAAGCCTTGTTAATAAGAGAGGTCAGAGGAAATTGGCCAGATTGGTTCGAGCTGCCAGGAAGGATATAGTATCTCATATAATCACTCTTTACAACCATGATGAGCAGGAAAAACATCTCAGCATGCACAAAACATCGAACCTTGAGCTAGATGGGCTACAATAGCAGAAGACCACATCAGGTTCCACTCCTGTCAGCCAAGAACAGGAATCTGAGGCTGTCATGGGCACAGACTCACCCAAACTGGGCAGTTGAAGATTAGGAAAAAAAAAAAAAAAAAATCACCCGGGCTTTTTCCAGTCTTAAACTGTCTAGTTTCTGTGATTCATTAATTGAGGACTGTGATTTAGAAGTCAACAAGACACTTCTGAATGCAGGTGCCCCTAGCACACATGTCTTATATGCCCATAAAAGGAAGCTGTTCTGAAAATGGTGTTCATCTTATCGACTGGAACTTGTGAATTTCCCGAATCCTAGGAATTCAAGGTTTCTCCAGGGACTGCTAAACAGCAGCAAGTCACCATCTACCCCAAAGGTGCATGTAACAGCCATAGCAGCCATAGCAGTACACCACAGCCCTGTATGACACAGTATGACATCTCTCTAGGTTTCCATAGGCTTATTACTACAGTTCTAAAGGGGGTGAGATGGTCCCCAAGGAGCCTGGAGTGAGACACCACCCTTTTGCTGGAGGCCCTTAATGACTCTAGCAAGTCAAAAGTTCTTTCTCTCCTTTCATCTAAGCAAACCACAAAAGTTCTGGAATCCTTATCCTTCAGACTGATGAGACCAAGGTGGAGATGTTTGGTCATCATGCACACCTCGCTGTTTGGCGAAAACCAAACAGTGTATCACCACAAACCTCATACCAACTGTCAAGCCTGGTGATGGAGAGGTGATGATTTGGGCTTGTTGTGCAGCCACAGGACCTAGAAAATTTGCAGTCATTGGGATGGTATACCAGAATACACCTGAGACAAATGTGAGGCCATCTGTCCAGCAGCTTAAACTGGGCCGAAATTAGGTCATGCAACAGGACAGTGATCCCAGTCACACCAGCAAATCAACATCTGAATGGCTAAAGAAGAAAAATATCAAGATGTTGGAAAGGATCTTAAGAGAGCTGTGTGTATAAACCAATGCCCTCAAACATCAATGAACTGAAGAAATAGTGTAAAGAAGAGTGGGTCAAAATTTCTCCAAAACAATGTGAAAGACTGACAATCTCCTACCAAAAAAAAAAAAAAGTTTACTTCAACTTGCTAAAGTTGATTCTACATGTTACTGAATTATTGTCATCTGAGACAACATATTTGTTTTTTTTAATAAAGAAGTTGGTGAGGACCACACACTTGTTATTTAGTCTCTGATAAATAAAAAAATATATAGAATTGAAGGAGGGTGTACCTTCTTTTTCCTATGACTGTATGCTAAAGTGAGACAGGATTTAAAAAAAAAAAAAAAAAAACTCCCGCTACCTTGGGTGGCCAATCAGAATCCAGTACTCCACATGTGTGTATATTATCTGTAATGATAGCTACATCATTTACAGTCATGTTTATACTTTTAATATTGTACATTTCTATAAGTTCTGCTTGAAAGAATTACGTGCAAACCTAACGACATCACCACCGTAACAAGCATGAGAGTCCAGTCAGAGCAGTGTTTAATCACACTGGAGATGTTTTTAACAAGTCAGTTATTCTTCAGATATTCTTCAATACAGATATTCTTCAATACGCTTTATATTATTCATAACCAGCTTTCATGCTGAACAGTGAATATCAAATGCTTTACTACAGACAATCTGCATCCTGTATCTGCCTTAAACGGTTCATCTGATGCCCATTCCACCTTACTTGAAATTACTGTCACATCATTTAGAATTAACATCAACTGTGTTTTCCCACACAGTTTTGGTACCAGCTGTAACTCTATGCATCTCAGCTCAAATGCACGTGCACAGAAAAAGTACCGACTGTGAAAGCACTTTTGGCAATTATTCCTCTATTAAAAGAACTATTAATTGGATTCTCCTCCTTGTTCCATCAGACATAAAATGGCCTCAATCATTTTACTCTATGATGACTGAGGTGTATACAAAATACAATTTTATTCTGAGATATTCAGTAAGATTATTATGCTATTGTTAACAGGAAATTGAGGCTGAACCAACATTACATAAACCCCTTCAAGGCAAACTTTAAGTGAAATCTTCAAGGTCGTCTTCATCAGATTTCAGCTTATAAACTCGCCAGCAATAAACCAACAAAATGTATAGGACAGTAAATGTCCTCCTGAATGATTTATAGCTATTCTTACCGTTACAGACAGGATAAAGCAGGCCAAGGTGAACCGCTTGATATGGGTTTTTGTCACTCCAGCACCAGCAGCTAACTTGTTGTTTGAGTTATTCTGGGGGAAAAAAAAGAAGAATGTTACAAAATGCTGGACTCATAGAAAACGTCACAGGTCAAAAATCTGAAAGCAAATTATCAGGTAGCAAGCACATAAAAAAAGAGAACGCGAGCAAGAACATGAGGTCATTCTGTCGATCCGAGTTCACTATCATGCCAGCATCTTGCAGTGCACATGGGTTTGCATTTTCCTCCAGGGTCTGTGTGTTTTTCCTTCACATTCCCCCAATCTTCCTCCTGGATTGGCCACTTTAAACTGAGAGAGGTAGGAATGCATGTGATGCTCAGTGATGGAACGGCAGTATATTCAGTGCATATTCCTGCTTACTCCCAGAGTTCCCGGGATAGGCCCCAGATCAACTGACACTGTGACCAGGACAAAGCTATGGTTAATAAGGACGAATAAATGAATCAATCAATGAATCGGTAGATTGCAGAATACAAACCGTGCGACCTTTCATGCCTCCATCCCATTTTTGCTAAAGGATTTCAGTAAATATGGTAAAATACTTGAATATAATCTTATACAAGAAATCTGATGGGTCAATCAATTACACACACACACACACACACACACACACACACACATACACACACACACCTCTGTGTATTCTAAAGACAAGCAAATTAGCTCATTTTAAGATTTGCATTTACTCTTTACTCTTAGGTTCATCTGATGATACAGATGCACCTATTTATCGTGTACTCGTTTAGAAAAACAGTTGCCTACATACACAATCACACATCCCAAAAACAGCTGAGGGCTAAACCCTAAGAAACAAACACTGCCTAAAATATTACAACCTCTTTATATTTCATACCAAAAAAAAGGTAAGGTCATACACATTGTATCAAAAGGACACTGTGTCCTCCTCAGTCAAGCCAAACACAAACAACTGAATCATAGACTTTCTGGTAGGTTCACACCACCGCAGGCAAGTCACTGTTCTATCGCTGCTATGTAATTAGCTACAGGTGCGGTTAAAGAGACATTCTAATGAAAAACATGTTGCCTGAAATGGACAATGTGTGTTGATCTGGGAAAATTCCACACCTCCCGGTGCAGATCGGGACCTGTTTGAGAATTAATGTCTCGCCGATGACAAGTGAACATCCTGCTCTAACATAACTCTCAAATATCCATAAAAAAAAAAGAAGTCACCTTACCTAACCTTTCTAAAATGCTTCGTCAAGTTTACACTATATTTTATCTAGCAATTTATTTGAACTGGCATCCTATATTTAAATATATAAACCTAGATCTTCATTTTCTTCAGGGTCAGTATGACCCGTTTTTGAATTGTATTATAAGTTTAATAGTTTTCCCAAGAAAAACAGAAACACAGTTAGAGTCATTGAGGTACAATTGTCCAGAAATGGTGTAATGATGTTAAATTATGACTCATCTGTGAAAATAAAATTAAAGAGGTTGGTCCCTGTTTCATAACCATTGGAATGACTGGAATGAAAACCTGCAGCCACATCCGCCGTCTGCGGATAAGATCGGACACACCTGCGATAAACTGTATTCGTAATTGTGTGTACATTTTAGTCTCTTTAGCCTCAAATAAAATTGGAAAGGCAAAATTGTACTTTTACTTTATTTTTCTTTTATTTATCTTCTATTTGGACCCACATTTTTTCTGTAGCTTAATAAGTGGACTGTCAGGAAGAGGACCGATTACTGTGGACAGTAAATAAAATCAATCTGCAACATTAAATTTTGATCAAATTATAATTCCGCCTCCTCATGATTTTCCCTGGTCATGAAAGTGACACAGTTTGTACCTTCCTCTACCTTTATGCAAATACAGAAGCTGCTGCTAATTAACACTGTCTTTGCTCTGTCTAGTATTATGGACCAGCACATACTGAATGCATTCAAATAATAAACTTTTAGCCATTAAAATTCAGAACTGCAGGTAACTCACTAGATTATTTTTTTTTTAAATCATTTGGCTGATAAGCTTTGCCTCTGGAACAATCTCCTTCGGACTGATGAGACCAAGGTGGAGATGTTTGGTCATCATGCACAGTGCCATGTTCAGCGAAAACTAAATACAGTGCATCATCACAAACACCTCATACCAACTGTCAAGCCTGGTGATGGAGAGGTGATGATTTGGGCTTGTTGTGCAGCCACAGGACCTAGAAAATTTGCAGTCATTGGGATGGTATACCAGAATATTCCTGAGACAAATGTGAGGCCATCTGTCCAGCAGCTTAAACTGGGCCAAAATTGGGTCATGTGACAGGACAGTGATCCCAGTCACACCAGCAAATCAACATCTGAATGGCTAAAGTGGGGGAAAAAATAAAAGTGTAGTTCAAGATATTCTTGCTAAAGGTGGTTCTACATGTTTCTGAATTATAGGGCGTACTTATTTTTTCCCCACCTGGTTTCCAAATGTTCATTTACTTTTTTGAAGAAGAAAAAAAAAAAGATTACATACTGAAATCTGTTGTGTTTTTTGTTGTCAGCTGAGGTTATTTGTTTTACAGACGTTTGTGAGGACCACAAAATTCTTATTTAGTCTATGATAATTAAAACCACAGAACTAAAGGAAGGTGGACTTTCTTTTCCCATGACTGTACATTTAAAATAAAAATATCAGCTCAGAAGTTCGTCATGGTGTTAGTTATAAAGACGAATACAAGTCATTCAGGTTGGATTTTTCCTTCAAGTCATTATTTTTAGTAACATTAGTTTGACGTGATTTTCAGGACTACATTAGGATGTGTTAGTGTTTTGTTGCCATACATGCGTGCCACATTGACCCAACTGAATCACCCAAGAAGGATCTTCTCACAAGGTCTTAACGTGGGAGTACGACCCATTGCGAACACAGACTCAAAGAAAAAAAATCTTTATGGCTGAGAGGACAACAGAAAGTTCTTTTATTTAACATTCTCTGTGAAAAGATGCAGTGTTTCGATTGCTTCAATTTGCTGAACCAGCAGATTGTCATTGTGTGAAAGTCTGAACTTTAGACCTTGAACATTTCGACTTTACAATCTGAACTGCATTTGAATTTGTACGGCACTCATTGCTGACCTCAGTGCTGCACATTCCATTGAAGATAACGTGAAAAGTAAACGAAAAGCAGCAAATGCATCAAAAAGTAAACATAAAACATGCCCATTTGTTTTTGATTCAAGTCTGAAACTATTTCGCATTCTTTTCTAATTTAATACAACACCTTTCATTACAAATGATGTTATCAGCAGCAACGTGAGTGACAATATATGCATGAATTTCAGAATTTCTTCGTATTTGGCATGTCTTAATACTAAGAGCTGGCACGCTCTCAAGCAGGCATGGACTCCACAAACATGTGTAAAACCTAATGATCCATGTTCCATCAAATCCATCAGAGAGTCGTCAGAGTGGAATCATGTTTGCTAGGATGTCAAGGAGAAGTAGTAAAATAAGGAAACACACCTTGTCGAAGGCTGGATAGACAGCCCGTAGCTCGGTTAGCCAACCATAGGGCATGTGTCCCACTGGGTAGGCAGCTGTGAGCACTGCTACAGCCTTGCCACACACACACACACACACACACACACACAGATTCAGTGCATTTG
Organism: Pangasius macronema; assembly: GCA_037577455.1. NCBI lineage: Eukaryota > Metazoa > Chordata > Actinopteri > Siluriformes > Pangasiidae > Pangasius > Pangasius macronema. The sequence continues at coordinate 10,499,579 of CM074966.1, read as the reverse complement.
AGTGAAAAAATTGTGCCTATTTGTCACAAGCTAAAAGCCAAGACCACTAACCTCTGTGGAAGCAGTGCTGCCTTTGAGATCTCGTGACACAAACAGGTTGACGATAGGTCTGCTGATCCTCTGGGTGGCCAATATGAGTGCCAGCGGCCACCAGAAGCTCAACATCTTCCTAATGGTGGTATCTCCCTAGAAAACAACACAAATCTACAATGAGAAATGAATGGTCTGGTGAAGCTCTTCGATGGATTGGCCATGGTTTGCAATCAAGCCTCTGCTCTGTAATAATAAGCGTAACACTGATAAGTTCTCAAAGGCAGTCACAGTGACGCCATGCCAAGTGAGTGAAGTGAAGTGTGGCCAAGTGTGGTGGACCCATACTCAGAATTTGTGCTTAACCCATCCAAGTGCGCGCACACACACACACACACACACACACACACACACACACACACACACACACACACACAC
>CM074966.1:10469415-10482614 GCA_037577455.1 Pangasius macronema | reverse complement strand
GTCTCTTGCTCCTTTTTCTTCTTTTGACATTTTGAAGAAGTTCTTACAACCTGGTTATGATCCACCAGCGTGAAATGGGAATACTTGGGATGTTTCCCCCGGTCTTATGATTTTGTTCAGGAGTGTATATGGATTTGGATATGAGAAAAATAATGCTTTCATTTAAAAAACTAGAAGACCCAAAAGATTTATTTTTGGTTACTGAGAGTCTTTTGTTGTTGTTGCTGCAACAATGTGCAACAGTGTATACAGTTCAAATTATTCCAGTTTTCTTCAGGAAGGTGGGCATTATGATATGGCCAGTAAATAAGCCAAACCTGTGTGTGCGTGTGTGTGTGTGTGTGTGTGTGTGTGTGTGTGTGTGTGTGTGTGCGTGAGTGTTAGTGCGCGCGTGTGTTTATTCTGGATGATGCAGCGTTGTTGCAGGTATTAAAAACTATTCGTCAGTGTCAGACAGGTCCTGGGTACAGCCCTGCCAGACCAATCAACACACAGACCTTGTTGCTGATGGCAACTGACCAAAGAAGCATAAGGATGAGGATGAGGAAGAGAAAGAGCAAGTGCATCCCTCTGTAGTAAAAATGTTTCTTGATATACACCAAGTGGCTTGTAAATATAATGTTTTTTCTTTTCTTTTTTTTTTTTTTTTAAATCCCCTTATTTTCTCTCTTTTCAGTTTTGAAATGCAACCCCCTAACTCCCTCATTTTTCTATCACCCCTTCCTTTTTTTTTTTTTTTTACACTGCTCTCCTGTTTCACCTTTTCTGTCCCTCTACCTTACACTTTTACTCCTCTGTATCTATTTTTCTCTGTCTCTCCATGTTCAGGCTATAATACAGGGGTCAGATAAGCTTCAGAATCACCAGAAGGTCAGCTCAAAGATCGATGTACCAAGAAAGAAAAAAAAAAAAGAAGCTAAAAAAAAAAGAAACCAGCCACACAAACTCACTCAATCAATGGCTTTTTATATTTATCTGAGGAGGAGCAGTAGGGTCTTATAGTGTCTTGGGCCTCAAAGAGCTTTTTCTAAAGCTCAGCTTTGATAGTCAACAGCCAACGACACGAGCTCTCTGTCTTTTCTCTGATCCCATGTGTGTGTGTGTGTGTGTGTGTGTGTGTGTGTGTGTGGATGGCTTCAGACTGCAGCAGCTAGAGGTTTGATAAATGGTCAGATCTACGATGAAGGTTTTATATTTGCTAGATCTCTTTTTGTATATTCTGATAATAAAAAAATATGACTGACAAATGAAAATGAGATAATAAATCTGCAGTGTTGTAATGCAAAGTGTATTTCTACTATATGTTCGAATGAATGCATTTGGCAAGATTATTAATGAGTGCACATGATGGAATGAATTACACCAAGGTTGCATATTCTCAGATAAACTAGATTCATTCTATTGATGAAATTAATGTTGATGTTGAACAATAGTCTTTATGAATGCATATGAACCAAGGAGTAGGACTGGCAGATATTTGAATCACAGACAATTACGTCTACTCACTTTCTCCATGAATGTGCACGAGTGTGCAGTGTGTGTGTGTGTGTGTGTGTGTGTGTATGCGCAGTCCCTTGGCTGACACAAACCTTTTGCACTGCAGCAGAAGCAACATCAGTGTACATTTTCAGTCATTCACCCTAAACCGCCTCGTCATTTTCTCTGTTGCTTATGTGTTGGTCCAGTTTCATCTTTAAAAGTAATGCCATATCCGTCTTTATGTAGAATGATCTTTGTGGTGGGAAAAGATTTTTCAGTTCACGTTTTATAGCAAACAACAACAAAAAAAAAAAAAACAGTTAAAGGCTCATGTACTGGGAACTTAAATAGTGTTCTATGGCATCCCTCTAAAAAAACCTTTACTACAATCTTTATTTTTAATTTGAAATAAAATTATCCAATTTGAAATATTGCCTGTGAATTATACCAAGAAAGAAACTCGATAGGAGAATTGATTTTTCCGTCTTCCACAATAAATTGTAATAACTTAGAACGACTTAAATTATTTTGTGGTTGCAGTTATATGCTATTAGTGTACATCGATTTTCTGGCTTTCGTGCTCAGTCAGATATCTGCTTAAAAGTAAATAGTATAAGTTGAATAAAATAAACAGATTCTTGCTCTTGCAGAGGAAAAGAAATTTCTCTGGGGTTTCCCATAAGCCACTAGGCCCAAGGCAGAAATATTCCACAGAAAACCCGTGTGGAATAGACTCTGAAAATCTGTCCTCTGCCTTGCATTTCTGACCATAAATCTGACCATACATTTTAAAAAGGGCTGGAATAATAATTATTAGCATGTACTGAGGTGTAAATCACAAAGTGCTTGTTCCCAAAATATAATAATAATAATAATAATAATAATAATAATAATAATAATAATAATAATAAAATTAATAATAATAATAATAATAATAATAATAATAATAATAATAATAATAATAATAATAATTATTATTATTATTATTATTATTATTATTATGAATGCATGAATCTCTTTAAATAAAAACAAATCTAATAAATATAACATTTTCCCAACAACTTAGTGGTAAACAATTTAATTGATTAAAACTAATGTGACCCAGCAGAAAGTTTTTTTTTTTTACCTTTACACATATGAATGATATATTTATAATATATAATATAGTTATAGTTTTAGTTTATTTATTGTAACAATGTTATTCCCATGCTTATTTTTGTACTCAGGTTTATTGACCATGCAATAACCATGCAAAAGTGAGATAAGAGGGAAGTTAAGCCAGATGTGTAGCAGATGCTGATCTGAGAACGAGTGCACGAGTGAACAGGTTGCTTGCTCGCTCCCCAAATCATCAGTTCTTCCCCTGTCCTCAAGGGACACTGGAAGTCCTACAGCTAGGGCCATTAGCAATTAGCATGAATATGTTACAAGAGCGAGAGAGGGACAGAGACAATTCTCAGAGCTGGGAGGGAACAGGGAGTGTGTGTGAGGCAGGGGGGTCAACATTCAAGTGCTTTTCCCTGTTTCTCCTCTTGCGAGGCCAAAGAAGAGTCACTCACTCGCGCGCACACACACACACACACACACACACACACACACACACACACACACACACACACACACACACACACACACACNCTCTCTCACACACACACACACACACACACACACACACACACACACACACACACACACACACACACACACACAGAGACACATCATGAGACTTACTCACACCATCCACCCTCTTCACGCCGCTGTGAGTATCTGCATGTGCACTTTCATCCGAAGCTTCCATAGGAACTTGTGTTTTATTATGTTAATAGAGATAGAATCATAATCACACACCTCCAATTCTGCATATAAAACATGCAAAACCCACACACACACACACACACACACACACACAGAGAGAGCGAGAGAGAGAGAGAGAGAGAGAGAGAGAGAGAGAGAGCCTTGTATGTTACATCCCTGGATTTCATTTATCTATATTTATCATTATTATTAATATTATTTATGTTGTCTCACTCCATATTTATTTCCTTATATGGACATTCTTTCACGTTTCTATTTTGTATGCTTTTATGCTCTGTTTTATCTACATTTAAAAAGGCCACCTGGGAAAAAAATCATGTGATAAGTAAAACTGTGTGAAAAATGATTATTGAAATCACAGTAGCCTTTTAAAAAAAAAAAATTCTCAAATACTTTTTTCATTGAAATTTAACAACTATCAACTTTTATTATAATCTGAAGACAGTTGGCACTTTCTCTTTCCATGCACTTTCTTTTGATATGATTGTACATTTCTGTAAAAATCGAACATTAGGAAGGAGATGCTCTTTAAGGCACTCCTGTCCCAGTTTTTTTTATAACTTGTTGTGGAGAGAAAGATTCCCCGTCCTCGTCCGTCCTGAATTTTCCCCTCTGCTCTGCCATAATTTTCCTTGTTTTATTGTGTGTCCAGCCTGCGGTGAAAATTACACTGAGCTCTCCCTCTCTCTCTCTCTCTCTCTCTCTCTCTCTCTCTCTCTCTCTCCCTCACTCCCTCAGCTCCCTCAGCTCTCAACCGGTCAACGGACTGTAAAGAATAAATAATAAAAAAGTATTGATTATTTTGATGACTGCACTATTCAATTAGGTATTAATTTTGCCCTCCACTGGACCTATCCATGCAACTCAAAGAGAAGAAGGGATGGAAGGATGGATGGAGGCGTAGATGGAGGGGTAGATGGAGGGGGGGGATATGCTGGTTTAAATGAATGCAGAGCGAGAGGCACTATCATTCAGCAGCGGTGGAAAATGTGTTTACCTCTCCGGCAAGGGGACAGCGCGGGGGGCATATTGACGCATCGTTGAGTTTCTTATGCTTAAGTGCTCGGCAAAAAAAGAGAAAGAACTCCAGCAAAGCGATGACAAGCGACATTGTTGCTGCGTATATGAGTATTGACCGGTCCGCTTCACCAATGACAGCTTAAACTATTCCTATTGATTAACATTTTCATAGATTATCATGTGTCACATCAAAGTCTGCAGTGCTTGGGCTGATGAGCACATTTGAAACGGCCCCTTAGGGCCCACAATCATTGAATCACCCTGAGGGGGGTAAATATGGTGATGTGGAGGTCTGGGTAGCCACATCACCCCTCCACCTCCTTCATTCACTGACACCCCCCTCCCCTCCCCTCCCCTCCCCCCTTTGTTCTGCTTCTCCTTTCAGGATAGATTCGAACTGATCACCTGTCCCTATTTCAGAGCCACTTAGGCAGAAACTTCTCCCTAAATAAGGCAGCGGGAGGGAGAGGAGAGGTTTGCTTTTTGTTTTTTTCCTCCTGCCTGAATTTGTTTATGATGTGCTTCACCATCAGGAAAGCAGGGAGGAGGTACATCTAAGGAAGGAGGGGCAGAACGAGAGACAGAGAGATGGAGAGAGGAGAGATGAAAAGAGAGTAGAGGTGACATCTCTGGCGAATCTCTAGAGGCGACCCCAGACTTGAACCAGTCGATGCTTTTTCCTATCAGATGCTTTTCTGGCCTTCGTGAAGAGTCAACTGCTTCTACATTTATAGCGCCGATCTCTCTAATCTTTGGATATCTTTACCAGTAGTTCTTCAGCATATTTTCCTTTGAATCTGGAGACACCATTTTGGTAAGTTATTTATTTATTTTTATTAGCAAATTATCGTGAAGTACCACCTGCCCACGCTGCTGTGGGAGTTTTGCACTTGTGATTCAAATTAACGCACCAAATGATTATGGAATGCTACTTTTTTATGTAGCCTCATAAAAGTGCTCTTTGGAATGAGTTACGCTGATTGCAGGAGTGGAACTATGAATTGGGGCAATTAAGAGTGTATGTAAATTTCTGTAGGCACTTGACTGAAGTGTGCCATTAAAATTCACAATAGAGCCCGTTGTGCCAACTCTTACAGTGAAGTACCGCAATTTTTTAATAGAATTGTTTTAAGCTAGAGATTTAATTTTTTTTTTTAAAATCATTTTTACCTGTAACTGAGAAAGAGCAAAATAAACAAATGATGATGATCACTGGATGCTTTTGAACAACTGAACATTGTTGCATAAGGAGATTTATTGCAGTGTAATACTCTAGAGAATAAAGTATGTAAATAAGGCCTTTGGGGCACGTGGGACACAAATGGAATCGTTCTGAATCTCTTCAGTCCATGAGAGCTAGTTCAGGCAGCAGAGAGAGAGAGAATATGAGAAAGAGAGAGCGCTGTGTAAGTGAGTGATCAGCACTGGAGAGAGAAAGTGTGTGTTGTGTGTGTGTGTGTGTGAGAGAGAGAGAGAGAGAGAGAGAGAGAGCAAAAGGTGGAGAGAGCAGGAGAAGGGGAACAGCAGAGAGCACATGCGAGTGTGTGTGCATTTGAGAGCAACAGCAAGCGAGAGAACCCAAGTGCTAACCAGTGATTCTCCCCTCCTCCTTCCATCTCTCCTTCCTGCTCCAGGCTCCAATGATCACTGGGCAGCTGAGCAAGCCGCTGCTCTCCCTGAGAGGAGAGATGGAAGGCGCAGAGCTGCGCGAGGACGAGAGGGCTCCCAGCCCGGACAGCGAGACTAATGAGGAACCTCTCCTGCTGCCTCCAGATGCTGAAGACAAGCTGTATGGTGAGTCCATCATCTTCATCATCCTCACCTCTTTTGTCTCTGCCCATCTTTTAGTTCTTAGCTCTTTCGATTTGACCACCAAGCTTTGGGGCCACACATGGAACAGCCAATGGGTTACAGAGAATAGTTGATGTGCATGTGTGTGTGTGTTTGTGTGTGTGTGTGTGTGTGTGTGTGCATATAAGTGAGAGATGAGTTAGAAAGTTTCGCTTGGAGGAGTTTTCTCAAGTGCTGATAAAATGCCTGCTGTCAGGATTGTAAAAGTGTTGGATGAAGTACATGAAAAGAGTTAGAGAGAAAGTGTACATCACATGTGGATGACTGAGGAGAAGTTGTTTCACTTATTATTGAATAAATCTGAGGTTTTGTTTTGAAGGAATAAAGCGTTATACAGCCAGCCAGTGAACTGTTGTGTGGCAGCGTATCATTTTACGGAGAAGTTGAATAACTAGCGGTGTGTGTAGAGAGACTGTCTGTGTTCTGCTGATGATCACCATAAATTGCATCAAGTCTTCTTGCACTAAGAAGAACTTCCCTTATCGTGGGACTGTCCAAAATCTTTTTTGGATGGGGGAGCTTTGGGATACAGCCCTGCTGCACGTGAGGACATCGTTTTTCGTTCAGAATGCAAAAAAAAAAGAAAGAAAGAAAGTATGACAGAATCTGGGGCAAACTGGCAACAGGAGACGCAGATGCACTCATCTGTCACACTGGGTGACATTTCTTCACATTTGCAATCTCCTTGGCTGAGACTGGAGATAAAAATGAGAGAAAGGTGGGATGCCTAAGGGGGAGAGAAATGTGATTGTTGTGTGGAGAGAGGTATACTCACTTTTTCCATTCTCTCACTCTCTTTTCTTGAGCTGTATCCCTCAGTATGCTTTAGTAACTTATGACAAATTACCTCTAATATGCGAAATAACATTTTATTAGTTGTGTTTTATAATGTAATCGCTGATATAAATAAACTTGTTGTTTTGTTTTGTTTTTTTTTGTAATAATAGTGCGTAAAAATCAAGTGCTATTGGGTAAACGGAGTAGCAATTCAATTTCCAGGGTTGTATTGTTTTTTTTATGCTTTTTCTTTAAACATGAAATTGAATTAAATTGAGAATGAATATGAAAGTTCGACTGTAGATTCTCGTAAATTCCTTTGGTGGGATTCTTACTTATGATTTCTTTTTAAGTATGCGTATCTGAAATTCAAAGAAAAGCCCTTGCTAAAATTAAGGGACACATATAAAGAAAAGAAACAAAAAAATCCTATAACATGACCATACAGACTGAGTATAATTTAATACAACTGCATATGTGTATTATATCTTCTAGATTTAACTTATTATAACTATCTGAAATTAGGTATCAAATTACAAGCTTGTAGTCGGATATATTTTAAGGTCAACAAATGCATTAAACCAGTGACGCTCTTATATTCTGCTTTACAATCTTATGTTTTTTTTTTGTTTTTTTTAATTGAATTGAATTGATCTCTCTGACCTCTAGTGAACTCATTTTGCTTTATTTTTAATAAGTTCACTTCTACTTTTTGATATTTACTATTTTTTTAATCTACTGTTTTTTTCCTCATACATACAAACATACATATGCCTGTGTTCAAGCACACACACACACACACACACACACACACACACATGAATATATCTACACATCTATCCACACAACCTGTCAGTCTCAAAATGTAAGCAGTAAAATAAACTATAGATAGAATTATTCAGATTCAGACCGTAAAGGGATTTTCCTTCCTGTTTGCCACTTAGCTGTATACTCAGAATGTAGCATGAAAGCTAAACGAATGGAAATCAAATACAACACTGGACATTTAAACATATGATATACTGATGCACACAAAATAATCAATTTTAAATAAAAACAGCATAAAATTATGCAAAACATATACTTTATGTCGATGTATTTAGATGTTCAGATGACTTTCAGGTCCTGACCCACGTCACATGGATCCGTTTGGATGTATTTTATTTTAGAAAGCCTTTCTTTTCTGCCTTGAATGTTGTGTTTAACTCATCCTCATCATAGATTCTTTCTTTCTTTCACTTTTCCGGTATATCCGTGTGCTGCAGTGTTGTAGCAGAAATGTTCAAACGCAGCTTGCCATACTGCACAGCGGATAGCGTTGCTGTCTCCCAGCTCCAGGATTCCTGGTTCAGTCCTGAGCTTGGCTTAGTGTCTGTGTGGAGATCCTGTGCATGTTCTCCTCGTCTCTGCGTGCGTTTCCTCCGGGTCCTCCGGTTTCCTACCACAGTCCAAAAACATGGCAGTAGGTGGATTAGCTCAATTGCTCCTAGGTGTAAAGAATGTGTGAATATGTGTATGGTGCCCTGCAGTGAACTGGGGTATCATTCATGGTGTATTCCCAGCTCGTACTCAGTCCCGGGATTGGCTCAGGACCAGGATGAAGCGCTCACGCTTCACGAATGAATGAATGAATGAATGAACTTGCCATAGTTTGTGAAGTTGAATCCACTGAAATAGACTTTATTGTTGTTGTGCTTGTTGTAAGATACAGATCCTTTTTTAAGTGACTGAGTGAGTTTCGTAGCTAGCTTAACTTTTCTATTAGTTCCACTGTAGTTACTGAACAATTCATAGTGGTTATAAATAATATATTAATAATATAAATAATAAAATGCTATAAAATTAATAATTAAATAATTAACCTAGAACTTAGTGGGTTAATTGTCATTTTATTATTTATAATGTGTTTATTAAGAATATATACTTGCCTCTATTCTGTGTTGCTAGTGTGTGTGTGTGTGTGTGTGTGTGTGTGTGTGTGTGTGTGTGTGTGTGTGTGTGTGTTTAGTTCTTCCTTCAACTCTCTTGCACTATTTCCTGGTCAGAGGAAACCTAACAGAGATTTGTCCAGTTATATCATCAGCTCCTCTCCCAGCTTGCTTGGATTGTACATTGCATCACGTATTATTCGTAATATACGTGACAAATAAATCTGACAAAGTAAAGCTGATTAGTAAACTGTACAATTTCTAAGGAATAAATCTGTTAGATTAACGGCATCCTCTCATTATTTGCGTAGTATACCCAGTTCCACTTCTTTCATCAGTGTTGCTAACTAAGTGTCGTTTGTTTAAAAGATGTCGGTGAATCCATCACAGCTAACAGCATCTCAGAATGTGAGAAATTCTCTTTCATTAGACCGAGGCAGGTATTCACGGCATTACATCAGACATTGAAGAGAAGTATAAAGAGCATGGGTTGGTGCTTTGAGATAAATTATACATCAGACATCAGCAACCCCCTTATGAATGCCAACCAACATAACATCGGTCTGTCTGTTTGTGTGTTTATATATCTGTGCGTGTGTGCGTGCGCGGTGTGTGTGTGTTAAGGAAGAAAGAGCTTTTGGATAACTGCATAGACAGTGGATAGGATATTTTCTTCTATCAGTGAATTATTTTTCTTTGTCTTTTGGGATGGGACTGGGACCGTGATGTGGCTTGACATTAAGGAGATAGAGTGTTAGCATGGCAGGCCTCTGCTGATTTGGGAGGACTGGCTGGCGTATGTGTGTGTGTGTGTGTGTGTGTGTGTGTGTGTGTGTGTGTGTGTGTGTGTGTGTGTGTGTGTGTGTGTGTGTGTTGGGTGGGGGATCTCTCTTAGATCCCCATTTGGTCCTCACTGTCAGCCCCCTGATTGGTCTGGAGGATTCCATTGTCAGTCTGATGAATTTTTAAGGATATCCCAAGGCAAGATTCACTAAGAGAGAGAGAGAGAGAGAGAGAGAGAGAGAGAGAGAGAGAGAGAGAGAGAGTACTTCATAAAGCCAGAGTTACAATTTTCTTTAATAAGCATCAAAACCTGCTTTTGTTGGCCGCTTTTTGTCATTTTTCCACCTTCATGTTTTCAACTCATCATCTGACTGTCTTTTAGTTGTTCTAGCTGTCATGACTGCAAGCAATCACACACACACACACACACACACACACACACACACACACACACACACACACACACAAACACACACACACAAACACAGGCATGTATTTAAGATGAATACATTTACAGCTAAACATTTAGTGGTAAACCACCAATAATATTCTTATACTCATATACAGTGGGGTCCACTATTCTGAGACCACATTGAAAATCTGGGATTTTGTTTCTCATTTAAAATGGGAAATAAACAGAAGGTTTTAGAATTTTGAAATATTTACGACAAAGAAAGTAAAAGTTCAATATCTTGAATATTTAATATTCAGGATTCTGCACTATTTCTAGTCCTTATTTAAATGTAAGCAAATGTGTGATTTTCCTCATAATCTCTTCTACTGAAGCACGCGCTCAGACCACACTCCTCTGAATCCAATCTAAACTGGATCACAAGGTTTTGCACAAACTTGTGGAGTCCACGCCAGCTCGAGTGTCATTAAAGCAAAAAGGGGACGTACCAAATACTAAGAAACTCCGAATTTCATGTAAATATTTGAAAGATTCTACTTTTCGCTCAGTCGTACTGGGTTAGGTGTTTGACTAGTCCAGGTGAGTGTTGGGAGGCAGCAGGGTGTTGAGTTATCTGACTGCCTCTGGGAGGAAACTGTTGCCGAGTCTGCTGGTGGTGACAAGGATGCTCCTGTACCTTCTGCCAGATGGCAGGAGGGTGAAGAGTCCATGAGAGAGGTGAGAGGGGGGTCCTCCGCAATACTGGTGGCTTTGCAGATGCAGCAGTTGTCGATGGTGGGTAGAGAGACGCTGTTCAGCTTTTCAGCTGTTCCCACAATCCACTGCAGGGCCTTGCGGTCGGAGACTGTGCGGTTCCCGTAGCACACGGGGGGAACAGCTGTAGAAAGAGGTGAGGATATGCGGTGGGAGTTTGGCTACACGCACACACACACACACACACACACACACACACACACACATATATATATATATATCACAACTCATCATCATCAGAATGATTACATTTACTATTTAGTTTTGTTTTAATTTAGAACTATTTGACTTGAATTGAATAGGTTTAATTCAAAGCTCAATAAGTCAACAACAAGTGGACCGATAAATAATGTCAACTTGAACCTAACGACAGTTTAAATAAAAAATGTAAGCTTCAGGAATAAAAAGCTCTAAGGTGCCAATAAGCATTGTAGGCGTTGAAATAATAAGCCTAATATTTATCATGTTCATGCAATAAGTCTGTACTGGGGGGTGGTGTGTGTGTGTGTGTGTGTGTGTGTGTAGAGTTTGAGTCAGTAAGTACATGAGAAACGGAAGGAAAGTGCTGAGCTGATTGTGTCTGTGCTGTCAGGGCTGTTTTTGCTTGCTGGGTGTTTATGTGTTTGTTTCTCGTTCCGAAGAAACTAAAACTGCGGCAGAGTTAGTGTACCCTACCTGTAACCATCGTATATATATATATTTATATTAATTAATTAATTGAGCTTCATTAATTGAGCTTATTATGCTGGTCAGGGTCCCAGTGGATCCAGAGCCTGTCCTGTAAATACTGGTGTGAAAGATGGGAATATGGAGATCTCATGTGAGAACAGATATATGGAAGAACAGATATTCACTTCATTTCAATTCATTTTTTATTTGTATAGCGCTTTTTTTTTTTACAAAGGTCATTGTCACTGTGATATGGAAGACTGAATCTGAGACTGAATATATGGAATATGGACAGTGAATCCGGAGCTCATTAATAAACGCGCCTTTAGGTGGCTAACAAACAGTTTAATTCCTTTTTTAAATTCTTACTCAATGTACTACACGTAAAATATAATAATAACATTAATACAACAACAACAACAACAACAACAACAATAATAATAATAATAAATGACATGCATCTTGATGTGTATATTTCATATTAGTAGAAGATAAGGATGAAGGATCTCCACACCATTTTACAATCTTTTATTATTAATAATATTTCTAATATTATTCATTATGCAATTTCATTCGGCTCAGACAAACACTTCAACGAAACCCCGATGTCACTGAGTGACAGCATGGACATGTTCATGCCAGGACAATTTGTTACCTATAGAGAATTCATTCCATCCTATAAAGCACATGCACTATGTGGTCAAAAGTATGTGGACACCTGACCGTTACACCCACATGTGCTTGTTGTGCATCTCATTCCTGATTTAATCCCCCTTTGCTGTTGTAATAAGTCCCACTCTTCTAGGAAGGCTTTGGAGATTTGCCCATTCACCCACAAGAGCATTAGTGAGGTCAGGAGCTGATTGTTAGGCACAGAGGCCTAGCATACAGCCAACGCTCCAGTTCATCCCAAAGGTGTTTGGTGGGGTTGAGGTCAGGGCTCTGTACAGGACACTCGAGTTCTTCCACACCAAACTGGTCAAACCATATCTTTATAAACCTCAGTTTGTGTACAGGGGCATTGCCATGCTGAAATCGGTTTGGACTCCTTAGTTCCAGTGAAGGGAAATCATAATAATACAGCATACAAAGACATCCTATTCTCTATTGTGACATTCAGCTGTGTGCTTCCACCTTTGTGTTGATGAAAGGCTCACATATGGCTGTGAAGGTCAGGTGTCCACATACTTTTGATCATAAAGGGTATGAATGTCAAGGATCCCTGGCGAAAAGTTTTCTAAACATTTAGTGAAATTATTTTATGTAGTGTGGCAAGAAGACTGCGGGGAGCAGCAACTGACTTTAGTATTCCAGATATGAAAACACCCACAGTGATGCCTTAGGTTATCCATGCAACATGCTATTAATGATGATGAAATAAAATATTCAACTTATTCTTATCATAAAACTTTGGCTATCAAAATACGGTTGGGTGTGTGTGTCTTCACCAGCTGCCTCTAGTGTGAAGGGTGTAATATGTGTTGTGCAGAGACATTTGAAGAGTTGCCAGGATTCATGTAATCAAAGCTGCAACAGAAATGTGAATACATGTATAGCAGGGTGGCGTGATGATGCAGAGGGTAGCACTGCTGCCTCACAGCTCCGAAAAAAACAGTAGGCGGATCTACTAAAATTGCCCCTGGGTGTGAATAAGTGTGTGAATGTGTGTGTGGATGGTGCCCTGTGGGGCATTGGGTGATTCTACGATTGCA
>CM074966.1:10413914-10436789 GCA_037577455.1 Pangasius macronema | reverse complement strand
GGGCATCAGAGAGTGTGAAGAGTTGACCTCTGAGGGAAGAGAAGAATTTCCGAGGGCTGAAGATGTATTTGAATTACAGGGTGTATAGAGTGTAAGACCTTTTAATTCCAGCCTGAGGCCTTCTAGTTATTTCAAAAAACACATCAAGGGAGGTGGGTCAACATCATTTATTGTATTAGTAAATATGACATCTTCAAATGGGCTACAACTTTTCTCAGATGCAAATTCAAAAGTGCTGGAGCAAATTTTGATTCATTCTGGTGAAATTCAGTTCCCATGAGGAAACATTTCATAGGCTTTAAACATACCATAGACACATACTCTTGTTTAAGATCAAGACTAGGACCCATTTTCCTCTAACTTCAGCCTTGTGGAGTGGAGACTCCTAACAACCATGGGTTGGAAAGCACAATTAGCATGCAAAGCTGATGATCATCATCTCTATAAACTTTTTTTTATAGTAAAACTTCAAATCATAGGGCACTTTGCTGCCCTGCTGCCTCAAAGGGATGACAGGTTCAGTCCTGTGCTCCTTGTGGCCGCGTGGGTTTCATAAAGGTTCGTCAGTCTCCTTCCACCTGCCAAAATCATGCTGGTATGTGAATTGACTAAATTAAATTGACCCTAGGTGTGAATGAGTGTACACAGGTGTACACATGAGTAGCAGTACACTGTCTTACCTTTACTTTGATCATTTGTTTTTAAAAAAAAAAGCAAATGAAGTCTCCTAAGAAAAATTAACATAGATAAAATACATCGTCTGTATATCAGAGAAATTCAGTATAGTATCCCTTCATGCCCAATGTTGGAATTTCATACACTGTCTCTCATTGTGAAGAACTGGCCTTAGGAGAGTCACTTTCTAAGAATCATAAGGAGAAATCTTTTTTTTTTTACTTTTAGCTATACATGAAACACTTACTACTTTTGCTCCTCAACTACTTTTCCACCTCATCCTCCCTGAAGACATTCCCAAACCCCATCTAAATCCCCCTCTAGGGATGAGAATACTGATATAGGTGATATGTCGTGTATCTCCTAGAGCCAGCTCTGTGTCCTGATCCCAACAAGCTGCTTTCTCTAGTCCCCTGAACCCTCTGGACCACTTAGGCTGCCTATCATTTAGTGCTGTCTGATCCCTATCCAAATCACTGCTTTGGACCTTTTAGTACTGTCTGAGCCCCAAGGGCAAGGCGTAAGGATGTGATGTGGTTCGTGTGCGCACACACACACACACACACACACACACACACACACATTAAAAATCTGGCCCAATCTTGTAAATGGTGTGATGTTAGGACACACAGGTGCTGTAGAGTAATGGGAAAAGTAGCTACTCCTCTCCTTCTGTACAAGGAGCAAAAATAGCCACACATGCTGTCCACCCTGCTCACCGTGACCTCTGTGTTCACCTCAGACAATCAGCCACATGCGACAAAAGCACGCACGTGCACACACACACACACACACACACACACACACACAGTCTGACAACACTCAAACACAAGACAAGTGTTTTTTTTTTTGTGGCAGCTCAGAGACAAGAGCTTTCAGAATGGACAGTGAACAACACACAATACACACACTTGCACCCACACAGACACACACAGGCTATACAGGGGGCCACAGAGGTCAGCCAAACAAGGTTCTGTTTAATAGAGGAAATCCTGTGATCTGGTCTGGTGGTTTTGTCTTCTTGTCTCCTTTCTCATGGCTCTGGGGTGAGAGTGAAATAAAAATGAGTGCTAGATTAGAAAGAGTCCAACAAGAACAGAAGTGGCCAGAAGTCATGGCAGCCTTTTTTATTATTTATTTATTTTTATTTTTTGATGTCAGTTCCTCAGATAGAAAGAGGTGGAAAACATGTATGATGAGCTGTAATATAGGACTAACTTTATTTAACTAACTGCTTATTTTGAGTGGAAAAATTGGAATTGTTCATAGTGCGCATATCTTACAAGTGTTTTCGCCTGTTCTCTAAAAGGGTGCCAATAGTTTATAGGATGACTTTAAGCGTTTGTTTTATGCCAGTGAAATTATGGCACATGTCCACTTGCAAATTTTGTCGTTGCATCTTGCCACTCTGCCTCTCTGATTACTGCCTGTGAGTGTGTGTCTGATTTGTTATGGTTGATGTGATTTGACAGTTTTATTTAACGTTATACCGAGCCATAAGCTTCAACTGTACACACAACTGCATGGGTTTAACTTACTCAGAAGCAATTAAATGAAAACATTCATTAGCCATCTACCTAAGCAGCTTCTTACTTAACAAGCTACTTAGCTAGTGTTAGCAAGCAACAAACTTCATATGATCAAATATTGTAACAAAATATAATTACAATTTCAAATAGAATAAACTGCTCCTAGGTGTGAAGGTGTGTGCATAGTGCAGTGTGATGGACTAGCGTACCATCCAGGGTGTATTTCCACATTCCTGGGACAGGCTCCAGATATATCACACCTCAAACCAGGATAAAGTGATCACTGAAGATACACCATATAATACCATAAAGCTCAGAAGTAAAATAAAGTAATTATGCTCGGATTCTGATAGGAAATGAATGGAAATGGATATTCTTTAAAGCAATGAGTCACTTTATCAGTCACATTTCCACTATTATGGAATTCTTTTACTTGCTCTGCGTGTTAACTACTGTTCACTCACGTTGTTTAATCAATAAACTCACGGCACATAGAAACCCAGGGGAATTTAGTGGTCTATTGAAACAAGAATGAAGAAGGAGATGAAGAATGAACTCATATTCTGTTTGTAATTACTAAAGAATCTAAAGGAAATAATTACACCAAGAAATAAATATCTAAAATAAGAAGTTGTAACATTTTCCCTTCTTTATGAGAGCTTTCATAAACAGTAAATTAAATGTAATCACATCCAAGTGTCTTGATCAAAAGCGTTTTCTATTTCTAATTATGTCTTTAGAGCCTGCAGTGCATGATCAGCTCTGACAATTAGCTCCCTCACTCGCTGTGATTAGAGCGGACCCGATGAATTTGCTCTAGTCTTTTAAGGAGAGTGGAAGGTCAGCGGCTCTCCTTAACAAGATGACAGCATTTATAAAGTACTGCTGTTAAGACACACTGTTACCTGCAGTGGTGCCCACATAATAGGGCCACATGGGGGTTTCTTCAGCGCTTCCCCTGTCTGCCTCTCTCTATTTGTTTTTCTTCTCTTCACACTCCTTTTGTTGTTCCATCTCTTTTTCTCTGGACCCGTCACTGGAGGCGGGAGAAGGGCCTGCATTTGCCTTTGATCTTTCCTCAGGTTCCAATAATTTTCTGACAGAAATCTGTTTTTTCACCTTCTTCTTAAATTCGTTTTTTTCCCCCTCCTCCCCTTCAGCCTTCTGTTCTTTGCTCTCCTTTTCTACCAGTAGTGCCGTTCAAGTGCTTCTGAGTTGTGAGAGCGCCACATACACTTCGCTCTGTCAAGGCCTGCAAGACAACTTGCCCCAACATTTCAAGCATGAATTGGACTCTTGGCTTTTTTTCCGGGCGCAGATGCCATATATAATTCATGGCAGGGTGTGAGAGTGGTGTCAACGTGTCAGCAGATAGAAGAAATATAAAAGTGGCCTGTTTACTGGTAGAGAGAGACTTTTTTTGTTCTTCTTCTCTGATTTTCTTGCTTCTTGGAGTAGAGGAGAGGATCAAATGCACGCCTGCCTGGATCTCAAGCAGAAATAGCCATACTAATCAAAGCAATGCCAGCCCCAATGCATTTTCCCAGTTATCTACAAGCGGGAAAAAAATCCTGTATTAATAATTGAAGCACATAAATTAATTATGGCTACTGGTGCATCTGTTGCTGACAAATTAATCCTTGCTGTGTTAATATGAGTATCACTCTCACATCATGCATTGATCTATTGTAGTTCACACCATTTGGGGTGATTTGTTTTACTGCTAGTTAGGCTGCCAGATTGAAATATTCCAGAAAAATCTGTCCTGTCTTTGTATACACAATACTGTAATGAGAAAATATGATTTTGCCCTGAAGTGGACATAAAACAGAACTATAGCATGACTTCATGAAGAATGGTGTGCATATATTTTCTGCCAAATATGATGTCTTTGTTTTCATTTACAAGAAACATATATGGTAGAAGTATGATATTCAGTGTTACACCATCAAACAGCGTGCTTTGGCAGTATAGCTGTAGTATAGCTGTATTCTGCCAAATGAATCTATTTTGAATTAATAATGGCTGTAATCTCAATGTGCCTAATTTGTTACTGTAAAATAATGAGGCACCCGATCTGAGTCTTAGCCACAGTGAGAACTGCAGTAGACGAGCTACAGATAAGAAGCAATGTGAATTACAACAAACGAAATGAAAAGGGCCCTTCAAATCAGTGAATTGAAGAAATGCACCAACATCAAAAGAGACATCTTTAAATAGCCCGGGGCATGGTACTACACTTTCACAGAGGCTTTCTAGAAGACAACTGCTCAATAATTTCAATAAGGAAGAATGGAACTCAAATAGATTTACAATTGCATAAAGTCACTTTTGGGTCAACAACATTTTAAAAGGAAACTAAAAAGCCAACACTTGGTAGCGTTACGTTACATCTACATAAGCCTTAAATGAGAACTAACATAAATATACACACATATTTATGAAGGCTTAATTCATCAGGCATAAAGACTGCTTTTGTCAATTTCAATGTCAAGTCATTTCGCATAATTTTGGGAGAACCCAGAGGAAACCCATGAACACTCAGAACATGGCAAGCTTCAGACAGACAGGAACTCTGTATCGAGGCAGCACTGTGCTGTCTTATGTGTTACTTTTTGAAATTTTCCAACTGTGACATTATGCTAACCTATGTCACACATCATCACCGTTATCACACTATAATATATCAGAAGTACAGTAATCTACATAGTTATGATGTAATGAAACTTAGCCCAGAAAACGTCATTACACAACATAATATATACAAGTCACATGACTCATTTGTTACATAAACATGACATCAGCTTGATAAAGGTGGAAACAAGTTTGAATAACTTTGTGTATGTAGCTTTATGGCAGTTCTCATGAACAGCTCATGTAGGTGTCATGTACTTCTGTGAACACTGCCCTTAAGTAAAATATTACCAACAGCTTTTTGGTGGAATGCATGAAACTACTGCATAGTGCTTAAAGCCGTTCTTTTTTCCGCAGCTACCTCATCTCTCAACTCCCAACTCCAGCATCTTCAGCATCTCCAACAAATACAACAGCACCACCAGCAACAACAGCAGCAGCAGCGAGAACGGGAACACAGAGAGCGAGAGCAGCAGCGAGAGCGAGAGCGAGAGCGAGAGCGAGAGCAGCAGCGAGAACGTGAACGTGAAAGAGAACAACATTGTGGGTCAGCACACCTCCAGCCTCACAATCAGCTGCCATCCCATCATCCACTGACTCCTCCAATAAAGTTACAAGCCACTGGTCCTTTGACAGGCGCCGCTTCCTCTTGTACCTCCTCCAGTCTTGGTTCAGTTAAGCCTTCACAATCTCCACCTTCTCATAAGCAGAACCAATCACCAGCACACAGCCTACCCTCGCCAGTCACACCTCCTCTGCCACTACAGGTAAGCTCGTAGTAAGCTCAAATTGTTATTATTCAAATGTACACTGGAAACACACACTCCTGAGTTACATAGCTGCGTTTTAACTAAAGGAAATTAAGGATAAACACCATGGTATACACTTTAGCTTAAAATAATAAAGCTTATGTGATACAAAGTTGATCTTATACATGATAGCTACATAAAACCCCAGTATGTTTACACCCCAAAAACAGCACTGACCAATGACCTTTATTTCTCCTGACGTCCTACAAGTTTATAATAACTCATTACTCCAAAGCAGTCATTTGTGGTTGACATAAATGCTGAATGATGACTGAAGGAAAACTCTAGTCAGGATTTCGGCCTGGCATGGAGGCCTTTGAGACAGATCTATGTAATGTCTCCTAAATATGATGTCGCTCCACTTAAAGGACTCGTTCTTCTACATTATTCACAACATGCCTGCAAAAATGGAGGTTCGGAGTGACACAGGGTCTGGGATGAATCTTAGAGAATGGGGCAGTAATTCAATTTAGTGATTGAATCTGTCTGGGGAAATCTTGGATATTACAAATATTGTTTCTGGAAGAGGTACTTGTTTGCCAAGCTGGTCCCTTTGAAAGAATGAAAATTGAAAGTTTATTGTTAAGAGTTCATTCTTGCCATCTTGCTTGCGACAGCAATAGAGCATTATTGAGGATGAAGAGCTTCAGAATATTAAGTTATGAGTTATGATGGTTTTGCTCTAACCTGATTTGAATCAATTACTTGATAATTACTTATTGACATGTTTCATATGGGTGAAGTATACACAGCTGATGCTGCATTAAGCTACTGGGATTTAAGATAGTGATCTTATGTGCTATTCGTTTGTAGTTTTTATAGCTTTTTTTTAGTTTTTAATAATAATTTGTTTTTAACCTGCAGAGACTTGCTGATTTGTGTTTAAATAATAAATGTGCAACATAAACGTGAACAGATATCATGTATAAACCACCACAATATCCAATATCCTTCACTAACTACAAAGTTTCTCTCTGCTCTCTATCTATCTATCTATCTATCTATGTGTGTGTGTGTGTGTATATATATATATATATATATATTCTCCTCCTTTTTCATTTATCCATCTGTCCATTTGTCCATTCATTTCTCCTCCTCTGTCTGTCTGGCTCTTCACTCCTTCTTTAATAACCTGCTCCCCCCTTTTATATCCCAGTGGTTTCATTTCAGCCAGAGGTCGCCTCCATGTCCTTCCCCACATTCATCAGCGTCATGGCCCTTCTTGCTCTGTGCTGTGGCCCCCTTCATGGCTGTCGTCAACTTAGGCCATTTATTTCACCTTCTATCCCTCTGTCAGGCCTTTACACATACCAGCTGGACCCTACAGGCCCCTGAGCTAATGGTCCCTGGAGCCCACAACTAATGCTTATCAAAAAAAGGCTCCTCAGGGACAACCAGTTATTGTAATATTTTTTTTTTTGGAACAGTTGAATCACATCTGATTCAATTTGGCATGCAATTTTTGAACCCATGCTTACATGATTTATATACATTATATACACATTATTTAGGAGTTTTCAGGGTTAAGCAGAATTAAAAAGGGAATTGTGAGAACTGGCCAATATTTCACTAGCATATTTAATGATTTGATATTTGACCAGTTTCTTTTAGTTGTGTCAGGAGTTATGATATTTTCTGAGTCCATAAACACTGTAACCATGTCCACAAACACAATAACCTTGACACAATCATGCAGTGATGAAATTATTCATTGGTCAAAGAAGTCATTATAGATTAAACTAAGACATCTGCCAAGCTCTTTCCCCAGGTCAAAGTTACATTAGGGCTCATTACTTTATTGCCCCATTCAATGAGATTAAGTATAGTGGTGCCATAAATAAGTAAAAGGCTTACTGTGTCCCTAGGTCATAAGCAAGGACTACATCACATCAGGGCCAAGGACAGAGCCTTGAAGAACACCCTTTGCACGGTCTGTGGCAGAGCATCTAGAGTTTAGCCCTAACCCAGTGGTGTATGATTAGATTTCCAGCTAAATGTTTAGATTTCCGATTTCCGGCTAAATGATTAGATTTCCGTCTGCTTAATCCATAGAGCAGGGGTGTCCAAAGTTTTTTGAAAGGGGACCAGATTAGACTGCCTGAGGGCCATATACTGGGTTTATAGTTTTTTTTATGTTTCATTACCTACTTCAACATGCAAACGCAATATGTGTGATAGTGAGAGTTGGGTGAGTCCATGATTAGGGTGCCATATATATATATATATTTATAAATGTATGTAAACTAATGTTAAAAGACATTTTTAAACATAGAGTCCTTCACAACAACCTATGTATATGATACAAACATAAACCATTAATTAAAAAAAAACTAACTAGAGGACTTAAAAGCTTAGAAAGATGCCTGTCCCAGCTCACTATACCATAAGTACACACAAGCACATTCACCCCATGAATTCTGAATTTTGCATATTCCACCAGTCACATGCACAAATGAAAGAAAATAAGCGTATTGTTTCTTGGTCTCCAGTGATATTTTGATACTGACAGATAATTTCACTTTGAACTTGATGCAAGCAAGTTATCCAAATGATTAAAAAGAGAAGAATTAGGTAAATTAAATGTCCTTAATGACCTCGTGCCATTAGTATGGATGCTAGTTAACTACATTTTGAGTATTTGCTAATTCTTTGCTAATATTTTCAATCCTGTTACTCATTGAAAAGCAAAATGACAATTTACAAGAAACCTTTGCTTAAAAATAAGTATATCTTTTAGGAGTTACAAGGGCTAAATGGAATCACCCAGAAAAGAAGAGATAGAAGCAAGTGTGTGTGTAAGTGTGTGTGTGGGTGTGTGTGACATCCCTGCTGGGGGGTCTGAGCTCATAATTGGCTTTGCATCTGTGTCTGAGTGAAAGGGATGCACTGCATTTCACCCAAGTTTTGCTGTTGACTTCAAGGCACAGCCACACACTGACTCCAGAAACAACCAGAGAATTACAGGGAAGAATGTTTCCGAGACCTCTGTGATAACCCCTCCTGGTAACATGGGTACAACACACTTCTTTTTTCTTGTTCTCTCCTCCTGTCTTGTCTACAACCCTTGATGATCACTTGAGCATGGGAGGGCTGAGCAGATCTCCTATAATCAGAAAAGGCCTGAGGGCCAAAAAAGAGACTGAATTGACAGCTTTGTGTTTCATAATGCCACACTGAGTGAGTCCAATGTTCAAAATGAAGTTAGTGTTAGCCCTCACTTCTTTCTTCCCTCCTCTCTCTCTCTCTCTCTCTCTCTCTCTCTCTTTCTCACATCTCTCTGTTTTTACTTGTAGCCATGTTTTGAGTAGATCATGTGTCATGAACCTTTCGTTGCTGAAACATCCTGGCTTCATTTCTGCGTTTGAATTAGTGCTTTAAATACTTCAATCCCAATCAGCTCACCTCCCAGGCTGATAGCAACCGAAAGGCAGAGAAATGTGAGACAGAGAGACAAAGAATGAAAGAGAGACACAGAGACAGACACAGTGAGGTAGGAGAGGGTCATATGAGCGTATAAACTGCTTGTGTGATGACAGACACACACACACCCGCACACATAGGAGATTATAAAATTTGCTTAAGTGTGTTAATGGGCTGATTAGCATGGTGACTGGGATTTGTGGGAGTTGATTGATCGGGGCAGCAGGGTTTCTCCACGCTGAGGAAGCTCGGGGATTTGTATATGTCTGAGTGTCTGTCTGTGTGTGTGTGAGTGTGTGTGTATGTGAGTGGCCGATGTAAGCCAGTGAAGTGGCAAATTACAGCAGGCCTACAGCTGTAGGCCGACATTATGATTAATTTGATCAGTAATTTCTCCTGTTTTTCATTCTAATCACCGTGACCATTCTGCTGTAGCAGGTCTTTCAGATCTAATTAAGATCAATTCCGGTGTAACCAGCTCAGCTTGTATGCTCTCTCTCTCTCTCTCTCTCTCTCTCTCTCTCTCACACACACACACACACACACACATACACACACACACTAATCTGTGGATAAGAAGTAGTTTTGGCTGTCCACGTGTGCACACATGTTTTCTCTCTCTCTCTCTCTCTTTCTGTCTATCTCTCTCTCTACTTCTCTCTCTCTCTCTCTCTAGGTGTAACATCACAGATTGACAAACACAGTGTGTATAGAGTAATGTAGTTCAGTCACACGTGTATGTGCCTGTTTACTGGTGTCTCTCTGTCCTGGGGTCCAGCCAGAGATTGTAATTAACTTTGTAGGTCACTAGCTAGTCAGTATTGACTAGCGATTCACCCCAAATGCACTGCTATACATCCTAAATTTCTAAAATGAATCCATAAATTGAATAATTATTCATTTACTGTGTCACTGTAACAAGAATACAGCAAATAGTTACTGCAAAGATGATGTGTACGTGTCTGTAAATTATTCTGCTAAACTGGATGCTATCTTAAGCTAACATCCAGCAACCTGTAACTAAATATAAGACAGATGACAATCTACAGTCACTTTTTTTTTCACTGCCATGTCACATACAGTCTTGATATTATATATTAGCTAGTAGCTGTCTTGTAAACAGGCTTTTCATGACCTTCCTGTCAGCTTTCATTAATGCACCTTTTCATCATTGTTTTTCTCTTTGCACCCTTTTTGATTATTTTGTATTCTCTGTTCCTGAATATGTAGTATTCTCTGTACTACTGACTATCACAAGAAAAAAAAGCAAAAAACAAAACAAAAAAAAAAACACTACACGCTGTTGAATTTGATCAGTAGCGTGCAAAGCTCAAAAACCTCTGCATTAAAAAACCTCACAAAACTGTTAAACTGTTAAACTGTTAAACTATTAAATTCAGCTTTTTGACAGCTTCTTTTGGATTTTATTCATTACACATATTTAAAATTCAATGAATTCCAACAAACATTAATAGAGGATAATATAAGCAATAATCATGAATAGAAATGTACACTACACTAGATAATATTGAAAGAATTCAACGTCATTGTGCGATGTCAGTACTTCGGGCTGGAGAAGCAGCTAGTCTTTCAAACCAGGTTATTTGTCACCATGTTTGGCTTAGTGAAGAACAGATAAACCACAGTTTACATATGCACTGTTGCTGGTAAACCAGCAGAATGAACAAGCTGAATAAAGGAAATGTGCAAGTTAACTGCTACCTTTTTATATAATGTAGTGACTTTTCATTTTTTGCCTGAGCAGCACCATAAGTTTACCTGCATATTAGGCAAATTTTGGCAATAATTTCAAGCCCTGGCTTTAAGAGATTAAGGTATACAGTAGACGAAGATGTTCTGTCTGACTTCTCTCTCTGTATCCTTCTTCCTCTATCTCTTTATCTCCTTCTGTCTTTGTGTCCAACCCTCAAACCCTGAGGCTTAATTACACACTACTACTGGCCAGCATTCGAGCAGTGCCAATTTACTGTCAGAGCCCCAGTCCACAGACAACTCACCTTCTCTCTCTCTCTCTCTCTCTCTCTCTCTCTCTCTCTCTCTCTGTCTATTTATCTCTCTCTGCAATTACGCAGGCCTCTTCTCCTCCCTCCTTGCCTCTCTCTCGTTGTTCCCCTGGTCTCTTCTCCTCTCCTCTCATCTCTCCCTCCCTCTGCCTCCTTCTCTCCATTCTCCACCATTCCCCAGCAATCAGCCATCATTACAGCACACTCTTAAAATCCCATCTTGGCCAAGGTCAGCTGCACGCACACACACATACAAACACACACACACACACACACACACACACACACACACACACACACACACACACACACATATATGCTCCTCCATCTTCCACCACTGCTTTTATGCTCTTTGGGCCTTCTTCACACACACACACACACACACACACACACACACACACACACACACACACACACACACACTCTTCAGGACCACCTTCAGTTTGCCGGCGTGTGTCAGAACCCTTATGACCAGAGTCCACTTTTCACCCCTTTTGCCCCTGAGTGAGAGAGGATGAGCTCATTGCTAATTATTTCATCCACCCATAATGGCCTGCATTGATGATCTTATTAGGTTTAATGTATCTATTTATTTTGATGGCAATGGCAGCAGCGTTGTAATTAGGTGTTCATTATAAAACCACTTTGTTCAATTAGCCACCCTCGCTGACTAAAGCCATTGAGTAGAATAACATTAAAATGCCATGCTGCTAGATCCCAGGTGGTTTCTATGCACCAGTAACCCAGCGTGATAATCTGCTCATGTAGCGTCCTGTAGAACACAAAGGCTAAATGTGTGTGAAATTATATGTCCTCTTATTTGATGGGAGCAAAGTGGAAGAGCAAGATGACTGTTAGCATTGCGGGATTCCAGTCCAAGTGTTTGATTCCTACCGAGAACCTATTTTAATCCATCGATAATTCTTCTCAAATTATATTTCTTCTAATTACATCAATCTGCACTAATATAAGTAAAATATTTATTATTTACTTGCTATTTGTTATTATTTATTATGTCCTTGTGACTGTAATGACCTTATCAGTAACCATTATTACACATTATTATTATTATTATTATTATTATTATTATATCCATGTATCTACTGAAGCAGTTTGGCACTATTTATTAATTTTATGTTACTTCTAGAAACAACCATTTTGGTCACATCAATCATGTTTCAAATTTTGGGACAGATCTACAACATGTTTTCTCTTAAACCAAAGTAACAGTACTACAAAAGTCAAAACTTGTCCACTTGTGACCACCAAACCTAACAACTGAAGCTTTAAGCTCCACCATAATCACATCATATATGTGAAAAGCTGAAAAGCTGAAAAGCTGAAAAACTTGCTGGTCAAATTAGATGTCATTACTGTACACATACCAATTTCCTTTATAAACCTTATAAACCTCATTTACTAGAGTGGCAACACATGCAATCACATTATAATTTATAATTTTTTTCTGTATATGCAGAATCTCAGTTTCTAGATGATCTATATTCATGTTCGATTTAAGTTTTTATACTTAGAAGAGATTAGAACAGCCCATTGTGCTTTCTTGGTGAAAAAATGAAGAAGTGATTTTCCAACAAACTGTTCTGTAAAAGTCTTTCTCTTGAGTTCCTAACTTAACTTAACTTAATATAATTTTTTGGGTCTATTAATTTAATTAGTATGTTTAAACATGTTTAATTAGATGTTACCTCATTTGCCTAACTAAATATTCATTTTTGAGTCCTAATACAAGATTCAAAAATAATTACAGACAAAAAAAAAAAAAAAAACAGCAATCAACTGGAAAACACTGATTGTGATATCTGTTGTTAAAATACTCTCCTTTTTAGCTGTAGTGTCGTGCCTTCTGTGATGCATAACTGGTAATTTTTTTAACTTGTAAAGTTAAAAAACACAAAGAAATACTTGAGAAAGTATGAAATTTCCAGCTATTAGAATCTGTGTAATTATTACATTGTGGTCACATATACATATATGTATATGTATATACACATATGTATGTATGTATGTGTATGTATATATATATATATATATATATATATGTACACACACACACGCACACACTGTACAGTAGACACAATAGGCTTAAACGGAATAGACATATGCACAGATGTGCTAATACAGCTATGTCCAAGGTGAAAGCAATGGCAGAAGCATTAAGGATGTGTGTACAATTAGAATTACAATCACAAATGTTCATTGTAATTACTGCAGACTTGTCTAATAAATCCTCGCCACTTACTCTACTCTAAAATAAAGTGCTACCCATTTTGTATTCGTTTTGGATGACTTCTTAATAGCAAGTTTAGACTATTGCACTCTTTCTCTTTTGAGGATATTTTCCTCTCCTATCCTTTTCACTACACCTGTCTCTGCTCGCTTTCTTCTTTCCTCACTCGGTCTCTCTCCCTCCTTCCCTTTCTCCCTCTCCATCTACCTCCCTCCCTCTCACTGTGTCTCATTAATGCAGGCCAGCAGACAGTCTTTCTTAAGAAGGCAGAAAATTGCCTTACGTAACGAGTGGCTCGCTGTTTGAAAATACAAATGTGCACTGGTGACTGAAGCAGAAAATAAGACTATTGCACATCGGCGACGGCGCATTTCATATGAATAATTATAAAGCATGGCACGGCGCTAGCGTGCAGGAGCTGGCCACTGAAAGCTACAGAGAAAAGCTCCTTCTTTATTTACTTAGAAATTAGGGATTATTTTTCAGAAAAAAAAGCAGGAAGCCTGCAGAAGGTGTCTGGATCAGGATGAGCTAGTGGAAAAAGGAATGACTATGAATTTTTTATGACATCCTGCCTAAGAAAAAAGTTTCAGATTTGTGTTTTTTTTTTGTCCTCCTCACTTTTTACATCATGAAGACTTTGAGAAACTTCTCTCACAGAAAATGCACATAAACACTGCTGGATTAAAACAGACACTACTCATGTTTTGTTTTTCCTTATATAGTGCATATGTTTTAGACAATTCAGTTATTTTCACGTGGTCATTTTTCACATATGATTTAGTTTTTCAGAAGGGATTTTCTCAAAGAAATACGTCTTTTCACATGCGATCACATATCATTCACATCATGTCATGTATTTCCTTGAATGTGCAATTGCTGGGTGCGACATGGTGAAATACTTTGTTTGATTTGAACATGATCACATGAAAAACATGTGAAATGTATATAATGTTTCCACAAGGGTTGTATTGACCCCACTTTTTCATAATATTCAATTCAATTCAGTTTATTTGTATAGCGCTTTTTACAATGTCATTGCTTCAAAGCAGCTTTACACAAAAAAAAAAAAAAAAAAGTAAGATGAAGTGTGAGAGTGTGTGTCTGATGAGCAAGCCACGGCAACGGTGGCAAGGAAAAACTCCCTGAGATGGAGATAGGAAGAAACCTTGAGAGAACCCATCCCCATATGGGTTAACA
Source organism: Pangasius macronema (assembly GCA_037577455.1). Lineage (NCBI taxonomy): Eukaryota > Metazoa > Chordata > Actinopteri > Siluriformes > Pangasiidae > Pangasius > Pangasius macronema. The sequence goes on along the minus strand of CM074966.1, from coordinate 10,422,250 downwards.
AGAGTGTGTGTGTGTGTAAATGTGTATTTGTGTAGTCCATAGAAAACAGCTGAGGCGTCTTCANCCTTGAGAGGAACCAGACTCAACAGAGAACCCATCCTCATATGGGTTAACAGGAGTGTGTGTGTGTGTAAATGTGTACTTGTGTAGTCCATAGAAAACAGCTGAGGCGTTTTCAAGGCAAAATGAGACGCCGCCGGTGGACAGGTCCAGAGTGGTGGTGTTGGGCGGTGGGCAGGTCCAGAGTGGTGGTGTTGGGCGGTGGACAGGTCCAGAGTGGTGGTGTTTGGGCGGTGGGCAGGTCCAGAGTGGTGGTGTTGGGCGGTGGGCATCTGGAACACCGGCAGCTCAGGGGTGTAACTCGGAGAAAGAGAGGGAGAGCGGTTAGGAACGGNTGTTTGGGCGGTGGGCATCTGGAACACCGGCAGCTCAGGGGTGTAACTCGGAGAAAGAATAATATTAGCTCTTTTCATTCTGTACAAATAAAGACAAAGAATTAACTGTAGACATTAACAGGCATCACAATTTTAACTAAATCTATTAAACAACCATGGTCAAGGGCAGAAAGCTGAGTTAAATGCAGGGCCTGACTAAGTGCACTCCTTCATCCTCTCACTCTTTTCTCCTCTTCACAGCCATTAGCAGTTCTAAATTGTGTCTTTATGCAGAAGTTTTCTTGTCATCACTCAGAGTTTTGTCTGATGTCCTTCTCTAACACCAACGTGTGTGAACGTCACAACATTACTTTCATTATTTATTGCGACTTTCCCCATTGTCTTGTTAAGGTCTTTGTCTAACTCAATAATGTGTAGCACTTGTTAAGTTTGTTCCAACCCCTGTAGACCACCTAGAGGAACATATGGAAGAAACTGATCAATGCTGTCTTCAAATGTCGTAGATTCATCACTCCACTTAGAGATGATACAGTGCAAGTGCTTGTAGTTGTGTGTACATGCCAGAGTAGTGTATATTTGAAAGAAGGGTAAGCGTATTGTTGTGTGCGCATGTGTAAGGGTGTCTGTGTGTGTGTATGTGTGTGTGTATGCAGGTTATTGATTGAGCCCCTGACCACATCATTGCCACACAGGCGCTCTCAGTCACCATTAATCTTGTACGTTTGCCTTTCCAAATGGCAGCTGGCAGCCGCCACCGAAAAAGCTCAGCCATTTCTCTTCATTAGCGGCGTTCAGTTTGGGACATGATAGTGCGCAGTAATCATTTACCATTATTCTGTTTATGAAGCTTAGACACAGCTGACCCTCACCAGACTGAATAGAGACCATCAAAAGATCACCAGCCATTGATTAGGCCAATATTAAAGTCATTCAAATGCTGGATTTGTATGTCAGGACAATAAGCAATGTGAAAAGAGATGGCATTCTGCGCAAATGTCGCAGATCAGAATTTGATATGATGAATTAGAACTGTTTAGTTTGCCTTATGTACACACACTGGATTTTATTCCTTTCCTCAGATTAAGATTTCTAGTTTTTATACGTTTTTATTCATGCAGTACAACTTTACTATTGATTATCCTATGTGTGCCTATATTTGTATTGGGTTTGGTTTCTATCCATGCTTTATTATTCAGGTGAAATACCATTGATATTGATTATATACGGCAAAACTGCCGTCCAAATGCTATTAAGAAAACACTGTTTAGCAATAGATGTATCATCACGCCAGCACTTTTCTTTAGATGTTATAGAAACATATTCTCAGAAACTATATTATCCTCAAATCTATTCATATATTTGTGTGTGTGCGTGTGTGTTTTTACAAATTTACAAATAACAGGATTCTTTTTAAGGCTTTTATTTCACTTTGTTAATTTCAAATCAAAATGACCTGAACACAAAACAATATTTATACAGTCAAAAGATATTTAAATTTTCACCGGTAGGACTTGTCATACATTGTTCAATTTCGTTTACAGCCAGCTTACACTTCCAAGCAGTAGTAACAGATCAGCATACTGCCTTAGTTCTTCTTTAGTCTTTCCTGTGTGTTCACACAGACAGTATATGCACATAATCATAAATGCACCATATATGATTTCCCATCTCTCAGCAGAATACAGTGTATTCCTGTTCATTTAATCATTAATGCCTTTTAAAACCATACTGGCTTCATCACAGTGGGAAAAAAAGTAGGATGAAAGACTAATGGATTAAAATCTATGCATGGAATTGGTTATCAGTGAATTGCGAGAGAGAGGGGGGGGGGTTCTCTATAATGGCATATACCGCAGTTAATTATCATAGAGTTAATGAGTCGCATGATTGACGCTTAGTGCCAGACACTCGATCATGATTTTATAGGTGCATTTGTCAGTTTATTTCCTGCCTTGTCTAGTCTTCATTTGCATTCTGGCTCGTTAAACATGACCCCTTTTGCCTCCCTTTTTGCTCTATCAAGCAGCACATGGCCAGTTGTATTTATAGTTGTATAGATACAGCTCCAGACACTGATGATGTAAAGTTCCAGGCTGGTGGAAACTGCGAAGTCCAAGTCAACTGCTCTTGCAAAATGAAAGAATGCTTATTTAACCCAACATTACCGAGCAAATCTGGAAAGCATGATTTTAAGTAATATGAAATGTACTTATGTAATTTGTGTCGAATAAATTTAATATAAGTGATTGTTTGAAGGTCGATTACGATTACAATCAAATCACTCACTTACGATCAAAAGTATGTTAGAAAGGTAATGCTAACTTAGTGTGTTGGAAAGGGAATGTTAGCTTAGTGTGTTAGAAAGGGAATGTTAGCTTAGTGTGTTGGAAAGGTAATGCTAGCTTAGTGTGTTAGAAAGGGAATGTTAGTGCGTTAGAAAGGGAATGTTAGCTTAGTGTGTTGGAAAGGTAATGCTAGCTTAGTGTGTTAGAAAGGTAATGTTAGCTTAGTGTGTTAGAAAGGTAATGCTAGCTGAGTGTGTTAGAAAGGGAATGTTAGCTTAGTGTGTTGGAAAGGTAATGCTAGCTTAGTGTGTTAGAAAGGTAATGTTAGCTTAGTTAGGTGTAACTGTTAACTGCAAGTTGGTGTTTTGGCAGATGGTAGCTAAGTTAGCTGGCTAATGTGGTTAATTTACCAAGCTAATACACATGGAAAATGTGATTTTAACAGCCAGCATCCTGTCCCTATCTCACTCGCATATATATATATATATATATATATATTATATATATAGTGTAGGTATACACAAACAACTTGTAGGGTAAGGTCTAAATCAGGGGGAAACGGCAATATTATACGGTCACTCTTCTGGGAAGGCCACTAGATTTTCGAGCGTGGCTGTGGGGGTTTGTGCTCATTCAGCCACGAGAGCATTAGTGAGGCCAGGCACTGATGTTGGGAGAGAAGGCCTGGCACACAGTCAACTTTTCAATTCATCCCAAAGGTGTTCGGTGAGTTTGAGATCAGGGCTCTGTGCAGGACACTTGAGTTCTTCCACACCAACCTTGGCAAACCATGTCTTCATGGACCTCACTTTGTACATAGGGACATTGTCATGCTGGAACATGTTTGAGCCTTTTAGTTTGGGGAAGACCCACATATGGGTGTGATGGTGTCCTCATACTTTTGGCCACATATATATACGTATATATATATATATATATATATATATATATATATATATATATATATATATTGATTCAATTTGCTTATTTCTTGACTTGCAGCCAGAGCAGTTGAACAGAAGAAGCAGTAGCTTGCTGGTGGTCAGACTTGAGGAATAGAGGTTTTAATGGGATTTTGATGTACCCACAAAAAGGGAAAGGCCATGCCAAGGGACAGAGAGAAGAATAGAGGAAAGGTGAGGGTGAGGTTTTTGCACAAGGTGGTAAGAAGTCTGCAGAGAGGACAAGTGAGATAGCAAGCATGTTCACTCTGTCATGAGAAAAGAGAGAAGAGAGAGAGAGCAAAGAGAAAGAACACGAGTGAGATAGGGACAGGATGGTGGCTGTTTGCTGTTTTAAATGATGGGAAAAACAATGCATTAATATGTGTTACTATGGCTATAGAAATATTCTGAAGAGAAACAAGACAGCTTCAGCAAACACACAGTTGTGCAGATGTTAGATCATACACTCATGATTTGTACTGAAAATCGACTTTTTTTTCTTTCAATGCACCAACTTTCTTTCTGTTTTTGTTATATTAGGGCATTTTTTAAACCTTTGTTATATCTATAGCTTTGAAATATGGATCCTGTGATTCATAATCCATTAAAGATGCATTTAGAATGTGTTATATACCACCTATAATACCTTATCATGCTTTAACAAAAACCTCTATAATTACCTCCTAAGTCATTATGGTTACATGCAAAGCACGTTATAAATCACAGGTATGTGAGTTTACAAGAGTTAGAATAAATAACACATTGTAATATCTGTTCATAAGGACTTTATAGACAGTAATATTGTAATGCACTGTATTACAGGCTCTGCATTTTAACTTTCTGTACAGATATTCTATGTTAACAACACTAGTGTCTATGATATTCTGATAAACAGGAATTACACAATTTACTAAATATTTAATATTTAGTAAATTAAATATTAAATATTTAATATTTAATATTAAATATTTATGTATACCGAGAAACTTTACTTAGGAGTTTTTTTAAATACAGGTTTAAGCCAAAAATTCTAAGCTAATATACCACAGCACTGTTAATTTCTCAATTCTGATTGGTCAGAAAGTGTAGATTAATTTTTTGACAGTACTTCTGGCTGCAAGGTTTATATTAACGCTTCTAATGCGTTATTGCTTCTAGAGTACCAGCTTACCCAGGGACTTGAACGGCAGATGCTCCACATAAACAGATGTGATTATGTATTCGATAACACATTGTAAATGCATTTATAATGTATTCTGAATACAGATTTCATAGGAATTGTGGCCGAAGTAGATACTATAAAACCTACGCTTTTCTAGTAGTATACTGTAGTTAATCCAATGTAGGTACTCTACAAACTGTCAACAAACCTTCAATAGACTGTTAATAACCTGTAATATCACACACATCAACCAGCCTGTACAATATGTCAAGGATTTTTGGTTGTTTTTTTGGGATTTTTGATACTTAGTAGGTCATATATAGCATTACTATTCATCCCTTGTCCTATCACAATTTCAAATTCATTTCAGTGATGTTTGACATGCTGAAAGATATTTAAACTTTATTACTGAACAACAACCCTTACTTAGTTATCCGACGAAGTAATGACGAAGTGATTACTCAGATTTCGTCTAATAGGTTTAAAAGTAATACTGAATATATAAATTAAATCATCATTTTTTGGAAAGCACCAAGCTGTCTTATGTCCAGATCTCTACTTATGTCAGAGGGCTAATGCAGTTAGCATTGCCTTTTTATTTTTATCTTAAAACCAGCGCCGGTTTGCCTGAGATCATGAACATCTACAGAGTTAACGGCAGTCACCTTAAGGCCAGTTGAATCGGATTGTATTCACAGTGAAAGCGATAGAGTCTGTGTGAATAGAAAAGGCAGAAAATGGACTCTAGCTTTTGGAGCGTTTTACTCGGGTGTTCAGAGGTCTCTCTGTGCTAACACTGAGCCATTTTTCCTTCCTTCTGGAGATTACATGGGTTGTTGCTCCATATGACCGTGCTGGTCAAACGACCATTGCAGGCCACACAGAACTTAATAGAGTTTAAAATTTACTCACCCGCTTTGGCAAAGGGTGTAAAATGTGTGTGCGTGTGTGCGTTCGTGTGTGTGTGTGTGTGATTGTGTGTGTGTATCTGAGCATGAGGGATTTTTCCCCACTGAATGAACAGCAATATAGATAGCAATTCTGTTTAACTTGGGTCTGCTTATATTGGTAAAAATGTTGTTTTTCTTTGTAATTGCTGTATTTGTTGCACCCTTAAAATTGAGTTTCATTTACAAGTATGCCTAAGTAGCAAAGTTTAATGCCATAAAACCTCAGATTTGTACTCTTCAGTTTCATNAGGAAGGAATGTGTTTTACCTGCAATTTCCCTGCGATTTGTCTGTAAGCAGGAGGCCTTTTTAGTGACACACAACCATGTCATCAGTAAAAATGCATGGGGGGCTTAAATGTTTCCTGCCTCACTGTACCTTGCAGAAGCGAGTCAGCCCCCTGGAAAATCACCTGTTTAGGCTCAAATTCTGCAATCTTCTCCACACGTTTCCCCTTCCTCTCCCACCTCCTGCTGCTGATTTTACTGACGCACACATTAGCACTTGTGCAATCACACTGGGGGTGAATGATATTAATTAACATAATAGAGGGATTTGTACATATTTGTATTCTAATAAATTGATATAGCATTATCTGATATCAGTGTCAGTGGTAGAGCTGTGATGATATTGATTTTATGGCTTAGAGTTGTAAATGGGTTGCGTTTTAGCACACACACATGCTGTGCATTTGGTTATTTAAAGAGATGAGGTGTTGGGTTTTATATGATTCACAGGGCACATGGCATCCTTTCAGCTCAGTAGTGCTGTTCAAGTCAACACATAAGACATCATGTTATTAATGTGTGATCGCGACCACATGCCCTACATGATAGGAATTAATGTGAAAATAAACGAATCATGTGAAAAATCACATGTGGACAAATAAAAACGCATGCTGATATATAAAATCACAAGCCATACATGTGAGAAATCAACATGTGGCATTAACTGAATCATGTGAGAAATCACATGTAGGGGGAAAAAAATCCACAAGAATGTGAAAAATTGTGAAATGTAACCAAAACCATTTGTGTAAAATTTCCGTGTGAATCATGTGGAGTTTGTGTGCCTTTCTGTAAGGGTCCAATGATAAAAGAAAAAAATATTGTGATGCCATCTTTTGATTTTATAAAGAGCCTTTTTTATAGTTGTATATTTAACCATTTTTATTAGTACAGCAGAGTACCATTATCATTATGTGGAAAGATCTTTGTGGTGGAGAATTACAAACAAAAAACAATAAAATCTTAAAGAAATCTTAAAGAAACCAAAAATGTTTCTTCATTGGCATCACTCTAAATAATAATTACTGGCACCTTCATTTTTAAGAGTGTAGTAACTCGACTCCACAATCACTCAGATCTCTGACGAATCACACTTTTGTATATTTCAGTACCTGCCTTGATGCACCTAAACCTCCTCAAGCCTCTTAAGGCATTTAGTTGTCACAATTGCCAAATAGTGAAGTATTGAAGGCTGCAAATCATTGCTCTTAACATTTAGGCCACTGATATTATCAACTGGCACTTGACTTTTGCCGAAGGACAAAGGAACGCTGGACAAAGTAAAGATGATTTCTGTGATTAGGAGTTAAAAAAAATAATAACTTTCAGTCCTAGGGACATGGTATCAATCTCATCCAATTTCAGGCCACCAACATGAAATATGATTTCATAAGACAAATGCGATGTCATTCTTAATGTGCTTAACCTTTACTGTCAATGAAAAAGTATTGATCGCTCCGTGGCATTTTCTCATCATTTGATTTCAGAAAGCCTGGTAATACATCGCTAGTGTGGTATGATAAAAGATAAATGGCTGCTGAGTGGTCTCAGTTTAACAAAGGTGGATTCCTTCCCACGAGAGAGAGAGAGAGAGAGAGAGAGAGAGAGAGAGAGAGAGAGAGAGAGAGGGGCAGATATCATAAATATTTGTTAAACCTGACACTCTTTGTAATATTACACTTTTACACTTTTGTAAAAAATAAAATCTATACAATTTATGGAATGTTTAATCTGGCATGGGCATCTTTAAAATAGTCATTTATTGAGATATGTATACAAAATGTTTTTTGGCCAAGTAATCTTGAGTATTTTAATAGTATATGAAATTTAAATTAATTCATTTTATAGTAAAATTATTTTATGGTGTCGTAGAATAATATCAAATAAACCTTTGACCGGAGGCAGTTGAGAAAGCTGTAGTCACAGCTGGCAGTAATGCACATCTTGTATTGGTGCAATTTTTAATTTAGGATAATGGCAGAAAATAGATTTTTAACTAAAATGAAAGTGATATGAGTCGTGTAGAGCTATGATGAACAAAACAAACACAAAAAGTTTAACCAAATCAGTTATTATACAGTTAGAATGGAATAACATTTCCTAGCTAATTGGTGCTGTTGTGCTAAATGATTAAGTTCACTATTTTCCTGCAGACACAAATATTACTAATGTGACTGCAGCGTAAACCAGCTTTTCCCCCTTATTGCTAGTTGCTAATTTCCTAGTCTGAAATGGACATGCCTGTGCTGATGCCAGTGGAGAGGCAACAAAGGGTTTGACATTTGAACTCTGCAGATGCAAAACATTATTTTAT
>CM074966.1:10386698-10398769 GCA_037577455.1 Pangasius macronema | reverse complement strand
TTCATACTACATATCCTACATTGTGTGCATGAGAGACGAGAGTGACAAACTCTAAAACTGGCATCTCAACTATCCCTGGTCTTTATCTTACCTCAATCTTTACCTTAACTATGCACACTGATGCACTCTCATATATTCTGCACTGTCTCTGGTATTCATATTTCTATGTGTGTGTGTTTGTATGTGTGTGCGTCTCCGCAGCTGTCCCAGGCTGCCCAGGCCCAGCCACCGCCCCCAGTGTCTCAGCCGGGCCTGCTGCGAATGCCTCACAGCCAGAGTCCTCTCCGCCAAGCCTCTTCATCCTCCTCAACCTCTTCATCCTCATCTTCAGCACTCAGCGTGGGGCAGTTGGTTAGCAGTGAGTACAAGCAGCCCACCCTCTTACATACATGTGCGCGCACACACACACACACACACACACACACACACACACAGAAATCCTGGATAAAATTACTGGTTGGTGAAATGGTGGTTACAACAGGCCTAGCTCTGATGCATTTGAAGGTTTAAAAGGAAATAATGTTTTGAATATTGTAAAGCAAACAGAGGTCGTAGTGCTCAAGTACACCAATAAACGTCTGTTCAAACCAGAATACAAAGAAACTCTGAAAGCTCTGAAACTCTGTTTTTATCCTCTGTGTATCAAGGTCTGCCATCTACATGGCCGAACTCTGTACTCATATTTATTCCCGTCTTTGTCTGGAGCCAAACAGTATTTGGATTGTTTTTTGTGCACTTTTTCTTTGTGACTGTGTGCATTAAAAAGTGTATGTGTCATAAACAGAGGCTTGTGTGTGGAGTTGCTTAGCCACCACATATAAATCACTCCCTGCTGCCTGTCACAGACCCGGCGTCTCTTTAAAAAACTGCTTTACTTAGATAAATTCTCATTTGTCACAGGCAATTGCCTTAAACCTGTTTCAAAGGCATCTGCGATGGAGTTTTGAATTCAATAAAAGGGAAGTTGCCATTGATCGACTTGTTGCAAACACAGCCAATGGTTTGTTTCATATTTCTCTTCCCCCCTTCGTCTGTGTCAAAATGTATGTAATACCTCTGGCATTCTCTATTCATTTCATCAATTTGCTGCCATGGTGCAGCTTTCTATGCCACAGTGTATTTGTCACTGCGTCCTTGTCTAGCACAAATCTGGAGAACATAGGTTGAAAGAAGTGAGAAAAATCAGTGACCCAGAGCTACAAAAGGCTGAATGTTTGCTTTGATCGGATTCAATGAATGAAGGCATTACACTTTCAGTTCTCTCTAAAGACTAAGAAAACTACTTCAATATTTCCAGTATTTTATCTAGATTCATGGTATTGTTATATTTATATTCGTATGACGCATTCCCCTCCAAAAGTATTGGAACAGTAAGGCCAATTCTTTTGTTTTTGCTATATATTGAAGACTCGTGATTTTGAGATGAAAAGATGAAAATGAGACGATAGATCATAATTTCAGCTTTCAGTTCCAGATATTTTTATATCTAGACGTGTTAAACAACTTAGAAATTAGAACCTTTGGTGGCAGACCACCCATATTTTAGGTGAGCAAATTTATTGGAACAGATAGTATTAATAACACTTGATATTTAGTTGCACATCTCTTGCTTGCAGTAACTGCATCAAGCCGAGGACCCACTGACATCACCGAACTGTTGCATCTTTTGTGATGCTTTTCCATGCTTGTACCGCAGCTTCTTTCAGTTGGTATTTGTTTTGGGGGATTTCTCCCTTCAGTCTCCTCTTCAGGAGGTGAAATACATGCTCAATCAGGTTAAGGTCTGGTGATTGACTTGGCCAGTCTAAAACCTTCCACTTTTTTTGCCTGATGAAGTCTTTTGTTGTGTTGGCAGTGTGGTTTGGGTCATTGTCTTGCTGAATGATGAAGTTCCTCCTATTTAGATTGGATGCATTTCTCTGTAAATTGGTAGACAGAATGTTTCTGTAGATTTCTGAATTCATTCTGCTGCTACCATCATGAGTTACATCATCAATAAAGATTAGTGAGTCCGTACCAGAAGCAGCCATGCAAGCCCAAGCCATGACACTGTGCTTGACTAGTGAGCTTGTATGTTTTGGATCATGAGCAGATTCTTTCTTTCTCCACACTTTGGCCTTTCCATCACTTTGGTAGAGGTTAATCTTGGTCCCAGAACTTTTGTGGTTCATCTCTGTATGTCTTTATGAATTCCAATCTGGACTTCCAATTGTTACTGCTGATCAGTGGTTTGCATCTTGTAGTATGGCCCCCATATTTCTGTTCTCATAGTCTTCTTTGAATGGTTGATGGTGATACCTTCATCCCTGCCCTGTGGAGGCTGTTTTTGGGGTTTTCTTTACAGCTTTCACAATGTTTCTGTTATCAAATGCTGTAGTTTTCCTTGGCCGACCTGTTCTATGTCTAGTTGTTAGTACACCAGTGGTTTCTTTCTTTTTCAGTATATTCCAAAATTGTTGTATTGTATTGTTGTATATATTGCCTACAAATGTATGCAGGTTTGCTTCTTAGTTAGAACAATATCTCTACTTTAACAGCATTTGTCGCACTCAAAACATGGAGAACAGCAAAAACAACATGGAATTGCACTTTGTTAAGCTAAAGGACAGTCATTCAGTCATATCTTTAAGGAACTTTCTGAGTTTACCTTTAAATTGTTAGTCATTTATCTTCATCTTCATCTCCACCATTAAACATTACAAGGCCAGAGCAGAGGCGAGTACTGCTCCATGTTTGAAGATCACATTTACTTATGAGGAATGACAAGGGGTCGGTTCAGTAGGTTTTTACCTTCAATATGCCTGGAGGATTCTTTAATAATTCATTGATAATGACCAACATAAATAATTTAATCTGCCAAACTTTTTTCCCTACATAAGCAGAATGCTAAGCAAGACTACAGTGGCATACAACACAAAAACACATTTTATTGACTAGTAAACTGTTACATATGAAGTGTGAACAATTTCTTTTATCCAGGACATGTTTTTGGATAACAGGAAATAAGTTTCATTCTTGAAACCACTGGAATTGAATGCATTGTGCATTGAAGGAATTTTACACAAAAGGGTCTTGCATTCATTCTGAAAAAAATGCCCTGTTCGAATTTTTCAAATCTCTGTTTTGCAGTTCTGCAGATTTGTGAGATGAGAGGCTCATATATCTGAGGCTTGCATGCTAAGGTTTTCAATTTAGCAATGAATATATCTATTACTATCTGATAGATAGACAGATAAATTTCAATCTAATGAGTCAAATAATTTTTTTGAGCTGTGCATCTTTAAATCTCTCAAGACAACTTGCTTTTTTTTCATGATTTCCAACACTTTTGTTTTATCACAGAACAGGATAATTAAATAAGATGCCTCATTTCAAGGGTCTATGTTTTGATATTTATCTCCACTCCATTTTTATGCTCCTCAGACCCTCAAACTGCTCCGAGTGAAGTGGATGGTGTGAATCTGGAGGAGATCAGAGAATTTGCCAAAGCATTTAAAATCCGTCGTCTGTCTCTGGGTCTGACGCAAACTCAGGTGGGCCAGGCTCTCAGTGCCACAGAGGGGCCTGCCTACAGCCAATCTGCCATCTGCAGGTAAGGAGGGCCAAGTGCTGCTCAAAACTACAAGTTGCAAAACTAGTTTAGCTATCAACACATACAAAAGTATCTTAGTAAAGAGCAATAGGATCCGATAAGTTGGCATTTGATATATGGAATTTGGAGGTATTTCCTGTCTCTGTGTGAGTCGAGACACATGAAAATTACTTTACAGTGGAATTCTATCAACACCAAAATCACCCAAGCCCTGCTAATTGCGCTATCCAACCCTAACATAAAAACTTCTGTGTCGACTCATTTGCATTACCTAATGCAATCATTCAAAAATCCATTACCACTAAATCTGATGTAAAGGTTATAGGTCATCATGATACTCTGGATACATGTAATACATTACTGCATATACATTACATGTATATAATACATGTGTACTGATGTAGTCACTGGGGCTGTTTTTATTTTTGATAGCAGAGATATGAGGGGTGAAAGTAAGAAAAATCTCATTTAAAAGGGCAAGTGATAAAGTCTTAAGGAAAAAAATTTGATTAAAACACTGCAGTTTTTATGAAATATAAGCCTCCTACTAAGTCTATCATTGATAAAGCTAGCATTAGCATGTGAGATGGTATGTACAAGGATGGATATAATAACTACTCTTTGGTTAAAAAAAAAAAAAAAAAAAAAAAAAAGGCTATTAAAAAATGTGAATTGCACAATTTATAAACAGTCCTCATTTGTTTTGGTAGCTGAGTGATTTTGCTATTTAACATTAATTAATTAAAAGTAATTTAACTTTTAGCATTCTGAATATATCCAATTAAATTATAATGAATGAATAAAATAATTTATGCAAATCTTACTAACAGTGCGGCAATTTAAAAAACAACAACAACACAGCGTTATCAAATGAAAAGTGATAAGAAAATACTGTGTGCTAGTAAATAAACTCTCCAATAATGGCCATGAAATAAAAGCTCATACCTGCTCTATACTCTGATTAAGAGTGTAGGCCTGTATTAATATTGAAATAGATGTAAGTAAGATCCTAAGATCCTAATGCATAACTGACATTTATTTTATCATGGCTTAACCTGTGTCTTCTTCACTCTGTCCTGTGTATGTATGAGAGTTATGTTACTTAGTTTATGCAAAATGCATTAGTAGTATTACAAGAAGCACTTAAAGCAGTTAATAATTACTAAGGTCTACATGTGTTCCTCATGGATTTAGCTAAATAGAATGTGACAGAAGTAGACTATTAATAAAACCAACATATTCTTAGTTCCATAAAAACAAGGTTTGGAACATTATGGCGAACTACTGACAAAATAATCAGTAAAAAGTCTTTAAAGCCTTTTGAAACCATTATTCCAATTATTACTTATACTCCTTTATTAGATATTATGGCTCATGTTAGCATAAATTTATTATGTGAGTTTTGATAGACCTACCTCAAGGGCCAGTATTTTGGAAACAACTGGTCATAAGAACAAATGCCTGTAATCTTAATAAAGTTCACATCTGGATCTGAAATATAAACGTTATACCTTACACTCTTTTTCGTATAATTAAAATCCCATTATAAATTAATATCTTTGGGCTCAGATGCGCTCACACATTAGATTTTTGTGGGACATTTTAACTTTGTTAAATAGTTTTCTGTTTTAAAGCTGATCTTTGAGGAAATCTTAGGGTAGGATGATGAGCTGTTTCTGTTTATGTGTCACAGCGTTGTCATGCAATTTTAAAAATTTCATCCCATCAACATCAAATGCTGAATAAAACCTGAAACAGTGTGACAGAACTGAGGGGCAAGTTGGCAGGGAATTATGAAGCTTCAAACTAATGTTTAAAGTCTCAGAAATTCTGCATGAAATATTTATACGTCTCAAATACATAATTCAGATATTTAGGAAACATACATTAAAAGCCATTACATTGCAAAATAAATGGGTGATGTGAAGCTTTCACCCCATGTTCTTTCATGTAGGTTCTTTACAGAGGAGACAGGAGTTTTTTATTTAATTACACATTCATTTATATGACATTGGACATGACAGACTGCTCTATGTTGTGGGGTTCAAGAGCATATGCTCTCCTTTGGTTAACATCAACAAAGATGAGGGGGATAAGGATGAGTTTGTGTTTTTTTCTGTGTAGGCTCTTGGGGCTCTTACAGTCTGTGCTCAGTCAAACTCAGCTTGACAGATGTCTCCATGTTGTCTGATCTCTCAGAGCTTACACTGAGAAAAAAAAATTCTTTACTACTTTCCCCAACAGTCACATAAGGGATGTGGTCAGTCCTGATATGCCAGCTAATGGATTGAAAAACTCAGAAATGGGCGAATCCATTGAAGACCTTCAAATGAATCTTAGTTTCCATTTAACACTCCACTATTACAAACATTAGCAATGGATTAGATTTCTATATAGAAAACAGTTGCTAATTCACTTGTATCAATTGGTAGAAAGCATGTATAGTATGCGATATTGCTGTAACAATCAAATTCTCCTTCTTTTACATGCAACGGTTCACGACTATCTGCAGCACAAATCCTACTTAGGATGCAACGATGCGCACAAACGCTTCCAAAATGGCCACTGCATAATTTCGAGATGGGATTCGCTTTAAAACATTTTAAGCCACATGAATGTACACCATTAACCCACACTAAAACACCAGCTAACATGAATGATTCATGTTCTAGCTACTGGTTGTAATTTGCAAAACAAATTAGGCAGAAACAATGCTTAACACTGGTGTGTACACATAAGAGAATTACTTAGCGCACTACATTTTATCCCATTCACTACAATCATTGGAAGATTGTCTCTCATGTGCAGTTGGCATTTCAGCACTCATACACTTATTTACAAAGACAAATATACAGTATATAGCTATATAGTTCTAAAAAATGGTCAATGAAAAATATATTCATTAAAAAAAAGATTTATTTAAAAAATAGCAATTTCTTGGTTTGTGTGTGTGTGTGTGTGTGTGTGTGTGTGTGTGTGTGTATACCTTTTTTTTTTACTTTTTCAGGCCAATGGGCTGTTTTCCCCTTATTTCCAGTTCTGTTATAATGCGGTTTGTAATAAGACACTATTTTCCATAAGAACAGCAAATGGCCACAGATTCAAGCCAAAAAAAAACATAAATTAGTAAATAACGTACGACTCCACTATGCCAAATCTCTGGCTTTTGCTTCCTCCTCTGTCCAGTGTTCACATACGGCCGTCACTCATCCTTGTGTTAAGACTGAAAAAAATGTGTCTTGTTGCATTTGGGGTCCTGAGAGCAGAGGCCTTTGCCCCTGCTTGAGGCATCTCCTCAACTGCCAGTTAAGATTCCGTCAAAGACGTCCTTGCAGGAGCCTGGGACTCGTCTCTGTCTTCTCCCTCTGCTAGGCTTTTCTCGGCCTGTCTGACAGGTGTAAGCTGCTTAGTGAACACCCTCATACACTATCGTACACACTCAAACACACACCTACATTAGAGTGGCTCTGTCTGTGGACAGCCTATAAAAGATGTTTCGTTATTTTTATTTTTCTGGGCCATTATACATTTCACTAAGGTGAATAATTTCCCCAATATGATATTATGCGCTCTGCTCAATTAAAGAAAAAGATTTTAAAAAATAAGTATAAAAAATAGATTTTAAAAAATCATAACATTTTACATTAAGGTTCATTAATTAACATATTATTTAACATGAACAAACCACGAACTTCAGCATTAATACATCATGAGTACCATTAACAAAGTAAGTGTTTGTAGTTGTTAACTATCAAAATTCAGAACTGAAGATAAAAAAAAAAATTATACACCTATTTACACCTGGAAACCAGAGTTCAGCTTCAAGTTATCAACATTTGGGAAATGCTATAAGTTCATTTGTGATCATTTATGTGGGATTATTTTTAGTCATGGATTTATTAAACACTGGTCACTGGTAAATTTAAACAGTTAAACAAATATCAATTAATAAGTATTAACTTACATTGTTACTTCATTAAGGGAACCTTAATGTAAAGTCTTACCAAAATCTGAGATGTGAGAATAATGAGACGAAATAAAAAGATGGCTTTAGTCCCAGTGACATGTCCTAAGTATTTACACACACCTGCAATCAACACATATCCCCAAGCCTGTGTAGGGGTTTTATCTGTCTTTCCAAAAATGTTATCCAAAAGATCATCATCATCATCATCATCATCACCACCACCATAGTCATTCATAATCCTGGTTAGGGTTGCGGTGATTCTCGGGAACAATAAACCCTGGATGGGACAAAGGTCCATCACAGGGTACCATACACACATGCCTAATAATAATAATAATAATAATAATAATAATAATAATAATAATAATAAAATGTTCAAGTTTGCAAAGTGTATGAAAGTGTATTTGTGTTTGCAAGCATATGCAAAACTGGGGGATGAAAGTGTATTAATATTAAACATTCAGGATGCCAGAGTTATTTGGAGGTGAAGAGAAGTTATGTAACTATATAAAATAGTTGTGCATTATAGTCAATAATTTAAGCCATAAATGTGAATAAATAATGTTTTTATATGTAAATGCATATTTTGCTGCTAAGGAAAAGAGGGAATATTAAATGGGGTAATATGCTTCAACATGTTATGTTTAAATCATTGTGCATTTGAGTTAAAGAACAGATTTTAAGCCCACTTAAGCTGTTTAATCATAGCAGTTAGGTGCTGAATAATTTTGGAGCATCTGATTATTTTTTTTCCAGTCTGTGGAAGTGTCTCCTCATTCCATCACTGCAAAGTGAGCACAGAGAGTTACAAAGTGAACTAGCACAGAAAGAAGGCTGTGTTACAAACACATGCCCTAGTGGAAGTAGATTTCTCAGCATACAAGTGCTGACACAACAAGAAAGTGACATAAGAGAAACTCTCTGTCTCATTGGCAGCTTGGACCAAGAGACCCTTCCTGAGAAACTGGGTCAGGCAGCAAACCCCATTTGCCCAGTCGGGGCAGCCGAAGTAAGCTTGTTCTCTCTCAATTCTCCCCCAGACACACCATCCTGAGAAGCCACTTTTTCCTACCACAGGAAGCCCAAGAGAGCACTATAGCTAGCAGTCTGACAGGCAAACTGAACCCTGGCCTTTTATATCCTGCCAGGTTTGAGAAGTTGGACATCACGCCAAAAAGCGCCCAGAAGATTAAGCCTGTGCTGGAGCGCTGGATGGCCGAGGCAGAAGCCCGCCATCGTTCGGGCATGCAGAACCTGACTGAGTTTATCGGCAGTGAGCCATCGAAAAAGCGCAAGCGCCGGACCTCATTCACGCCACAGGCCCTGGAGATCCTTAACAGCCACTTCGAGAAGAACACACACCCCTCGGGCCAGGAAATGACCGAGATTGCTGAAAAACTGAACTATGACCGTGAGGTGGTGCGCGTCTGGTTCTGCAATAAAAGGCAGGCGCTTAAAAACACAATAAAGAGGCTGAAACAGCCAGAGCTCGGGGCGGTCGCACCTATGGACCCTCTGGCTGACCCTTTGGAAGAACATCCATAGATCAGATGGACTTATGTGAGAAAAACTGGACCCACTTACCAATGATTCAATCGACTGGACACTAAAAACCTGGACGTTTCTGTACTGTGATGGACCACCAACAAGGAAAGCAATGTTAATAGGAGTGCTGTAATGACATTGAAGTGAAGGGACTTAAGCAAAAAAAAAAAAAAAAAAAAAGTCTAAATGCTCATAAATTTGGGGTCTTCTTCCTGGACAAAGCAGAGAATTTACACTAGAGTTGACATCTAAATCAAGGACAGCTATAAAACTACTACAACCAAAGTCTGATGTGTCTGATTCCTGAAGGTTTTTTTTTGTTGTTGTTCTTTGTTTTGCTTTTTGTAAATGTGTTCTAAATTTTTACATTTGTACTGACCTAAAAGGGAAAAAGATATATGTGTACGGGCAGTGGGGCGGTGGGAGGGTGTAACATTATCTTTGTCTCACTTGCTCACTTGGGTTTATATGTAAATATTACAATAATTTTGTCTTCAAATTGAAATCACAAACTCTTTGGAAACTTTGTCTCAGAGTTGACCACATCATATACCTGTGGTCCTTTCTTTAGTCACCTCACTCCTGTTTGTTTTTTTTTTTTAATCTCTGGAAGAATGGGTTATATGTCAAAGGTGGTCGATATGGCAGAACCCACATTGTTGCAGCTGTGACTTAAACTACAGTATGTCATTGTATTGCCAAAGCCTTCTAGCCAAAGAACATCATTCTTCAGCCCAAGGACATGGGCTGTAGCCCAAGGACTGTACATGGGTAAAAAAAAAAAAAAAAAAAATCTTTTTTTTTCTTTTGCTGTGATGACATTTTTCAATGTGTTTGTTCCATCAATGGCTTCAGGTCTGCATGATTTCCAGCACACAACCAATGAGTGGTAAATTAAATGAGATCATTTCTAAGATTTATCATTTTGTGCATGTTTTTGTTAACTTTATAATTTGGTAGATTTGTTGTAACTTGTGTCAAAAAAAGTGATCAAAACATACAACGTTACCAAAATGAACATCCAATTCTCTCACAAAATTGATAGGAATTCTAAGTAGAAGGGTAATTTGTTTGATTTTATACAAATTAAGTTGCAGCCTAACTTAACCCTGCATGTGTCCTTTTATGAGTTGTCTCATATAAATTTGCAATTTGTTGAAATTATACTATTGCAAACACTGAGTGAGCTTCAGAACAGGAAGTACTACAACCAAAGTACTATACTCACATTACCTAAAGTTTGTGTTTTCTTCCATTTTGTTGTTATATGACAGAATATTATTTCTTCAGCAGTTTAAAGATTTCTCTGCTTGAAGAACACTAAAATATTCAGTTATAATAATACAATCATAATTTTAAATAGCAAGATAGATTATAATTTAAATCATGTAATTTAAATTAAATAACTCCAAGAAGCAGAGGGGATGAAAGCTGCTTTTGGAAACATGGTGTTATTATAACAAATGTGTAAAAAAAAAAATACAGATTGAGGGAACTTATGTGATAAGTTATGAATGGATCAGGTTAGGATTAAGGGATGGGGTCACAGTTGGTTTTCTTATGACTGTCTCTCTCCTTTATTTGAAATCCTTTCAAAATTTGGTGCGAAATCAGGTTTGAGAAATCAGACTAATGACTGCCACAGGCCATAACATAGATATTTAAAAATAATAATGGCTCATTTTATAACCCTAGACATTATAGTTTGTGTTATTATTTGCCAAACTGTGCTGGTTTACATGTTTAATTTTAGCTTACAACTTTGTTTACATGAAAAATATGAAAAAGGAGAATGAGAATGATGACTTTTATTATAATTAAGTGCAAAATATATAACTAGTACTGGATGCCACGTTGTAAATTATGAAGGTTAAAACTCATGAATATTTTAAGTTTTTGCTTTACCACTCTTTCAGTATTGTTTTTAATCCACAAAGCAATGAAAATATTGTCATAGCTAGCAAACTTTGGAAGTAATTTTATAAAGAAAAGTCAGAAAAATATTTATTAGAGGAATAATAAATGTAATTAAAGCAGTCATATAAATATGATTGATCCAAGCATGTCCCAGTTTTTATTCAAGGAAAACAAAAAAGAGAGATTTTAAATTTTTGAAATCACTACATTTCTCAGTTTCACTTAATTTGTCATCATGAACTACAGTAAACGTGTTGCATTTGGTTTCAAGAAAATATTTTTAATGCAATACATTGAGCTGTCAGTTTACAGTTTATTAGGTTTATTATGACTTATAATCACACACCTTTTTCATTTTCATCTGACTAGCCTGGGTTTTATGGTTGCAGACATGGTATATCATACAGAGGTTTAACAAAGAAGCTGTAACCAAAAAAAAAAATAAGAAAAGAAAAGAAAAATCTTAAACCAAGAGACAAAGAAACGAGTTCTGCCTTTGCTCATCTTTTGAATGCTGGACCAAAGCTCAATTGTAATATGCACACTGTACAGAGAAATGGCTAAATGTTGCTGACAATCTTTAAATATTGGTAATGTTTGAGGAAAAAGAATGGAAGGATCATAAAGTCTAGCATCAAGATTACCTCATGACTGTACGTGTATGCAGTGAGTTTTTAGAAGGAAAAGAAATGAACAGCAACTTGTGGATTTGTGTAAATGTGTGTAAGTAGATTTCACTAGTCATGGTAGGTACTCAAAGAGTGTGAGTCTACCAGTTATCTTTCATGCTGTGGTTTCCAGGGTCATGTGTAAAGAACATTTTAAACATTATTGTAATGGTTTGTTTGTTTGTTTGTCTGTTTGCCCCCTCATGTGATTTACATTGATGAACTTTATTGACTGTGACTGGAATTGCCCTATATAATGGGGAGCAAGGAGAGCTTTGTGACCGAACTCAATTGTCTTGAACTGATTACACACACACACACACACACACACACACACACACAGAGAGAGAGAGAGAGAGAGAGAGAGAGAGAGAGAGAGAGA
>CM074966.1:10372647-10386598 GCA_037577455.1 Pangasius macronema | reverse complement strand
AAGACCACTTCCCGCTGAACATCAGGAGCTCCTCCGTGGAGATCGTCAAGAGCACCAAATGTCTTGGTGTTCACCTGGCAGAGAACCTCACCTGGTCGCTCAACACCAGCTACACAGCAAAGAAAAAAAAAATTACCTCCCCAACAGAGTTTTGTACTTTTGGTATTCCTAGTTTGTGAGCCAATATCAGAATGTATTTTTGATAGACTTCAAAGCATTATTGCAAGTCGCACTGGATGAGGGCATCTGCCAAATGCGATAAATGCAAATGTAAAGAAAGCCCAGCAGCATCTGTACTTTCTGAGAACACTGAGAAACACGTTTCCCACCCCCCATCCTCACCATGTTCTACAGAGGGACTATCGGGAGTATCCTGAGCAGCTGCATCACTGCCTGGTTTGGAAATTGCATCATCTTAGATCACAAGACAGTTCAGTGGATAATGAGGACAGCTGACACTTACATCGCAGACACTTACACCTCANGCATTGTGGATGACCCCACACACCCCTCTCACACACTCTTCACCCTCCTGCCATCTGGCAAACGGTACCGAAGCATTCGGGCCCTCAAGACCAGACTGTGCAACAGTTTCTTCCCCAAAACCATCAGGCTCCTCAGTACTCAGAAACTGGATTGAAAGAACACACACACTCACAAAACTGTGCATCCTCCATCCTCTTTGTAATTTTTCTGAACATTACATTATGATGCTACAATATTGATTATACTGTACATAGACTGCTACTTCTTATGTTTACACTATTTGCACTATTTCAGCAACTTATATTGTACTCTTTGCACCATTGTCACTGGATTCACTTCTAATAGAACTGTGTACTGGTCAGCACTCCACTGGGACTTACTGTGCCCATTGTCTTTCCCAGTAGTCATTGTACTTGTCTTGTGCTGTCTGCACGTTTGCACTTGTGCACTTTATGTATAAATTTATGTAAATGTATTTCTGTGTTCTGTGTTTTTCTTATGTAGCACATTGGTCCTGGAAAACGTTGTTTCATTTCACTATGTACTAACTGGCTGTATATGGTTGGAATGCCAATGAACTCCACTTGACTTGACTTGACTTGACTACTAATGACGGAGGAAGAATGACTAAACATCCTAAACTCAACATACCTGGCATTTAACAACAAGCTGAATGTTTGCCATGTTGTTAAGGTACCTTAGACGAAGATTGGTTGATAATATTTTAGATGGCATGGATCCAGTGTGGATGGCCTCCGCTAGCTGTCTTGACTTGGTTATTTAAGTTACCTTAGACTTCCTGTCATCTGGCCGTTCACTGGATGGTTTTTGTCTTTTGCACCATTCTGTGTAAATTGTAGAGACTTTTGTGTGTGAAAATCCCAGGAGATAATCAGTTTATGAAATACCCAGACCAGCCCATCTGGCAAAGTCAGTACCACATAGAGTGTCTTGTATAAATGAAATTAAGTTTTCATAGTGTCACAACCTGAAATTGAAATCGACTTAATTGTGATTTTTTTCATTTGATTTACACAATACATGTGAAGGTGCAAAATATTTTTATTGCAACGCAAAGATTAATCAAACAAAAGGTACTCACTTGGTACTCACCCTATGTTTCTATATTTGGTAGATCAAACTTTGGCTGCAAATACAGCTGCAAGTCTCTACCAGCTTTGCACATCTGGATCCTAATATTTTTGACCCAGAGATCTTTAGGAACACAATTTCTATAGGTGTTTTTAAATGCTGATTAGAAACCTACTTGTCTGACCTATTTGTATTTATAGGGTATTTTATTTGAGTTGATTTTATTTTATATGTAGTTATTTTTTATTTCATTCATTAAAGACCTTTTTATTACTGATTATTTTTAATACTTCTTTAATTGATTATTTTATTTAATATTATTATTGTTGTTTGTTTGTTGTCACCATGGGACAAAAAACTCACACAAAATATTTAAAAACATAATACAGGATAATCAATGCATGGTTTGTATGTAAAGTAATTTTTAACATTAGATACTCCTCCTACACTCTCCAGTTTGAGCCACTATTCATACCTTATATGTACATCAGTTTAAATCATATTTAGATTTACCTTAAGTGGACTAGATATTCCTATAAAAGGCCATGAAAAACCACATGATTTAGGTGTATAAGAATAACCTTCTGTACTCTAAAGCATAGAATAACCCAGCAATGTTTTGTTTGCTGCATGTATTATTCTGTAGAGAAACTTGAAATCTTTTGGCAATTGTGGATTACAGTGCAGGAACAGCCTTATCTCATGCTTCAAGGGTGGTTCTTCACCGTTTTTGACACAGATCAGTGTGGAACTAAAAGGAATGTTTTAACAGTCAGGTTTGTGTAAGTATTTGTGTGTGCTTGGAAAGAGGGAGGGGGGATTTGGGGTTTTATGCTCCAATACTGTCCGTAAAGAGGTCCTCTTCTACTTACCTTCAAAAACCCTGGTGATGTCTTTTGAAATTCTTACTTAATGTTACTTACTATTGCTTATGTTAATAATAACAATGTTTTTTAACTGACACACTCTACCAAACAGTTAAGAAGGTTCAATCAATATAACTCTACCATTTTTATAAAATATTTTAACTAAATGGTTGTGTATAGGACCGTTAAAGTGCAAGTTTGTTCAGGAACAAAATTGATACAGAAATGACTACAATTTTTTG
Organism: Pangasius macronema; assembly: GCA_037577455.1. Taxonomy (NCBI): domain Eukaryota; kingdom Metazoa; phylum Chordata; class Actinopteri; order Siluriformes; family Pangasiidae; genus Pangasius; species Pangasius macronema. The sequence goes on along the minus strand of CM074966.1, from coordinate 10,383,912 downwards.
CAGAAAAAAACATTCTGCAGGTTAGGTCGTTTATAAATGCACCGGGAACCAATAAAATGCTTAATATTTATAAATATTTAAAATACTCTGTGTAGTACATATGTTTTAGGTAGCAAGCTATTCCATCTATATGTGCCAGCTAGCTGGTCAGTAAGCCCATATTTACTTCGGCAACATTATACTTCCATCAGTGCACCTCAGTTTTTTGTTCTTTTTTAAATTCACTTCACTACTCACTCCTCGTTCTTGTGCTTTCAAACAGACACTTCATGCCAGTCAAGACAGCATGTCGACAAAGGTGACTTGAAAACAGTACTGAGATGCAGGATTTATCTATTTACCTGAGTAATGACCTCTTCTCTGGACCTGTGTCTTGATATTCTGTCTATCCTGATTGAAAGTGAAACTCACAAAAGCCTTTTCACACATACTCCCAAACCAGATTTCATTATGAAGTTCACACCTAAAAGCAAACTGACAGTACATGGTTGCTACAGCAATTTATTACCTACTCCCTTAGGGTCAACTGAAAGGTGTCTTGCGCCATGGTTGATCTGCATCAATATTTCAGCGCTTCGTCGTAGCAGATAACAATAATGAGGCAAGCCTGAGACAAAGAGGGAAGCTCATTCTCAGCTGAAAGCCTCTACAAACTCAACTCCAAAGTTTCTCGTCCACAAAGCCTTTCAAAGCTGACTAGCTGCCAACTGGAAGAGCAGTAAATAAATAAATAATCATCATAAAAAAGCACACACAACATAAATTATTAACATTAGGCTGAGAAGCGATGTCGAAGATGTTCGCATCATCCTTTTTCTCCGTTCCCCCTAGAGTTCTTTTTAAGTGTGGCAGTATAAGTTGTATCGCATCCCACTTTTTTCCACACACATTTCTCTTTTAGTGCTGTAATTGTGTTATTTCTTGTGCTATTGTTTATCATCTGTCAATCTGTTTTGGCCTAGAAGGAAAGATGGAACTTTTTCCATCTCTGTTTCAATGTTCTGTCATTACAATGGCAAACAGCCTGTATTAGTTTGGTTGCATCTGTTCAAGGTATTAAAGCAATTCACTGCTGCATTGTGTGTGTGCGTGACATAACCTGTACTGTATCACATGTCCGTGGCCCAGCTTATTCAAGGCTCTGATAGTAGCACAGGAGAGATGGTTAGACATTGAGCTGCTTCAGTTCAGACTATGTTGTATTATTTCTTCTGTATGTGACTGAGAGTGTTGTGTCCTTTCACACGTACACACACACACACACACAAAATCATCTGTTATTACAAATAATCCTCTAGTATTTCTTGAATAAGCAAACTGGCAAACAAACTTGATGATTTTAAAAGCCTACAAAGATGTGAGAACCTTTTTACAACAGTGCACTAATATTTAAGTTATTTAAGGCATTAGTCAGAAATTAAAATCAGGTATCATGAGAAATGTATACAAATTCGAAAAAAGAAGGGTGATGTGATTGGATTTTGTTACAATTCTTATGAATGATAATGGAAGAAAATGTACAAATGCTATGGTCAAATGCTATAACACTACACCCTAAACCTAAAGCTTGTTATCATTTCTTGAGTCTTGCAAGTGAGATCACAGATTGATAATCGACCATAAATTGAAATTATTGTGAATCTCTTGCACAATTTGTCAGGTTATTACATACTAGATTCACTAACCTAATAAACAGGATATGCACTGTATATTGTATATATACACAGTGAGCTGCTACTAGTTGCATCATGTGGCTTAACAGTGTATTGCCTTAATATTGAACTGTAAAACTAATAATAATCCAACACCGGATTCCACAAAAAAAATCTTTTTTTTCTTTCTATCTCATCATAATAAAACATGACTTTCAAATCTGAAAGTAAGAGAAGGAAAAAGACTCCAGGAGAAACATCAGGACATGTCAGCAGCTCAAATGGATTATGTTTCAATATCAGTCAGGACACTAGCAAAGAAAAATGAGAGTGCGAGTGTATATATATATATATATATTTGTGTGTAAGTTTGTGTGTGTGCAAAATGTCGATGGTTTTAAATTGCTCTCTTTGTTTTTCCATCTGAACAGAGCTGCTCTCATGCCTTATCTCTGGCGTGGTGGACGTGCAGCGGGGCCGATGTTCTCAGAAAATGAACTGTCGCAGCATCGCTCAAACGTACACCCTCAAATACACACCTTCACATAAACACTCTAATTTCACACTTACAACTCTGCCTCTCTCTCACTCGCCATCAAATTCAGACACATTCCCATTCTGTCACAGACACAGACACAAATATATAGCGTTATATTTGGTGTTTGCACACACCTTGTTGCCTCCGGAGGGGCAATTATCGATGCTCATAGCCTGTCCAAGGTGTCTGCATACACTCGCCTCTCTGGCCCTGTCCATCTCCCGTCCCTGTCATTAGAGGTGAAAATGTCTGACGTTGATGACTGAGACAAGAGAGGCCATCGTTCTTTGCTCCATTTAGCTTTACTAGCTAGTGTGGGGGCAGAACATCAAGAGGGTCTGCACAAATCTCAAAAGGCGCCAAAACAACTTAAAACAATCTGTAGATTAGTTCTTCAGAGACTTTTAGAAATTTGATTCATTTATATTTATTCATTTGGCTTTTATCCCAAGTGAATCAAGCATCTAGCTAACTAGTTGAGGGTTAAAAGTCTTGCTGAAGGATCCAGCTTAGCTCCTCTCATTCCCTGGCTTAGCATACTAACATTTTCCTACTAACATACTAACATTTTCCAACGACATGATTCAGGTTCACTTGCAGATTTTATGTCAATATTTTAGTGGTAGAAATGATTAACTGGCTGATATAACTTACAACACAATGTGTTTTCTGCCTTATTGTATTTCCTATCTTTATGATGGCAATAAATCTGGCAATTAATTAGTTTTCATCAGGATTTAAAGTCTGCATACGGTACTGTGCAAAAGTCTTAGGCATATGCAAAGAAATGCTGTAGAGCAAAGATGCCTTCAAAAATAATGAAACTATATGTTTCTACATTTAAAAAAAATACTGTAAAGAGATTTGAACAATAATAAATGAAACAAAGTCAATATTTGGTGTGACGATCCTTCGCTTTAAAAAAAAAAAAGTGCAGTTTTATAAGGAAAAGGTGAATTTTACTGAGCACCTTGCAGAACCAGCCACAGTTCTTCTGGAGACTTTGACTGTCACACTTGGTTCTTATTTTTTGCAGCAAAACCCAGCAGCCTTCNTTTTTGAAATGTGGTCTCTTATGTAATCTGTTGCTTTCTTTACTGACATACACACATTTTTCTGTAGCATTTAATTTTATGCTGGAAAACTAATGTTTGGAAAACTAAAATGTGTTTGCACTGAAACAGTAATGTAGAAGTCATAAAATAAAAATCTAACAAAGTTTGTACTAAAAAAATAGAGTGCCTAAGACTTTTGCACAGTACTGTAAATGTTTCAAGTCAGAAACAAAAAAAATCCAAAGATCTTTGGTCATAAACCTGAGCCAAAACAACAGCCTGTTACACCAGAATTTCAGTATATACAAGAAAATGTTTGGACTTAGAAGGACATGGCTTAAGACATCGCAGAGCTTCAGTGTGAGACAACAGTTCGCATTCAGACAACAACACACACTGCTGGGTAGGAAGATGTTTCTCGACTGCAGACATAACAGTAAGAAACAGGACAAAACATTAAGGCTTTGTTTCAAGTCAGAAAAATGTTTTGGCCTTGTGCTTGCACAAAGAAGGTGTTGCAATAAGGAATGATGTCGTGAAATTTTAGGACCAAAATCCCCAAATCCCACTGAAGCTACAAATTTCAAATGTCACACTCCATGTTGTGCTGCTCGATCCATGTCAGTGCAGGCACATTCATGTCCACAAAAAAGTCCTAATCAAGTGAGAACAGGGGAAATTTTGCCTTAAGCCCAACCAGACTAGCACCCTCTAAATTATACTTGCACCTGCATTAAAACAGAGCATTGGATCTGCTGGATCAATTTTAGCACAAGATTCGTGGCACACATACACAACATACTTTGACACACAATGTTTGTTTGTCTCCTTGCATCCCAGTTACACAGTGATAACATTTTAATAACCCAGATGTTTTATTCAAAATGTTAAGTAGATTAACAAATTTTAAATTATTACAATCAAAATGATCCTGCAGGCTGTGAACACACAGAGGTTTTGCTGGCTTTTTCGGGACCCCCTGGAAGCCAGGCTGAAACACTCAGCCACTCTGAGAAGCGAAAGAAAATGGCTGCCGAGAAGGTTGAGCAACTATAGAGACGAATCACAAGGAGAGGTGTCAACAGGCCCGTAATGATAGCTGATAGCATTCTCTCTCTCAGTTTTTCATACTCTCTATCTGTTTTCTCTCTGGCCCCTCTCAGTCTAACCTGCCTGAGTTGCACTTGAAAAGTTAATAAGGGATAAGCTAAAACAGAGGAAAAGGTGTGTCATCTGTAAACACACACACACACACATATTTCAACCTCTATTTCAGTGGCCAAGCCGCTGTTCCATCCAAACTTTCTCTTTACCCTTACATGTTTTAAAATGTAGGCGGAGAGACAGAAAGGGAGAGGGAGTGAGTTCCTTCTGCTAGTCGCCAAGGTGCTCTCTAGTCCATTGTGTGGTGCGCTGTCAGGTTAAATTAGGGAGTACAGGCTCCGTGAGTGTAAAAAAATCAATACTTGATGGAAGATTGCTCCCCGGAAAATCTGTTTTGATTCTAGGTTTAATTCTTGACCAAAGGCTCTGGTGAAATGACATGCCATTAGGGCCGAAAATGAACACATTCGGCAGTGGAAATTGGATGGAAATGTGTCAGGTGATTGGCCCTGGCTCCTTGTTTTTTTGCTCTTCCCACTGAGAGACAGTGTGCGATGGGGGGAAGAGTGTGCCACTGGAGTGAAGCAAAAGCCTCAGAGCCTCTAGAATCTCCACCTCAGCCCTCCTGAGTACTCTCCATGCTATTGTTGTCCGGCTCGTGCAAATGCACTACAGCTCGGCCAAAATGCATTTGTCCGTCATCTGCGTCTCCTGTGTGCTCCCTTGAAGCGTGGGATGAAGGATAGCCTATCCTAAAACAAAGCAGTAACCTCTTTTGTTTGTCTCCAAGGTGCAGCGGAAAGAAAGGGGAGATGCAATATTGATAAGAGAAATAATGTGTTTTTTTATCAGAAATTCCTGAAAAAGTTCTGTCCTCTGTGTGTGTCAACTAAAGAGCAAGTCTGCATATTAGACTGAACAGTTTTTTTCCATTTCGATAAATGTAATAAACCTATTCTTAAAAAACACAAATGACATTCTTGTACATATATTTCATATTTCTTATTTATAAATTTTAACTTTAATTTAGTATTTAGGGCACAGTCTAAAGAGATTTTCACTGAAATGGAAATCTTGAATCTTGAAAAATCTTGAATCAATATACTTCAGATTCTGTGTTACATTAAGGATTACATATTAGTAATTTATTATGCTGTTAATAATTGATCTGATTAATTAATGAATAATTCAGTGTCTCTTCATTAAGCCTTCATTACTGTCAAGTAATACATTAAACATTTAGCAGTGACTCACTGAGTGCACTGATCACTGATAGTTTTGCTTATTATTCAACAGTTAGTTCTGGTCCACGTTGACAGGACAGGCAGCGATCTAAGCGTGCTGATATTTAGTATAACAGCACTGGTACATTTCACTGTTTGTATCACTCTGCTTGCCTGTGTACGCTACATAAAACACTCATTCTAGCAATAGTTCATTACACTGAACCTGTTACTACACTTACTGTCAGTCAGGCTATCAGTCAGTCTGTGTGTTTGCATGGCAACACACAACCCTCTATCCGGCTGTGGCTTCTTTGGGAACTATTTTCGATGGCAGAGAAAAAATAAACAAAATATTTGGCCATATTGTGTCTGGAATGTTAATATTAGTTTCTTGTTTATAGAACTGTTGTATGAAAGCAATATCACACTTGCAGTTGTGCTGTTGTAATTACCTGAAACACAGCTGTGCTGACATTCAGTACAACAGCACTTTTGATTATGCGATATTGCTTAAATATGTTATATGCTCATTAACTAACTGCTGGTTCATAGCTAACAATGAACTAATAAATAGGTTTGCTCATATACAATAATTCAATATTAAAACGTATTTATGTGTTAGTTGTTTGAATTGATCTGATCTGTTAATCAGGGTTGCACAATGTATCAGGGCTTCAAAATTGTAGCAAGTCACTTCTTAGGTACTGATTTTTATTTATTTATTTATTTTTACTTTACTAACATTACTGATGCCTTACGAAATGAACTATGCAATATTAATATTGAGTGCACTTTTTTACCTGAAAAATTTCTAACATCAATCTTTTCCTGTTCAAATGCGTCTTTTCTTCTTCATTTTGCCTTTCGGTCCACACTCAAAGTGTATTTCTGACCAACAAAAACACATCTTTTTGAATTTGCTCTCTAATGTGGAAATCTCTAAATCTGAAAACAGGGGAAATGTAGCTTTTTGAAAATGTTGAAAATGTCCCATGATTGTCATGTGATCTCCACAGTTCAAAAAAAAAAAAAAAAGGGCCAGCACTTATTGTAATGCTGTTTTCTGTAGGAGGAATTTTAATTTCCGATTAATGTTTGATTGCTTAGTATGGTATATGCAATGCTGGGACGTGCAAGAAAGCATGTTTAATGTTCATGTTGTCAAACTAAACAAAAATGGCAGAAATGACATCATGGTCAGGGGTCAGACACACAGGGTACAGGCCCAGCATGCTGTTTTCAGGCTGTTGTCATTTTTAGATTCCATTTTTAATAGGAAACCTTTGGAGAATAGACTAAAATGCTAGTGTGGCCAAAATATAAAAAACAGTTTTTTCAAAATGACCTATATCAGTGTGGTCTAAGTCTATATATTACTATAATGAGTCCCTGGCATCTCTGAAATTAAGTTGCGAGATATTAAAAAGGTCTACTGCTGCATTCCCTGCAACACCTCCTAAGTGGGCTTTTATTTATCCAGAGAGAGCTGAACAGTATTCTCTGAGATGAAAAATGGCATTGAAATGAGCCAGGTGGCTTGTTTCAAAAGTGCACACCTGCAAAATATTTTTCCCATCAGGACAACGAAGATTAATGAGGCATATTCATTAATTTCATTACAAAGGTCACCGATCTGTTTAAGTGTGCCTTCATCTACGGTGCTCTACAGGCTGAACAAAAGTGTGGCATATTAGATGAGCTTGTAAATTAAATGACCTAAATTAATCATAGAACTGAGTGAATTATAGCCTTTTCATAGGATCAGGCTTGTCCAGTGAAGCTACTTAAAATGACATCAACTTAAATAATTTGCAAATGTTAATGTTAGGCCATGTATACTAATAGTCATACACATATATATATATATATATATAAAAATTATTTTTGTATTGGATTTAGCTTTCCAATGTAAACTTAATTTGCTATAAATTCCTTAATGCTCAGTATGTTTGAGACTAATATTGACCTGCCAATAATAACTGAAAGGGTTGCTTTGCTTTATGTTACAGTGTATTGTTTTCATCTTACTAAGCCGTCCAAATGGCGAAGATACTGAAAATCTAAAAGTGCCATGTAGAACAGCAGCCACCTACTACATGAATTCAATGGGAACTGAGCGCCATCTAGTAGACAAAGCCTTATAGCACCCTTTATGCTACTGCTAGATATTACCATGCTCTTAGTGAGTCCATCTGTGATTTTCCAATTATTTGATTTTCTTCTTAATTCTCATGTTGGCCACCTTCTGGGATTCATAGCACTTTCATACTATTGACCTTAGCACTTTAGGCTTTATCAATAAAGAAGAAATGACCAATGATGATTTTATAATAATTTATATATACTTTTTTTTTTTACAAGAAAAACTCTCAATGGCTAGCTTGGGTCAAAAGATTAGAAGGCATCAACTGCCTGGAACTGAGGATAGGCTATCTGGCCTTCAAACCAACTCTTCTTACCAACTCTGAGACACCACATACTGGTCCATTCACACAATGTTGTTATGCTCAGATACATCAATCACCAAGGCAGCATGAGGTCAGATGGCACTCTCTGCTTTGCACAAAAGCATCTCAGGTGGGTTCACCCACACTTAGCCTCAGTGAGAGAAACTCACTTGTCGGTCCGGCATAATGCTGCAAAGACACAGTTGAGGCAGTGGATATACCCAGGAGAGTGGCGTCTGTACCCAGAAGTGGCATGTTTGACACAACACAGTTGGACCTCTCTGCTGATGCCAAATGGACTCATTGGATCTCATTTAAAAATCTTTTAGTAAAGTTGTGTTTAAATGTTTGTGTAAGCAAAACTGAACAAAAAATTTACAACAGATTTACAAATGTTTCAGAAACGCTGATTTTCTTCATTCTCTCGTGTGTACGCTGATCACCCATAAAGTGCAAAGCACATTCCCAACACAGCTCATTTGCATTTAGTCGCAATGCACAGAGGGCTGGAACATAAAATGACTACAATATGATGAAAGAAAAGGCAGTGGAAAGTGGAAGTTATTCTGACTCTTTCCTATGCCAATAAAAATACCAAGCAGTGTAACAGGCTAAAATCTAAAGACAAATTACAGAAAGGGTGAATTAAGTGTGAATTAAGTGAGGTAAAAAGAAAATGATCTAACATTAAAAACAGAGGGGAAACAAAGATCTGTACTATACCCATGTGATCATTTTACACCAAGCACCACCAAACACATCACACAGGGAAACTGTTATTAAGTGTCTCGGCCGATGTGCTAGATCTAAACTGTTGCACAGCATTAAATGAAGATGCTGTGGCAAATGAAACCAATTTATAAGCCAGCTTTCATCCTCACATAAAAACAAACCGGCCTAAATCTTCCATCAGCTAAGCCATTTGTTTGTGGTTTATGGCTATGCGCAGGCCAGTCTGTCCTCCGCTTACACAAAGGCATTTGTCATATTAGAATGATTAGTTTTATTTATCTTAGTTTGTGGGGTTATGCTGGCTTGCTGTCTTTATTTTTTATATTCTTTAACTAATGCCAATAATGTAAAGCAACTTGGTTTTAATAGTGTCTTGCAGGGGGTGTGTGAAATTATCACAGATTTTGTAAAGGAAGGAAAGCACATGCTCACACCATGGTCCCCCAAGAGCCCAGTATGGCATCTCTGCCTTGGGCTGCTTGAGTTACTTATGATGTCTCTTTATGAGTCTATTTAGGATGCTGAACTGAAATGGGTTTCTCTAAAAAGTGTCTTTTTACTATTGATCTGTTCTACCAACACTTATCATCTGCATATGTTGGTGGCAAGTAGACTCTGGAGTGTAATTGCCTTATACACTACTTTCTTTAAAATAACTGTTCCATGATGTTGCAGGTATGAATGTGTGTGTATGTGTGTGTGTGTGTGTGTGTGTGTGTGTGTGTGTGTGTGTGTGTGTGCACAGTTAAACTCAGGTAGGAATGTGTACTATTGCACTACTGTGTAACGTTTGTCACTTACTGTGTAGCCTTGTATGTGTAAGCATACGTGGCCATTAAAGCCTGATTCTGATTCTGATTAGTAGAGGTATTTACGAAACTGTTTCCATCTACTACCAGCTGGCAGAAATGGTCTACCAGATTGACCAGCTTGGTCTGTTTCGGCAGCTGGTAGCTGGTCAGTTCAAGCTAGATCTTTCAAAAGGGTTTGATGTAGCATTGTTAGTGGTAGTTCAGGAACTGTCTCTGTTCTACCAACACTTATCATCTGGCAGAGATGGTCTACCAGTTTGACAAGCTCGGCCTGTGAATTGGCATCTGGTAGCTGGTCAGATCAGACGGGATTTTTCAGTAGGGTATGATGTAGTATTGTTAGTAGCAGTTCAGGAAGTGGTAGTAGTGATTGTTTCTTTTCTAACATATCAGCTGGCAGAGAAGGTCTACCAGTTTGTCAAGCTTGTCTTGTGATTTGGCAGCTGGTAGCTCGTCAGATCAAGCTGGATCTTTCAGCAGGGCAGATTTCCTATCCTGGGTGTATTCCTGCCTATCCACAGTGACGTTGATAAGAACAAAGCAGTTACTAAAATGAATGAATTACATAATATTTTATGATAGTCTGTTTTCCTACGTGTATTAAAGGTATTGTTTCTACAAAGGCAACACTAAACGGGCCAAAAGATAGGCGGCGATGTAGGTTATTTCCAGTTGACCCAAGCATGTGCAGAGGAAGAAACTTGCGGCGCGATTTGATGACGCGATCACGTGGTCAGAGACATGGCGAGCTCCTCCACAGGCGTGTTTCTATGGAGAAGCGCCGTTAAAGACGGGTGGAAAAGGCCGTAGTGGGTGGTTGGAATAAGCAGACTGATGTGTGTGAGCTGACTGAGTCCTAGTGTCAGTCAGCATGTCCTGGGTAACAGCAGTGCCGCGAAGCGATGATGTGTTTGATGAGGATGTAGATGAACTCAGCCTTCAAAACAAAGAATGGAGGTGTAACATGGAAAAGCGAGCTCAGGTGAGGCACTTTTCCGTCTTCTCCAGTTTATCTGGCATGATGCTCTGAGGTAATGTGAAATCGATAAGAATATGTGTACACACAGGTTACCTTTATGGCTATTCTCCTTTGCTGGACAACCGTTTGAAAGCTATCAGCACATACGCCACGTTTTATTTTAATTAATTCATAATCTCATGAAAGTGACTTCCTTAGTAATAATAATAATAATAATAATAATAATAATAATAAAAACCCTAAAATAAATAGTTCAAAATAGCAACAATCTAAGTATGGTTGTATGCAGTTTTGTGCTAATCTGAGTCATGCTGTTTGTTTCTCGGAAGTAATACACGTGGATCAGGATCCAGGTAGTAACGTGATCTAGTTTTTGGGGTTAAAATTGGAACTGAGCAGCACTGTGGTGTAGAAAGAGTAACATTTTAACATTATTCATTCATCTACGGTAAATAATCCTGGTAAGGGTTTGTTGTGTTCTGGGAACACTGGGCATGAGCTGGGAATACACCCAGCATGGATTGTCAGTCACAGGACACTATACACACACACACACACACACACACACACACACACACACACACACACACACAGCATGGGGTGGGAATACACCCAGCATGGGATGTCAGTCGCAGGACACTATACACACACACACACAGCATGAGGTGGGAATACACCCAGCATGGGATGTCAGTCGCAGGACACTATACACACACAGCA
>CM074966.1:10355732-10368017 GCA_037577455.1 Pangasius macronema | reverse complement strand
CTCTCACCAGCCTCTCAAACTTCTCTCACTTGAAGTTAATGAGACGAGAAAAAAAATGCAGCTTTTGACCAAAAACCGCAAAGGCCTCGGTCCTGTAGACTTTCCTGTGTCAGAAAACTTAAAGCTACAGTTTTACAGTTTTGGGGCAGTCATGGCCTAATGGTTAGAGAGTCTGACTTGTAACGTGAAGGTCGTGGGTTCGAGTCTCAGGTCCAGCAGGGATTGTAGGTGGGGGAGTGAATGACCAGCACTCTCTTCCACCCTCAATACCACGACTGAGGTGAGACCCTTGAGCAAGGCCAAGACCAACTGCTCGCCGGGCGCCGCAGCAAAAAAAAAGGCTGCTCACTGCTCCGGGTGTGTGTTCACGGTGTGTGTGTTTGTGTGCATGCTTGGATGGGTTAAATGCAGAGCACAAATTCCGAGTATGGGTCACCACACTTGACACAAGTCACGTCACTTCACCTCTGACTCTTACATTGATCCTGGAAACTGCTTACAAAAGTGCTAAATAAATGTTTCCTTTATTTATTTACAATTCCTTATCAATGATTACACACATTTTCAAATCAGTTTATGTGGAGCATCCACATTCGAGTCCTTGTGTAAATTTTATCTGTAGCACGATATATTATACTGTACATTGTCTCTAAGATGGCAGCGTGCACAGATGCAGCGGCCCAGAGCTCCCCACTTAGATGCCACTTTTTCCTTTATTTATATTATCCTTTATTCTATATCTCTTGTCTTACTATGATGGCATTCATTGGCTTGCTGCACAGGATATCTCATTGTACGTATCTTACCATACAAATGCTGTCTTATCCTATTATTGCAGCTGGAACTACTGACAGGAAATTAATCCACACCTTCTGACCAGTTACAACTGAGAAATCAGTACTGCTGTGGTATAAACTACTACACACACACACACACACACACACACACACACTGCATATTACAAATAATTTTTTATGAGTTGTTAAGAGGCTCGAAGAGAAGACTAAAGACATATTTGAGTTTACACCCAGCCACAGCAGTATAAACTAGCTGTTTACTAGTTATTAATGTTTTTTTATTATTATTTTTATTCTTCATTTGAATTTTATCAGTGTTTTTCTATTTTAGCATTTGTTACTGGAATGTAACCCTTTCTTAGTACTTTATTTTAGTTATTTTACTGCGACTCCTTGTTTAATTTAGACCTGCTGTTAGTATATACTTCTTTGTAAGGCTGCCTTAAGACTATTTTAGTTGTGAAAGGCGCTGCACAAATAAACTTCACTAGTATGGGGATTGGGACGAGGCCCAAGTCTCAAGTCTCCTAGCCTTCCAACTGCGCGAGACCTTTTATTAAAACCCTTCCTCTGTTGAAACCGTTGGGAATCACGTTTCCAACCCTTACTCCATTTACAGCTCCAATACCCTGGAATAAGACATTATTATGGACTACATGATTTTTATTAAGTATTTTACTTTTAAGTGTCTGAGTTGTTCGTGAGTGGGCGTGGTCCAAGAAGAAAAGCGAAACTACAGTAAAAGCCAAACTTCCTGGTTGCCGAAAATGGTGGTGTTTCAACACATGGCAAGCAAAGGCTGCAATAATTAGGTAGGTGAAAGTGAAGTGCGTAGCTAATATACTACCAGGACTAGAGACACATTTTTTATGCATAAATATAAAAGCAAGGTTTCATTGTAAAGTGGTTAGCATTAGCATTTTAATGCGTGTCGCAGGTTTGAAGCGCGCGCTGTCGTAAATCAGCAGCACCTGTCGCGCTTCTGGTAAACAAACTTAAGTATTCTTCTAAAGAAATTTCATTATTTTTATATACATATTTATTATCTCGCTCTTCTGTGTAGTAAAAGTATCTTGTGCAGTGTAAACAGCTGTTCAGTGCATGGCGGTGTTTGGTACAGAGTGGTATGTTTATATTACTGAAGCTAGGTGTATTCAGTTGGCGCAGACTTTTATTCAATCCAGTGAGAAGTGAAATCAGACCAGAGACAGCTGCTAAAGAGACTGACAGCGATATCAGAGCCATTCAGCAGCCGAGGACCAGAAAGTTCTTGACGCATGTAAGGAAGAGAGCTCAGGCAAAACGCCAGGGTTGGAGAAAGTGCTCTAAACAGATGTGTAGCTGGACAAAGCACACATTTTCTAAAGAAGACACAATGGTAGAGCAGATGAAAACCAGACAAACTTGTGCTGTGTGGTGTAAAGAAGCAGAAAAGCATAGCAGGAATGTCTACAGAGATACGTATTAGCTTACATCTCCCACATAGTGCGAATGCCTCAGTGAAAGGATCAGCCCTACTGCCCCTGTTCTGGAGCTGCAACTCCTCTTACACGCTTCCATCTGTACCCTGTGTTGTGATTAATCTGCTGATCATCATGGATGGATTTCATGCTTTATTGGCTGACATCTGACAATGTTTCACTTCCCAATTGCACAGGTATAAACCTGTACAGCAACAAAACAGACTTCATGTGAAAACTCTAATGGATTTCCTGGTTACAGAGTTACAGAAGGGAATTATTTATAATCGCACTATTCGGTGTCACATGTGGATAGGTTCCCTTTTGAGTCTGGTTCCTCTCAAGGTTTCTTCCTCATGTCTTCTTGGGGAGTTTTTCCTTGCCACCTCTGGCTTGCTCATTAGGGATAAATTTATAAATATACGTTTAAAACTTATATCCTGAATTTATATATTTCTGTAAAGCTGTTTTGTGACATTGGCCATTGTTAAAAGCACTATACAAATAAAATTGAATTGGATTACAGCAGCATACTTGGGTTTTCTTTGTCTTCCTATAATCTATTTCATAATCATTGTCATTTATCTTTAATTAGTATTTTATCCTGGTCAAGGTCACAGTGGATCCAGAACCTGTCTTGGGAACACTGCATGAGGCAGGAATACACCCTGGATAGTATGGCAGTCCCATCACAGGGCAACATGCACACACAGTCACACATTCATTCACACCTAAGGGCAATTTATTATAGCTAGTCCACCTACCCGCATGTTTCTGGAGGTGGCTGGAAACCAGAGAACCATGAGGACACCCATGTGCATGTACAGAAGCACCACACAGACAGTAACCTAAGCTCAGGATCAAACCAGGGACTCTGAAGCTGTGAGGTGGCAATGCTCTCTGTTGAGCCACCTTGCCAACCCTAACTACAACTAATTTGCTAATTTTAATTAAATTTTTTTTTGCTGTTAACAGGCTTCAATGTAGGACCTGTCTGGACCACTTCAGGCTCCACTGATAATCAACAATCACCAGATTGCAATATTACAGGTATACCTCACTGCATGTGTTCATATACATTGGTAGTAGAGGACACTTTACATCTGAATCTTGGGTTCTATAGTTGGCAAATCTGTCCTAATGTATTTGGATATTCTTCAATCTGGTCTTTAGCTGAGAAAACCTGGATTTTTGAAGCCCATTTCAGATGATTAGGAGAGAGCCATTGTAAACCATTAACATGGGGAACAGCTTGTGCTGCCCATCATCAAACCCGTGTGATCACACGGTAGATGAATCGCAGGGGCTGCTGAACTCACCCGATTCGAAGGTTTCAGCCAGGCCGCTAATGACTGATGGCATCAGCCAACCGCTGGAGGTCGAGGAGAGGTAAGGTGCTCATTAAAACCTCTTTGATAAATGTGATATAATAAAAGCCTGAGTGATAATATATTTCTTGGGGTCTCGATTATTCTTCTCATTAAAACCTCTTTGACAAATGTGATGTAATAAAAGCCTGAGTGATGATGTATTTCTTGGGTCTCAATTTTTCTTCCAACAGCAAAACTGAAGCAGACAGCAAAAGACAAGAAAAAGATGTAGTCACCACGCATCCGATAGCAGCTCCCAAGTCACCTGAGGGGCCTGGACAGAGTTCTTATGGTTCTGTAATCCAGATGCTCCACACTGATGTCTCCCTTGCTGCACAAACTAGCCAAAGTGCCTCACCTGTGTCAAAAGTGTCAGAGGAACTAGTAGATGCATCTACTACAGCCACAGAAACAAAAAAGGATGATGAGACTACAGAAGAGACCCAGACTTGTGCCACTGAAGTCACTGATGCATTGGCAGTGAAAGCACCAACAGAGTTGGCTGCAGCTGAAGTGAAAGACGAAAAAGTGGCTCAAATAACTGACGCACTGGAAAAAGAGGACAAAGCAGATGAGCCTAAGTTGATGGTACAGGTTGCTACGGCAGAAGGTCCTGCTGATGAGCCGCATGGTATGCAGGTGGACACACAGAACGAGGTTGCTGAAGAGGACACAGAGAAGAGGCCAACTGAAGCTGATAAAAATGAGGATTCTGCTGAGATAAATAGAGAGAAAGAAGCTGCTGAGGTAGATACAGAGAAGGAGGAACTCAAAACACCTGTAGAAGTTTTACCTGCAATTGATACACTCCAAACCCAGGAGCCAGTTCTGAATAACTTGACAGCTGAAGAACTTGAAGTAGAAGGATTCCCGACTCCTATGGATATAGCACAGAACAGTGCAGATACCTTACTACCAGAAGATTTCAGTACAAAACCCCTGGTATCTTTATCAGAGCCGTCAGGTGAGGTAGAAAACACAGCATTAGCCACTGAAAAATCTGTGGCTGATAAAGTGCTGGAAAACCATGAAGAGCATGTTGTTTCCAACATGTCTGAAATGAAGGAAGACAGCTTACCTCATAAAACTCAGGAAACTTCAGAGCAAGAGTCCTCTCCAACAGTGAACATTAGTGAGGAATCCACTGTGAACTATATAGAAAATGGCCAAGTGGATGACGTGACTGGTGGTGATTTGAAAGATGAGAACCCAGCTGAGGTGGATGTAGAAGTACCTCAATTGAGTGACATATTGAAGAAACCATGTGAGGAACCTTCACATATTGAGAATCAAGAGCCGATGTGTGAATCCCCTGCCAACAGAACAAGGTGAGCATATATTAGTGGTAAATGAACTTGTTTTGCATTGCTTGTTACTGGTTTATTAGTCTTGCTGCCCTTTATGTTCTTATAATATGGCTCTGCAACCACCAGTCAAAAGTAGGCCACTGGACACCATTAAGCTTCAGTAGTCCACTGTCACCTGTAGTTTTTGTGCTAGCATTAGTCTTCTTGTACTGTATCACACCCTACTTCACATCACTGGCACTAGTCAGCCCTCATTAGCACTCGCTGAACTGATGTTGGAGACCAATGGGGGAAAGTGGATCAAATCAGTGCAGCAGAAGAGAAAGCAAACAAATGAATGTGCGAGTAGTCTTATTTTTAGCTTCTGCTTATCTGTGCAGTATTTCTCAATTTCTGCTCTTGGGGTATAACTAGCTATTTTTTTTTTTTGCTACAAAATCACTGAGAAGATGATAGACTCCGTAAGATAGACTCCAAGTGTTGTCTAGATACTGCTCTGAAACCATGGATCAGTATTGGGTTGGCTTTGACATTTTTTTCTGATTTGATTCTCACACATATTTTATGCAACGAAGGTACCTGATTATTAACACCACAAAGAGCAAGTTCTTTCTTCTTGTGAAAGAAGGTGGTTCATTTTACTGTATAAAATGTCAGTATCAAGTACCCACTCATAGCTCTGTTATTGATATAGTATAGTAAAACATACAAAAAAGGTTTACATAGATTCACAGCTGTGTGAGAATCGTATCTAGGCTGGTTTGTTGGGCTACATCCATAAACTGAACAGTAGTACCACACTAATAGTATGTCAAAAAGTCCATCCTTATAGGTACTGCGAGGTGTTTTTATAGTATTTTTAGCGCAGGTTTTTTCCCCTACAGGCCTAGTTGTTCTGGGTTGTCTTTTTCAGGGGGAGAAAGCATCCAAATACTGCCACCACCTCCTGCCCACGAAAGTTATTTCCTTTCACATAGCCTAATTATTAAATAGGTTGTAATTTAAATAGGCTTTTCTCGATACCGTACATTTGACTTGGGTGTCAGAACAAAGTGCCGTATCACAAGGCCCGATACCAGAACGACACTATGGCAAAAAAAAAAAAAAAGCTCAGTGTCACTATCTGGCATTGATCACATGATATTTTATATTTCCATTTATGTAGGTTATATGTTGGTATTTTGTTTCTCTAGAAGCATAAGCTCACATACATAAGCTCATTATCTGTATGTGATATGCCAATTTCCCTGAAAATGGAATATGCTGGAAATTAGATTTTTACCACTGGGCATTAATCTATCATTTTAAATTAAGTTTTTTTTTTTCTGTATCTATTACATATATTTAGGCTACAGATAATTCATTAGCACCTTTGCTGAATAACATATGAATTATGTATACCATGTCACATAGATATCAAGCATTCTTAGCTATGTAATTGCCCTGCACAGATTGTACTACATTGCCGTAGTCCCAGATCAAGACATGATGAGATGATGTCCATTTAAATCTTGTCTCTCCTCTCTAGTGCCAGCATTGCAGAGGATGTGAAGACACCAGAGTCCACAGACACTGCAGACGTCCAGAAGACAGTCCCAGAGTGTATAGAAAAGGAAGGAGATGTTGGAGAGGCTTATCAGAACGGTTTGTACACAAATGCTCCCGTAGAGAAGCCTGAAGCTACAGAGAAGCCTGAGTAAGCACTTCCTGTTGTTTACACTTCCCACCACCAGGTGGAATTAAAGGTCTAGAATAGCGTTCTAAGGTTGTTTTGATGTTAAAAAGGGGGGCTAATAATAGCACCACCACCTCCATGTTTTTACTTTAGCATCACAAGGTGGAATTTCTGGCTGTCTATTAACATGCTTTTAAATTTACTATGTAAATTCACCACCAAGTGGCCAAACATATGAAACATCTTATGGACCAAGCAAGAACATGTTTTCAACAAAAGTCTATAACAGTTCTCAGTTTTATAATAGAGCTGTTATATAGTCTTTATTTTATGTCTGAGAACACACAGTTCACATAGGAGCTGTATTTTCAATGCAAATGGGTTGAACAGGCATGGGCTAAGTAATGTATTTTATGAGCTCTTAACTTTAGATTGGCCCTTTGAGAATGTGTGATTATTTATAGAGATACACAAATTACAGTGTGGCATTTCATAATGCAATTATTAGCAGGCGCATGTTTATAAAGCTGCACATATCATTTTTCCTAACTCTTATTTAGAGGGGAGGCATTTGCAGAGGAGATTTAATATTGTGTTAGTGATTACAGCTTGTGGTTATTGCACTCTCAAGAGGGCAAATGGAAAGCTTTATTTAGAACTCAGTGGCTAACAGTGATGAATAATTGAATTGACATGGCTATAAGGTTTCACATGCACTTTCATTTAAAGAATTGTCACTTGTTTATAATGGCACCCAAACTGTTTCATTTGCAGTGAGCAAGTCGATGAAAACGAGCCCAAAAGTAAGGCCAATGGTCCAAGTGAGGCATCGTCATTGGATCATGACCTCGTGGAAGAGATGGAGCCAGCGCCCCAGGCGAGTGAGAATGATGAGACAACAGCAGAAGACGAAAAAGAGAATGCAGGAAGCAACCAGGCCCAAGAAGGAGAGATTATTTTGAGTAGTAGCCATGACATGAAAGTTGCACTGATACCTGTGAGTGACATAGAAAACATTGCCGAGAAGGAGGAGGAGTAAGTATCTCGCAATCATCCTAAGCATCATTCGTTTTAGTAGAACAGAGATTCAGGTGAATACATACAGTATCTTTATAGCATACTATATTATACGTTTTTATTTGCGTATAACCTTATTACCAATGCCTGCCACCAAACATGGTGTTAAATGCAGTCAGTTTGCTTAAAGATGTCTAAAATGTTGCTTGCTAAGTGTGACGTCCTCACACAGTGAACGGCAGCTTTTAATCGTGTTGTTAGATAGTGATGTGGAGTTTGACTTTTTACTTTAGGCAACACACATAAACCTAATCAAGTCAAATGTCAAATATCTGTCAAAATATCTGCGATGCTTCTGTGCCAGAGTCAGAGTGAAATCTTAAATGCAATTTTCTCCCTTTTCGCTTTCGGGGCAAACAGGCAGTGGTTGAGATATGTGCAAAAGGGAAAGATATATTTTAGTTCACAAAAGAATGTAGTTTTCTGAGCTATAAATAGTGCAAAATGTCAAAATGTCACCATGTTAAGGGTTTTTCCCAGGCCACCACGTACATATGTGTGTGTGTGTTTGTTGTTGTTTTTTTAATAGCAATGAAGACCTCTACCGGGGAGATGATGAGATTGAACAAGTGCAGGCCAAAGAAATGAAATCGGCGCCACTCCTGGAGTTTACAAGTATTAATCATCTTTGATGTACATAATTAATTGTCTTCATAAAGTGGTAGGAAGCAGAACAGTGTCTTTGAATTCTGCATTGCTATAATGATAACCTGAAAACTTCAACAATTTGGGCTCGTGTCAGACCTTGCATACTTCCATGCCTTCTGGCATTTCTTCAATTTTCACACTGTACACGAATGTTTTGGATGGCAGGTTGACAGAACCACAAATTTGTGGAGACAAATATTTGTCTATACATGACTCCTACCTAGCTCCTGCCACTTTGGACCAGTTCTGTTTACTTAAGCATGTAAGCTGTAATGTGAATTCCAGTCAATATGTTAAAGTCACCACTAGCTTGCTGGTTGTGGAGAAGATTTTATTATCTGCATTAGAAATATGTAATCATGAAATAAATTTCTACAGAAATGTAATACATAATGCACAGAACATCTATACTTCATCTGTTAGAGACAAATATCTTAACAAATATTTGAGTGTTTAAATGAGTGTTTTTAAGAAATGTCACTCAGTTTATTGTCATTGTCACTCGTTATCTCTTCTTTCAGTCCCTGGAGTGGAGGAGAAGTGCAGCTTAGTCGCTCCTGTTGACATGTTGGCCTACAGTGAGAGAGAGTGGAAGGGAAATACAGCCAAGAGCAATCTCATCAGAAAGGTGAGAAGCCATGCACTGCAGGAACGTTATGGGAAAGAACACTACCATCAGACTGGTGCTAGCATGGCTGCTGAGAGACAGCCAAAGTGAACTTCAGAGAACAACCGAGAAGGGCCTTAGCTGTCCATCAGACAATATATTAGAAAACATTCATTTGAAAGGATGATTTGAGGCTTTAAATTTTTTTTATTTATTTTTTTTTATAAGTTATTATTAAAGCAGCGCCTTGTTAGGACTCTTACTCCTTTGTTGGTCCCCTAGTTAGATTTAAACATTAACGGGGAACCTCATTTTAAAACTTAGCTAGCTGAGCACTGACCCTGCATAAACTGCTCCAAGTTGAAAGAGAAAAACAGCTTCATCCATCAGCTCAATAACATACAGAATATATTTAAAAAATGTAACAATGTAGTGTTTGTCTTCACGTGGTCAATAAAAGAGGTTCATCATTTTGATGATGATTAAAAAAAGTTTAAAAAGTATAGGTTTGCTTTGATCACCACTTCCTGTGCTAAGCTCATTTTTGATATTGGATTAAATCACAAGTTTCCAATCAATATATGAACTTACATTAAGGTTCCCTTAATGGAAATTGTTACTGCCTTAATAAACCACAAGTAATGTTAATAAAGTAAATTAACACATTATTATCTTAAGAATGTTAGTTAATGCAAGTATTCAGTTGTTAATGCTGCATATGGTGTATTAATGCTGAAGCTTGTGGTTTGTTCGTGTTAAGTAACATGGTAAGTGCTTTTACTGCTTATCTTCTGAAAACAACAGAATAAAAAAAAATGTCCTTTAAACAAAAAGTGTTTTAATGTATCAGGCTAATTATATCTTTCATATATGTGTGCTCTTTTTGCGTCTGCAAATGCACCAGCTAATAGATCTTATTGCAACAGCAAATAAACGAAGCCTGAAGCACTTTGCTTGCACAACTAAGCAGAAGATGTACTGGCATCACATTGTTAAAAATAAGCACACCTCTTACTAGCTTTACGGAGGAAGGTGGAGAAGCGTGGTCTGGTGAGATGCCTTACTCATGCTGTCATAGAGCCATGTTCTGTTATTGTTGTAAAGTCCTTACATTTATTTTGATATCACTGTGGGATTTGCTGACTGCTATATTGTCAGACAAGCTAAACATGAAGACAGAATCTCGCAAGTACATGGGCGTGCTTGAGTTCGAATGAGGCGAGGCCCAGTTTGTTGCAGCACGGATGTCCTGAACAGAAACACCACAAAGCAAGGCCCAAACGTTACCTTTTCCCTAGTAGGCTGTACACATAAGCCAGCCAGGGGTTGCTGCCCCTTGCTAGTGTACACTAACTCAAGAGCCACAATCCAGTGGGACAGGTACTTCATAGTTACAGGCTTTTCCAAGTGACCTTGTGCCCGTGAAATAAACAGCTTCTCAGCCTTCCTAAATCCCTCATGTAAATGTGCATGCCGTACATAACCTCCTCTGAAGCAAACAGCACGGGAGCCGTTGAATAGGGAGACATGCCATCGCTGATTCAAAACCTCGGGGGTGAAAGTTCACTTAGGTTTCAGCATTCCTCAAACAATTTTATTTGCATTTCATAAGGATTGGGTGAAGCGCTGGCCTTTTGAATTGTTCAATTTCAATTCAGTTTTATTTATATAGTGCCTGTGTGCCTCTCATTACAAGAGAAACCTGCTATTTCAAAGGTACAGGTTAGAGACTCTGCATACCTCAAACTCTGTATCCCTTGAAGATACTTCTTCTATGGTAAAGATAATGATTAGCTGTTGAATTGTTGAAAACAGTGGACTCAGAGAGGCATATCCCATAGAGAGATATCGAAATGAATTCTTCACATTTTTTTCTGGACTTTTATTTTTGGAGTACAATTACTCCCAGAAGTTAAAAAAAAAATTGTTTCAAGAACTTTTTTTAATCATTTTGCAGGGCTACTCTGAGATATCTTGTAGTTTTACTGGGCTGAGGAGAGTAAGGGGGGACAACTACTGCTCGCTGAGAGCTACACTGTATCAGGTGCTGGCCACTACAACACACACACCAGCCTGGCTACTGGAGGAAAGTTTCACATCGGTAAGGGCTCACAAATTCAGTCCATGGCATCTTAGTTATTAGGAATCACACCACTGAGATACTAAACAACTGGTCATATTGTTAAAAAGACTGTTCAAAAATCTGGCCCTGACATTGTGCTGGCCATCAAATACTAACTGACTTCTGTTTTATTCATTTTGAAGTTGCCCGAGAAAATTGAAGCTCAGGAGCACTTGATAGGTATGTGGGTGTTCCCCCCTCAGTGTGTCAAAGCAGGAGAGAAGGAGGATGCTGTGGAGAAACTTAAACACTATCTGGAGCTCCTGCAGAAAACAGTAAATCACTTAACACTTTTCCTTCAGAAAAATGCAGTTGTAGATTTTATAACAATCCTAATGCTATATGAACATCTCTATCTAATGCATCATATTCTCTAATATCTTCTGATTGTGTGTGTGTGTGTGTGTGTGTGTGTGTGTGTGTGTGTGTGTGTGTGTGTGTGTGTGTGTTCCCAGTGGCAGGCAGCAGCAGAGTCAGAGAGCCTAGAGGATAAGCAGGGCGTGTGTGATCATGTATTTCAGGGTGGAGAAGAAGAATACGGTCTTCTGGAGGTGCTGAAGTTCCTCATGCTGGTCAAGGCAGTGGAGTTTCATAGCAAAATGCAGGCAGATCAGGAAGTGCCTGTCTTTTGTTGGCTACTGTTCGCCCGCGACACGTCTGAAAACCCCAGAATGTTCTTCAGCAATCACTTGAGCCAAGTTGGCTTCAGTGGTGGCCTGGAACAGGTGACACAATCTGGTCTTATAGAAATGGTTACACCTTTATGAACTGAGGCAACACGTCAAGTGTAGTAGAATCCTGAAATAACACCTTTTTTGAGTATGTGCACTAACAAAAAAATTACTATTCCAGTCACCTGGAACAGAACTATCTGTCCAGGCTGTAGGGCTTTTTTAATTCAGCATTGTCTGGCAAATGAGGGCTGCAGATTTTGAACGTAATATATGTTTAAAGGGTATGACTAGCTAATGAATTTATAATTTGTCAACTGCTGACAGCAAGTCCTTTCTCAACTATAGTTACAGTTAGATGACAGATGACAAATGTGTCGAAAAAAAGACCCTAAAGTGCAGTCTCAAAGCATTTACAGTTAATATTTTGTGACATCTGCTCTAGAAAAAAATAACAGCACCAAGTATCCTGTGATGTCTAACAGAGTTGGAAAGATCTAGGTCCACTTCTGAGTAAAACATTTTAAGTTGTTTTATATTCTTTGCTTTAT
>CM074966.1:10340560-10351126 GCA_037577455.1 Pangasius macronema | reverse complement strand
ATCTTCCTAATGGTGGTATCTCCCTAGAAAACAACACAAATCTACAATGAGAAATGAATGGTCTGGTGAAGCTCTTCAATGGATTGGCCATGGTTTGCAATCAAGCCTCTGCTCTGTAAATAATAAGCGTAACACTGATCAGTTCTCAAAGGCAGTCACAGTGACGCCATGCCAAGTGAGTGAAGTGAAGTGTGGCCAAGTGTGGTGACCCATACTCAGAATTTGTGCTTAACCCATCCAAGTGCACGCACGCACACACACACACACACACACACACACACACACACACACACCATGAACACACCCGGAGCAGTGGGCAGCCTTTTTTTACTGCATCGCCCGGGGAGCAGTTGGGGGATCGGTGCCTTGCTCAAGGGTCTCACCTCAGTCGTGGTATTGAAGGTGGCANGCGCTGGTCATTCACTCCCCCCACCTACAATCCCTGCTGGACCTGAGACTCGAACCCACAACCTTCAGGTTCACCTTTGGTTTGCAAGTCCGACTCTCTAACCATTAGAAAAATCTCAAGCCGAATTTACAGCTGTATGACAGTGGTGCAATATTCACAACCATCATCATATTACAATAATGACTATTTGGCATAAAGGTGAAAAGCCTAAATTCACACATATCCCAGAATGAATGGTCTTTTAAGCTTTTACAGTTAAAAGTTCGCATCCCCCATGTTTCTGGAATAATTGCATCATTTTCTCTCACAAATTCTTTCACTATTAATAATTTAAAGTAGATACTACTTTGCCATTTTTGTTACATGGGATAATGAAATAACATCTGTGAAGCATAACTCACTAAATGGCTTGTAAATTAAATTTCCTTTGCTTTTCAGTTTTTCAGTTCATTTTAAGGGGGTATTCATGCAGATGAAATATATATTTATAATCTATCCCGACATGTAGACTCTATATACACATACATACATACATATATATCTATATCTATCTATCTATCTATATATATATATAGATAGATAGATAGATAGATAGATAGATAGTATTATTTCCTATTGCTTCACGTTCCTAGATATCACGTAATTGTTGCTTATTCTGCCTGTAATGGCCTCCAAAAACACTGGCACTCCTGAAATGAGCAAAAATTAATACATAAATAACACCTGCTATAAGTGGGATAGAAAGTTAGGAAGTGAGTAGTGAATTTTATTCTAGTTTCAAAAGTATTAGCACCCCCACTTAATGAATATTTGATGACACCTGTCCTGGGGAGAATAAAAGCACTAAGTCTCTTCCTGTTGTGTCTTTGGGGACCCTTGAGGAGACCCACTCTATTGTGCAGAACATTTTAAGGCCCTTGACATTCTTAGGTTTGTCCATGTGGACTTTCCTCTCTAAACTTTCTAGCAGAGGCTACTAGGGTTTGGAATGAAATATCAAGAAACCTAGCCCCCAAAGTATCAACAATCCACCTCTATCTTTTGCAGTGGGTATCAGGTGCTTTTCAGTGTATGCAGTGCATAATACTGGAGGGTTTCCTTCTTGCAATCATTCAAGAATCAACATTAAAGAATAAACTAAACCATGCAATTTTGGTTTCCCCTTTCTCCTCACTGCGTGGAGGACACTGTGCTTATGGGTCCAGAATTTCTGCCACAGTTCCAACTGTTTCAGACAAGTGAAACTTTTTGTTATTGCCCTAATTGTTCTTAGTGGTATTTTTAACTTATATTTCATATTCATTACCAGATTTGGATTACGCTTCCCATTATTCTGGTACAAGTTGATCTTTCTATCAAAACTGTACAGGCTTTTTTTTTTTTAAGATGTTTTTGGCAAACTTCTGTCTTCCTGTTTTTGAGGCTTACCACTGGTTTACATCTTGTGGTAAACCCTCGTTATTTACTCTAGTGAAGTCCTCTCTTGATTGTTGACTTTGACATTGATACGCCAACCTACTGAAGAGTGTTCTTGATCTGGCCAATTGTTGTGAAGCGTTTTTTTTTTTTTCTCTTCACCAGGGAAGAATTGGTCTTCATCTACCATGGTTGTTTTAAGTGGTCTTCCAAGCCTTTTGGTGTTCCTTAGCTCACCAGTTTTCTTTCTTTTTAAGAATGTTCCAAATAGTTGATTTGGCCACAACAAATGCTTTTGCTATCACCCTGATGAGTTTGTTTTGATTTTTCAGCCTAATGATGGCTTGCTTCATTTTGGACTTACTGAGAGCTAATAGCAACAGATACCAAATACCCTCAAATTAAAACCGAACGTCTCCAGCTCATTATTTCATTTCAACTCCAATGCACTGTAGTAGACAGCAAAAATAATGATAACTTTGTCAACGTCCGAATATTTATGGAACTGACTATATATATAATTCAGCAATATCGCAATCTCAATCGTGCTGTTATAATAAATATTAGCACTGCTGTGATTCAGCCGTAGCTCATCACAACCATCCAAATATCCAATATAACGGCACAGTTGTGAGTTAGATATTGCTTTGGCTTTATAAATAACCATATACAATGGTTTTATAAATAAGAGATTAATATAGAGTAACTGACATTTCAGACACAATATGGCCAAATAATTTGTTTATTTTTGGTCCACGAATGGAAATGGGGGACTGTAGCTAGAATTGGAATGTTACGTGGCAAACACAGTAAAGCCGAGCGATACAACACTGAAATGCCCAATACTGTTATACTAAATACAAGTACTCTTGGAATGTCACTCATCCAATCAAATTAGTGGACTGGAACTATCTGCTGTATAAAGGAGAAAGCGGGTCAGATCATCACATAATTGTGAACATTCTAGATTTATAACCTTCTCGTTCCAAGTGACACACTGCTCATCTTGCATCTGAAGTGGGTAAAGATTTAGTAACTGTACCCCCATGTCCTGGCTGTTGGAGTCGGGAAAGCTGTCATGAATGTTGCAGTAGTAGCCCAGTCCCACAATGCAAAAGCGCACCATTGCTCCCATGTACAAAGACAGGATTGGAATGAGCAAGGGTTCGGCACACTCCAGGTTGCTGTAGAGCAGGATTGCCACAAACATGATCTACAGGACAGAAAATGGTTAAAGATGAAATACTGCTGTGGATGAAATACTGCTGTGGATGTTGTACCTGGTCTTAAAACAGTGCAGAAAGAGTTAACCGTGAAACTATATGCTTCTCACAAATACGACAATACAAAAACGTGCAGAAAAGAAAAAACACAAAGGAAAAGATACACTGAAAATATTTTTTAAAAAAAGGAAAATAAAGGCCTGGTGGTCTTTAAAAAAAAAAAAAACTACTGAGCTGTTTCAGTAGAATAAAAGAGCTGCTGATTGTGATCGTTTTCACCCCTGGCAGAACTAAAAACAGCCTGCGTCAAGGTCCAATTTAATCTTCATCCCACACTATTATCCACCTCCCCTGCTGTGTAAAAAGAAACATTTATTTCTCATCTGTGCTCGCCCACGACTCAAGAGTTCTGAATGTTAACTGACAGACATGATGAGAGAAGAGAGTGCGAGCGAGAGATCTGTTACCTGCGCTACAACGTCAGAGATGGAAGCACAGCCCACCAGCAGGCTGTACTTGTGCTTTAGAAGGATGCCAGCATGGATCCACGCCTTTGAGGGGAAAAAAGAAATCAAATATAATTTGTTATTCAGGTATAATGTCTTATTCCACCTGATGAACACAATATAGTTTAGTAAGTAAATTAAAGGTTAGCTGGAAAATCAGGTTAAGTATCAAGTTATGTTTGATACAGTGGCTATAAAATGCAGAACTCAACACTATAAAAAACAGATTTTCAACACTACTGAAGTGGTGGGTCAGTGGTTAAGACTTTGAGCGACGGATCAGAGGGCTGTAAGTTCAAATCCCAGCACTGCCTGTCAAGCTGTCATGCTTGGGTCCTCGAGCAAAACCTTTACTCTTCAAATGTTTACTTGTATCCTGCCTCAGCTGCCAGTTGCTTTGGGAAAAACAATTTTTGGGAAATTTATAAAAAAAAAAAGCCCACTTGTGTGCAAATAATGTATTATATGAGATCAATATAAATACACCTGAAGACCCCAGCATTTGTACATTTTTATGCATTTGTGCATCTGTATTTGGCCCCAACATACCTTAAATAACAGCTTCATCAAGACCAAGGAGCTATCAAAACACGTCTGGGACAAAGTGAAGCATGGTGGTGGTAGCATTGCGTTATGATACTCTTGTTTGTTTCTCTGACTGATACCCGTACCTCCTTACTGACTTTTGTTGAACGACCTCCTCTAGGCAGAGTTGTGGTTGTGCCATATTGTTTCTTTTTTTTTTTTTTAAATAATGGATGTTCAAAATTTTGGATGTTTTTTTGTTTTTTGTTTTTTTACAACCAAACCCTGATCCATAATTTTCAAACCAACAGGGGCAAATAAATTTTAGACAATTTGGACAAAAACATCATCACACAATATTTCAAGACATTTCTATAATACACAATATGTACCACAGTACACAGGTTTGCTAAGAAGCTGCCAGAACAATAGTGGTGCTGCATTTAAAAATAAACCTTAGTTTAATGATACATTTGTTTAATGTCTACAAAAAAAAGAAAAAGAAAAAGAGTTCTTAAAAGACATATCGCGTGGTACCGACGACATCTCAGAAAAGCGAAGCATTAATTAACGTAATATTGAGATATCCTATCCTACTTTTATACATTTAATATTATCATCATTACAGATCTAAGATGCAATCTTGTCATTACAAGTACACAGAAAAAGATTTGGTTAACATACAGAAGTATCACTTTTTTAATGTTGTAAATAACACAGCTTCAGAAACGGTATTGTGAGATCTTTCCAGCGTAAACTGAGTTTAGACTCGGTGATTTCAGCAGTCTCTGAAGAGTACCGCTTGCCACGCTGTATGAGATGATCCCCATAAAATCTTGGTGGAATTCTATACCAGACTGGGCAGTAATGTCTTCTCCATGTCAGATTATACAACAAAGATGCTGTAATGATAGATCTGCTACCACCCGCTCATGATCCAGGATCTGACACTACCATATTTATAGCTGTTCCATGAGTTTGGCGTCATCCTATGCCATCCTCCTGTTGGTTGCTCTTTGACGAGTATTGTAGCAGCGGACACATTCTGAGACTTTATTAAAGCATTCCTCCTGCCAGGGCCTTTTCTGTACCTTTTCTTTCAGGTGACTTTGGTCGCAATGGTACTACATCGGCTGCTGGTAGGAATGTCACATTAAGTGTTCTACGACTGCTGATCTCAACTCATGAACAGAAAATTCTTTCAAGAGGTGTGTTTTTGGTCAGCAACAGCAAAATCATACAGTGTAAACCCACTGATATGATATGATTTATCCAGGGGCTTGTGTTTCAAACATAAAATGAGTTAACCAGACAAAAATGGGTAATTTCCCAAAATGTAAACGCTGCACACCAGTGACTACTCACTTAATGAAAGGACAGACATGTACCAAAATATAGCATGATGTACATGTTTACTTTTACTAAATAAACTAACCAAACTATGATATAACCCTTGTTTCTATGCATCAGCTGTATTTTATTGTTGCCTTGTTGGAACATGATTTTTTTTTTTTTTTTTTTTTATGGTAAAAATATTTGGTTTGTGATATCCCACGTTACATCAGGAGTTCCGGCAGGCTATAAACAAGTCCCAAGACGACACATCTGTTCAGTTATTGAGTGCCCACAACAATCAGATGAAAAAGCTCAAATTTCATATGTGGATAGATAAATTATTACTTTGAAAGCTAATATGAAGACGTTGTTAATATCACCACCATGTTCTTTATATGAACGCTATATTTGTACAAGTCTGATAGGAAACACCACTAGGGAGCCTAAATAAACAGGCTATGTTGGTACAGTTAATAATAGATTTTATAGAACTGTAATCTTATCATGCTCTGGTTTTTAAATTACACCAAACACCAAATCAATTAAAAAGGTCAGTTAGGGAACTGGAGGTACTTCAGACTCACCATGGCATCCAGCAAAGGGAACAGTGCAAGGTATAGAAACGCCTTTCGCGTCTTGTTGCCAACAGATTCGTCCACATGGTGGAGTTTGTCGATGATGTAATATCCTAGATCTGTGTAAGCTGTCACAAAATAACACATTTGTAATGGATTTATAAGCCATGGACCCACTATGTGTTGTATTGTCAATCATGTTTACATCAAATGAAAGTAAAAATAGTCAAGCAGAAGCTATTTAGATGCTTCGAATTCCAGCACCGTACCTTGCTTAACACCCATCACAAAACAGGTTCTATCATCTAGTATCATTTTCTATGTGAAGAATCACACCAGTTGTATTACCATTGCAGATATGTTCCATGGTGGAACACTGGTGCGTAAGTGAAATCAATATGTGACACTGGGACAGCAGCAGTGGAAATTTGAACAATGCAATTAAATACCTGCAAAAAAAAAATTAAAAAAAAATCCCCAAAAACACACATACCAATGAGAACATGGAGGATCATGGCTATAACACCAGCCACAACCATACATAGCACTGCTTTCTTTCTGTCCTTCTTGCTGTGGACCAGCACCAGCCCAACACTCTTAAAGTCACTCATGGGCCCGGTGAAGAACTTCATAAGAGAGTAGGCTAAACCGTAGCTGGCCAGCATCTCCACACGGTCCTCTTTTACTGACGCGATACCTCTGTTCAGAGCCTGACAAAGACACAGATGAGACGCAAACACAATCTGTCAGTTTTGACCTTCATTTAATTTGCCCATTCCATGCTGCTTTTATGCAAAGGAACTTCCAAGGGAGGCAGAATACGAGCCAAGCATACTGCTCAGCAAATGACGGATGATTCAGAGCCCAAGTGGTGTGCTTTAACAGCTGGTCACTTAAAACCTGGTCACCATCACAGAACCTTACAACACTGAGACAGCACTGTGACACAAATAAGCTGTAAATGTGGGCAGAGATATCCCTAAAGGAACTTTTATTCTATATTCTGAAATGGGTTAGAGATGTGTTTTGGAAAATGAGATCATGTGAGACCGAACAAAATGATTCTCAGGAGTAGGCGGTTTTTAATTTTCTTGTGGGGGAGAGCAGTTGGTCAGATATGAAAAGCAGGGGACAAAGAAAGGCCATGTTCATTAACAAGTGGCGTATGTTGGGACACAGTGAGGTACTCGAGTGACACTGTTCGACGCGAGTCTTCGACGTCTACAGTTCACTACATAAACACATGTAATGCCCTGACTCGATTCTCTGTCAGGTTTCTCTATCAAATATCTACCTGTCTGAGTGGGAGCTTCTAAAAATAAACACACACACCACAGACACACACACACACACACACACACAAGGACTCTCTGTCCCTTGCACAGAAATAGTAGTGAGCATAACACTGATTTAGACTACAGTCCACCTCACTGTAAACAAGCCCACTACAAAAAAATAGGGACTGACCAAACTGTTTAGATGTTTTAGCTCTGAAATTCTTAAATGCTTTTAAAAAAAAAGTGTGATTAATTCATTCATTTTCAGGCGGTAACTTTGGACCTGCAGGTTCTGAAAAATCAGCAGTTACCAAGCCACTGTTCCATTAAAGTCTGCTGAACAGACTAGCAGTTAGCGCTTTCAGTACCAGGAGCCCTATAGCCTGTTTGGTTAAGTTCCCCCCCCCACTAGACACTAGACCAGCTGCTGGCTAAGCCCCTACACTTAAGCTGAAAAATAAGCTAAATAAGGTGCAGAATGTGCAAAAATAAAGACAACAGAAAAAAGACCTTTAGGACCAGATGGAGAAAACTATTTCCATGAAATAAAGGTCTATGACGGCTGTAAATTAAAAGAGGATTTGGTGCGTTTTGGTGATAATTACAGGATTTACATTAAATTGAAGCAAATATCCAAAAAAAAAAAGTAAATCATTCTGTAAAACTTTCAAGAGAGTCTTAATTAATAGGTATGATCATCTGCCTCCCAGTATTTTGTCACATGTTTAAGAAGAGTTTTACAATGTGCACCGATCAGCCATAACATTAAAACCACTGACATGTGAAGTGAATAACACTGATTATCTCGTTACAATGGCACCGGTCAAGGAGTGGGATATTAGGCAGCAAGTGAACAGACAGTTCTCAAAGGTGATGTGTTGGAAGCAGAAAAAATGGGCAAGCATAAGGATCTGAGTGACTTTTGGCCAAATTGTGATGGCTAGACAACTGGGTCAGAACATCTCCAAAACAGCAGGTCTTGTGGGGTGTTCCCAGTATGCGGTGGTTAGTACCTACCAAAAGTGGTCCAAGAAAAGACACCCGTTGAATTAGCGACAGGGTCACAGGCGCCCAAGACTCATTAGCGTGTGGGGAGCGAAGGCTAGCCCGTCTGGTCTGATCCCACAGAAAAGCT
The DNA here is from genome assembly GCA_037577455.1 of Pangasius macronema. Lineage (NCBI taxonomy): Eukaryota > Metazoa > Chordata > Actinopteri > Siluriformes > Pangasiidae > Pangasius > Pangasius macronema. The sequence continues at coordinate 10,342,725 of CM074966.1, read as the reverse complement.
ACTGTAGCTTTGTTCAAAAAGTTCATGTTGGCTGTTGGCTATTATAGAAAGGCATCAGAACACACAGTACATTGCAGCTTGCTGCATAAGGGGCTGCGTAGCCACAGACAGGTCAGAGTGCCCATGCTGACCCCTGTTCACCACTGAAAGCCACTACAATGGGCACGTGAGCATCAGAACTGGGCGACGTAGCAATGGAAGAAAGTGGCCTGGTCTGATGAATCACGTTTTCTTTTACGTCATGTGAACGGCCGGGTGCGTGGCAAACAAGTCCGATTCATGGAGGCCCCACCTCGCAACTTACAGGACTTAAAGGATCTGCTGCTAAAGACTTGGTGCCAGATACCACAGCACACCTTCAGAGGTCTTGAGGAGTCAATGCCTTGATGGGTCAGAGCTGTTTTGGTGGCACAAGGGGGACCAACACAATATTAGGCAGGTGGTTTTAAGGCTATGTCTGATCAGTGTATATCAGCTTTTCAACTGGGGCAGGAATCACGTTGTCTCATGATTGCTCTATTAACATTTTCAGTGTACGAGGAGCAGCAGACAGGACAGTTAGTGACAGTGTTGCCAGGCTCTGTTTTTTACACCAAAGTGCACAGAATTAAATCGAATTAAACTTCTGCAAACAAAGGCAAACTGTAAGTGCAGACAGAGTGTCCCTGATGTACAGAACCATTTCTATTGTAAAATATGTTGCAAATATGGGCAGAGGGAAAGGGGGATTATAGAGTGGATAACGTTCCTTCTTTAGAAATGCGTGTGCACCACGGTGACTTTGTGTGCACCTCACAAACTGTGACGATGACAACAGAAACATTTGCAGTATCAAACACTAGACGGTATGCTGTACGTCTTTATGTGGTGGACTGCCTATTACAGGGTTACTCTAAAAATTCACCAGATAGCAACCTATAACATGATCTTACCCTCCACTTACTTTTGTTTGTGTCTGCTGTCACAAGCTTCTGCACTTTAAACCAAAGTAGAACTGAGAATTTTAACAGATGCAATTTAAATGAGTCGCTACAACAATAATAAGAATAATCATCATCATCATCATCATCATCATCAGTGGGATGATGCTCCCATGGAAATGGAGGATGATGGGAGTATGGTTCACTCTTACTGCCATGCTTTAATCATTTTTCTTTTCGTGTTTGCAGTTCCTCTGCACTATACATTAGAGTTTGTATGTAACATCAGTAGTGTGCACTCATGTTTAAAGATACGCGAGAAAGATGAATTCAGCCTGATAAAACCGTGCTACGTTCAATAACAGCACATTAAGCAGTTCTACTACAATTCACCAAGCACACCTTGTGACTAGACAGAGATGATAAGAGATTGCTTATTCTTGTTTTCTTACCTGTTCCCCAAAATCGATGGCTATGTTGGTAATAGCCAGAGGAAGCAGGAATCTGATGAGAGGCCAATAAGCAGTGAGACATGTCAGCTCCACCATGATCCAAGCCAAATTAAAAACAAATCCGCGTCGATCTGATCATCAAAGACCAGCAAGCAGCTGCCTGTCTCTTCTCCAGCTGTACCTCACTGCACCGCTCAGCGCTCAGCTAGCTAGCAGCTAAGTAACGCGCTTCCAGGGACCATCATGCATTGGGGAGAAACAGAAGGTCATCCAAAACCTGCAAAAATATTATTCATTACAAACCACAGGCGTCGGCACGCAAAGTGTAGCGGCGCAAAAGCAGTCCAGAGAAAAGTGAGAGCTGACAGCTTGTCTTTTCAGGTTATACTAACACTGATGCACTGATTTGCAGGCGGCTCTCGCCACACTGCTCTGCCTGCGGCGGTGCCTCTGCGCTCAGGACGCACGTGCGGCTGCACAACACCAACTCCTAGCCTCCGGAAAGCCAAGTCACCGGCCCCGCCCACCACACCACGCTCCAGCCTTAATCATGGAGCAATGTTTACTGCAAGTCAGCCTCAGTCAATAAATCACAATTAATGAAAGTAAGGAACTGAATTAAGAGAAGATATATTAGATAATTAAAGACTGGAGATCAGAGTGAGTCCACTTCAGGAACCCTGCTTGTGATCCTGAGCTTATGTGTATGTATGTATGTATGTATATATATATATATATATATATATATATATATATATATGTATATATGTGTGTGTGTGTGTGTGTGTGTGTA
>CM074966.1:10316791-10339291 GCA_037577455.1 Pangasius macronema | reverse complement strand
ATGTAAGTATAAATCACTTTCAGACATGGTGTTGTTGGAAAATAATTAACTCTGTGGTGATCTGAGCTTCAGAAGCTTCGTGTCGGACCGCATCACACCAGCCCATCGCTGATTATTTTTCCTATAACAGCATGCCTCTTCTTTTTTCTTTACTTAATCAACACCTTCAGACCAATCAGAATCGAGGATCCAGTGGCACTATGCAGTAAAAGGTTTTATATTCGCAAACAAAGAAATCACTAACGTTATAGTTAGTTGTGCTGTATATCTTCGCTGCCACCTTCTGGACATTATTGTTTAATATGAGGAGGAAAGTTATAAAGAGAACTCATGAAAGTTATGGTTATTAATGAAATTGCACTGAAGGTAAAAGGTAAAAAGGCTTTCATGATCACTGTATATTTCTGTAATATTATGTTAACAACCCATATCTAACAGCGTTTAGATTAACAGTATTAGATGACAACCCTTCTCCTGGTATGACTTTTTTTTTGTTTTTTCCTCTCCCTGACACACTGGACAGAATTCTAGAGTTATAGTGTTGAGGGGTACAAGGTATCGTCGGACGAAAAGGTAAGTGTCGTATCTAATGAGTTACTTTGTAGATTTTAGTGTAGATTTAGCATAGACGGTGTAGATATCGGTGTGTGTCGGTAGAACTTTAGAGAATTTTACAGTGGTCTGGCACTCAATCTCATTTCTTAATCTACCATGAAAGCACAAGAGAAGTTACTTTCATACAGATTAAGATTAAGATTGGAGTGACACCTGAATTAGTGACAAGAAGAACCTAATAGGATTCATCAAAATGAAAGTCCAGTGATTTTCCATGTCATTCACAGTACTAGGACACTAGGAATGTGGTTATAATGAAAAGGTTCCAGAGGTTCTTTGGGTAATTAATGGTTCTCAACTGCTTGGACATTTTCTACATTAAATTCAACTTTATTTGTATAGCATTTTAGCAATAGATTCTAACAAACAACACATTCTTACAAAGCAGCTTTAAAGTAGTCTGGATGTATAATCTAGATCCCTAATGAGCAAGCCAGAGGCTACATACCGTTCTTTTTGAGGGACTTTTCTGTACCGTAACTGGAACTTTCCTTGGTCTTGGTCGTCTATCACCCGAATATTATAATTACAGTAAACATTTCTATAGAAAAACGGCAGTACTACATGCGTTGAAGAGATACAGAATGCTTGGTGTGATTGTGAATAGAAGTCCTGCAGTGAGCATGAGACAGTTTTTATCACCACATCAGCAGTTCTTAGGGGGTGCTACAGTACATTATCCACCTGAAATGATCCACTGTAGCAGAAAGGCAAGTCTCGTGCGTAAACTGTTTTTGGGAAGTGCAAGGCTTTAGGGAATCCAGGTGAAATGACACTCTGTGTTGTACAGTTCTACATAGAACATTTAAGGGTTCCCTCAAAGGGAAAAACCGAAGAAGCCTTAAAATTGTGCTAGTGATCAACTAAGAGAGTGAAAGGTAGAGGATATTTTTTCCAAAACATTTAATTTATTAATACATTCAAACATTTAATCTATTAATATATGATGAAATGTTGCATATTAAACATTAAGCATTTCTGAATAAAAAGGGCCATTATTCAGGTTTTCTGATATTTAAATATTGAAAAGCTGAACCCTTTTATAAGAATGTCTTATGCACCAAGACAGAGTTGCCAGTCTGGGAGAGCTCAGCCTACGCATGCTTACAGGACTGTAGGTTTTACATCCTTTTTACCGTTAGTATTGGATTTGAGAAAATCCAATTCTCCTCTCACTAAAGCAGCAAAAGTTTTTGGTTTTACTGCATAAACTCCTGATCCTCTGAGCCCTGCTGTATGTTCATTTTACTAACAACATTACAGCACAGCAGTTTTACCTGTAAAAGGTGATAACTCAAATAAAAATGTTTACCCCATGTTTAAAAATTAAATATGTTCTTCTACCAATCCATCACTTCCATATTATATTATATTATATATATTATTACACATTTTTATTGCTTAAACCAAGACTAAACCATGCTAAAAATAGGTTTAATATGACAGAACATTATTATTATTATTATTAGTAGTAGTAGTAGTAGTAGTAGTATTGAACTTTTAGAATCACCCAATAAAATAAAGCCAAATAAAGCCTCTTCTCCACCTCACCTAATCTGGGCACATACCTCACTAATAGCTGCCTGCTCCATAATCAGAAACTGTGATATCTAGAAATAAATTTGGCCAATAAATATGTTAGACAACTGACAGGCCAGGATGCAATAAAATGTCAACTGGTTACAGCAGTAACTTCATCTCATTACTGATTTATTTGACATCACAACAGTATCAGATTATTCACCTGTGTGAAGCATATATATATATATATATGTGACTACTTCTTCTTCTTCTCCTTAATAATAATAATAATTACTTATTTGTGTTTGTTATAAAGTTTAAATTCAAAGTGAAACTCCTTGTGGGCAGCACAGTGGCACACAAGAGCCTTACAGTTCTAGGGTCCCTGGTTCCTGAGCTCTGTGTAGACTTTTGCCTGTTGTTGTGTTCGTGTGTGTTTCTTATGGGTTCTCCAGTTTCCTCCCTCCTCCTAAACACATGGCAGTAGGTGGACTGTCTACACTAATTTGCCCCGAGATGTTAACCAGTGTGTGGATTGCTGTCCTATCCAGAGTGTAAAGGGTGGTACTCGGAACAAATGTCCTAGGTGGTGTTGGGACTGGTCCTATTACGTCAATGACTTCTACTTACTTACCCTACAAAAATAAAACTGACAACAGGGGGCGCCATACACCCATCTATCATTACCTACACACACCCATCTATTATTAGCAGTCACCCTTATAATTTAAGGGCAGATTTCCTTTTTTAAGCCTTGTTTGACCAAATCCTGCCATAAACATACATTAATTTTCCCCCCCCCAAGAACTGAGCCTTGGAAAGCCTGCTCTTGTGCTGTTTTAATGCAGACACATTCATTATGAATATTGCTGACTAATACAGTCTAATCAAGTTAACTAACCTATTAGGCTAAGAGCAGATATGATGACGTATAACAGCTTTGCACACTATATGACTGGATAAAATGTTGATTTGGAACTTGGTATAAATTTCCAAAAGATGACTGGTAACAGTTAGAAATAGTAAAAAGTCATGTGACACTAAAATGTTATAAAGGTGCTTGTGGCTTACTGTAGTAAGTGACTTACTGTAACTAAATTGTGCTGAATTTTGTTTGGTATTTCTGACTTTGAACAAATGGCTTCTAAGTGAGTCACTATGTCACTTACTCATACCCTGACACTAACACTCCAGCATCTCCATTCCTTTACATTGAGGTTCAGACTGTTAAATCAAGCCCATGCTGGTGTTTTGGTTTTACCACTTTAACCTACACACACTAGACAAAATGAGTCAAGAGTGTACTTTAGCTAGCACCTTCATGTACAGACCTATGAACTGAACAGGGCTCAGGCTCAACTTAGTGTATGTTAGGGCATGCTAACTGGGCTACAAATTGTTCCATGAAAACAAACCAAATTTACCAAATCACCATTTTATTTACATAACCGTAAATTTTCTTTATTACTTTTGGTGTTTAATGTCTAAAGATATATATTGTCTATTATACTCATATATAAACCTATACAGAACAACCAAAGATTTATTCAACAGTGGGAATACAGAGAAAGTTGGTACAAGAAGTCCCATTTTATTTTTTTAATAATAATTAATTAATTAAAATCTCTCAGATCTAGTACTTGGTTTTATTCCATGTAGATTTTCATTTAGGCGCATGTACATATATATACAGAGGATTGATACTATAATGCCTTCCCATTTAGGTCATGTTTGGAACCTCTGCTCTCCCTTTTTCTTTTTATTGTTATACATATGCTTCCCCAATTTGCTCTTTAAACCATTTCTTGAGCCAGACCTTTCAAGTGAGTGTTCTTGCTCACATTTTTGCAGTTGAACTCTAAGCCCAATTCTACCCTGATCAAAAATTTTGCAGATTTGTCTGCTATCAAATTACCCTGTCCCCCCTGCATGCCTGGATACCCATAGGAAATATGTTAGTTACACTAATGAGTGCACTCTGCGCTCAGTTTATTGTCTGTGAGGGGTTTCTGTGCATGTTTCCCCATGTGTGGGTTTCCTCCAGGTTTTCCTGTTTCCTCCCACATATCAAAAACATGCAGGTAGAAGCTGATTGGCAGCTCTAATTTGCCCCTAGATGTGAATGATTTTGTGTGTGTGTGTGTGTGTGTGTGTGTGTGTGTGTGTGTGTGTGTGCATGGTGTTCCTGGGATAGGTTCATGAATGAACAAATGAATGAATGAATTTCTCTACTCAATGAATCATCATAATAACAGCAATGAGTTCAACAGAGAATACAGACAAATAAGAAGCTCCATCACTGCTCCAGAGTACAATACTTTTAATCATGGAATGATTAAATCAAAAATGGATTGATAAACTATATACTCTACTACTATATATTCTACAATTGTAGAGTTTGGTCTCAGAGGTGAGGACACACTTGTACTATGTGTCAGATGTCGTTCCTCCTACCCACTTAGCCTTTATGTTTTCTCCTCCATACTTCTGATTTCACTCTGCCTATTCTTACATCACTCTGTAAACACACTGCTAGTGTCTTATTATGTCCTTGCAAGGAGACCTGGTAAGCTAAGGTCAATAATACACTCCTTACTTCAATGGCTTCATTCATCTCCACCTGTAGTGCAGAGAACAGCATAAGCCTGAAAGCCTCACAGCATATTCTGAGGGTGTCAGAATATTTCAAATATTCACACAATAATTCCCTGTGACCCCCTATCTGACCCTTAATCCATGCATTTATCATCTAGTGCTGATCTTTATTCTTATATGATGTGATTAATTGGATCTCTGTGATTTGAAATCTGCTTCAGCATATCATAATTCAATGCATCCTGACATTTTTTATTATTATTTTTTGCATTTCATCAACACTTGAGCTCTGTATAGACACCAGTTAAGATGCGCTTCTATCTCTCACTCAGCCATTCACATGAAGTCGTCACACAATCCGCCCAACCCACGGGCGGTATCCTTCCGACAGAAAAATAGTCCCTGTGTCAGTCCACTGGACTATAATGCTTTAAGATTTCAGGAGTATAACTCGATAAAAAGAGAGAAAGGTCTTACCAGAGTTCATATTTAAAGGTTGTGTTTGCAGGGTTGAAGAAAGTAGTCTTAAACGAGTGCGTGCTGATTTGGCGGGAAACTCGGCGGATGGATACACAGACGTAGGGAAGCGGCGCAGTTGCGAGAGAGCTGGATTTATGCGCGCTGCGATAACGAGCGCAGCTCAGACACATTACTGCCTGCGAGCGTATGAGGCTGTGTGAGAGTGTGTGACAGTGTGTGACAGTGTGTGTGTGTGTGTGCGCGTTTACAGATTACTAGCCGCTTTGGATCAGGAGCAGATTGGACTAATACATGCTGTCTGGGAGCACTACATTGTTGGATTATACTCTTTTTTGGGCGGTTTTGTTGCACTCTTTCCTCGCGTCATCTCCTGCTGAACAATTCTGCAACTGATTATTGTCAATACATGGTGAGTGTGTGTGCTGATCTGCATCAGCACTGATTCTTTCTGAAGAATTTGTCCGGTGGGGTCTGGGTTCAGACTGAGGTTTAGATTATTATTATTTTTAACTGTCAGTGATTTTGCTTGTGTGTGTGTGTGTGTGTGATTTTATGCATGACTGACTGGTGAAGTGTGTACTCTGACAGCATGCAAGTGTTGTTCATGCAGCACTGCCCTGGTGTTGAAATGTCTGGGTTCAACATGACTGTTATGGAGAATGTAAGAGTTGTGCAAAGGCTTGCATGCAGGTCTGTAGCTGACAGGACCAGTCTGCACGCGCACTCTGTCACTGATCAAGACTAAATCATGCACGTGCTCCAGCTGACAGACACAAGTTCATCTCTCTCTCTCTCTCTCTCTCTCTCTCTCTCTCTCATCCATCACAGCTATCATGCCGATGAGCAGTAGCCTGGCGTGGAAGAACTACGATTATGACTACGACTTGGTGCAGCCGTACTTCTACTTGGACAACGATGAGGAGGACTTCTACAAGCAGCTGCAGCAGGGTCAGGCTCCCAGCGAGGACATCTGGAAGAAGTTCGAGCTGCTGCCCACGCCGCCGCTTTCCCCGAGCCGGCGGCTCTCCACCGTCGAGCAGCTGGAGATGGTGAGCGAGTTCCTCGGGGACGACGCGGTCAACCAGAGCTTCATCTGCGACTCGGATTCGTCGCAGACTTTCCTCAAGTCCATCATCATCCAGGACTGCATGTGGAGCGGCTTTTCTGCCGTCGCCAAGCTCGAGAAGGTGGTGTCCGAGAGGCTCGCGACGCTGCACGCGGCGCGGAAAAGCCTGTCCACGTCGTCCGCTGGTGATGCCGTGACGGACAGCAGCGGGGTCTATTTGCAAGATCTTAGTGCATCGGAGTGTATCGATCCTTCTATGGTTTTCCCTTATGCGCTCACGGAGTCGCCCAAGTGCGCAAAAATGACAGCGCCTCCGGATCACGCGCCGCCCTTAGACACTCCACCCAACAGCGGCTGCAGCAGCGACTCAGGTACGTTCTCTGATTTTACACATAAAAACACACGCATGACTGTCTTGCTGCATGCTAATGATTAAGGAGGGACTCCTGCAGCTCTCCTTGGACTTAATTATGATGAAGAATTGCAAAATTGTTGTAGAGATGTAGTGGTGTAGTGGTCAGAGAGGGAAAGTGTGCCATTTTTCCATGAATGTGCGTGATCTGGGATTGCAGAAGCTTCCTCTTCTCCACCCACACGCTTGTGAACAAGTCTGGACCATAAGTCAAGCTTTGAGACTGCAGTGTTCAAATATCAGCTGATAAAGAAAGTGGGTGGGGACCAGAATGCAGAGATTTTTCTCCCCCTCCCTTCCCTTCTCCGTCTGCGCAGAACGCCGCTCGCTACATTCCAGTATTTTCCCACAGCTCTCAACTGTGGGAACATGCGAACCCCCGAGGAGATTTCTCTCCTCACAGCTGTAATCTTTTCATTCTCATTGCAGATGATGAAGAGGAGGAAGANGAAGAGGAGGAAGACGAGGAAGACGAGGAAGACGATGAGGAGATTGATGTGGTGACAGTGGAGAAGCGTCAGAGGAGGAGCGAGGCTGAGGCGACCGAATCCAGGCAGCCCAGTCCGCTGGTGCTGAAGCGCTGCCACGTCTCCACACAGCAGCACAACTACGCCGCCCAGCCATCCACGCGGCACGAACATGCAGTCAGCAAGCGTCCACGCCTTGAAGCCTCCTCCACCGGCTACAGTACCAGCCGACACAGCAAGCCAAGGAAGTGCACGAGCCCTCGCACGTCAGACTCGGAGGACAACGACAAGCGGAGGACACACAACGTGCTGGAGCGTCAACGCCGCAATGAACTCAAGCTTAGCTTTTTCGCCCTGCGTGACGAGATCCCTGAAGTAGCCAACAACGAAAAGGCGGCCAAGGTGATGATCCTGAAGAAAGCAGCGGAGTGCATCCACAGCATGCAGGCAGATGAACAGAGGCTGCTGTCCTTCAAAGAACAGCTGAGGAGAAAGAGCGAACTATTAAAACACAGACTACAGCAGTTACGGAGATCCCACCTATAAAAAGCCGAAAAGATACAGAGAGACTTTGAAGAAAACAAAGCAAACAGACTTTTAAGAACCGTTTCTCCTCATTTTTTATGCAGGTTGTGCATATCGTGATTTTTGTTTGTTTGTTTGTTTGTTTGTTTGTTTTCTTTTGAATATTGTCAGATTTTTGTCTATGGTTAAAACTGCCACAATTTAATGTGGTGGTCAAGTAAAATAATTTGTATTTAAGTCATTTATTTTTATTAATAAAACAAGAAAACACAGGGAGTTGTGGCCCTAACAAAATAATTTGTATTTTTCTTTTGTATATACTGAATTCATATTTCATAAAAAGTGTATTTTTTGATCTTTATTGTCTGAGAGTTCTTCAGGCAGTATTATGTTTTGCTCTTTGTTCAATCAATTCTGAACCATAAATGCATTTTTTTCTGAAAACATCCTGGTCTGTAATTTTATTTATTTTATTTTCATATTTAAGTGAAATATAAACGGTGCACATCCGTCTTCAGCGGTTCCTTAAGTGTATGTTTCTCAGCGGTAACACGACAGTGACACACACCATCATTTTAAAGCCAAAAAGGTGAAGGAATGTTAAATATAACTTAAAATTTGAATCAAAAGTAAGACTGATAACAGGTTTGTAGGTTCCTGATCCACCAGGTTCCGCACGCTCGGCACCGGACACACAGCTGGGAACTGTTTTTTCACTGGGGTGATGTCTGATCTAACCGGGTGTAAAATAAGGTGTAGACGACAACGTAATGCTGTATACAGTTGCTGATTGTTTGCATGTGTGTATGCAGGATTTAAAAAGAAATGTATACGCACATATGTAAATAGAACCGAGTTTTAGTGTCACTCAAAGCTGCACATTTTGTCTCTGCAGTTTTGACAAAAAAAACCGTAACAGAAATTCTAATGATTCCCACTACAAATACCATTACAAACCATCAGCTAACCATTAAAGCCATTACTATTCCCATTACTGGTCCTTAATGGTTTCCAGTAGACATGCCACCAATAGAAGGCAACAGATTACCAGTAGAGACCCAGAGGGACCATTACAGTCTCCATTAAAACCAAAACCAATACAATTCCCATTATAACCATTAAAACCATTACTAATTCTATGAATGGTTCTGATGGGTTTTTTTTCCCCAGCAGGGTGGTCCCACATCAGACATACAAAACATGCATACAGCACATGTTTGATTGGTTGGTTATATGGTTGTTTTTTTCAGCTGACTGCCAGGAGAAAAACTGAGCACTTCGAGTTGCGGATTTTATAGTGGCACCATGTCCCCACACCGCAATCACTGCTGCTCGGTGCCAGCCACACCCGCCCACACTGCTGCACCCACTGCTGCGCCCACTGCTGCACCCTCTGCCATCCGCTGTACGTGCCGACAGATCCCGCCTCCTGCGTTTGATTGGTTGGAGCCGTGTCGTTCCTGTGCTATGATTAGCTAGCGGTTCATACTCCGCCGTCCGTCTAACCAATACAACCCAAGCCTGGTTTAAGAGGGCCAACGTGTTCCGAAAACGGGTAGAAAATATGAAAAAAAGAAAACAAGCGCCATGTCTGTTTACATGGCAAATAAGTTAATCAGATTTAAACCTTAATGACTCGTGAATCATCTGAGCAGAATGAATCATGAATCTGATTCATTTACTAGAATGTTTCCTGTTTGATGACTATGTTTTTTTTTTTTTTTGTATATAAACAGAAATGACCGTGAAATATTTAAATCATCCCCGAATTCGGCTCTGACGTCACTATAAAACTCCCGTTCCGTGCTCAGACGCTGCGCGCGCGCCTCTTACCCGGCGCTGCGGTAAACCCGTGAGATCAGCCACTGTAGCCCCGTGACGTCACCCGCAGTCTCGCGCTGTATGCGGAGCTTCGAGCACATGGGATACGAGGTCGAGACACAGTGACTCCCCGAAGTGGCCAATCACACAAAGGATCACCATGCACCTCAAGTGGAGCACAAGTGGAAGAAAGACTGAGCTGAGATGGTGAGTGTAGGATTATTTTCCATTTTTCATTCCACCTTTTGTGCTTGGTCAGTAGCCTGTCAAGAGCAAATATGTCTGCCAGATTATATGTGCATACAACTCTGGAAGAGCAAATGCACAATTAATAAATACAACTATATTTGCCAATTGCATAAATGCATGTATTCATGTGTACATTATATATGGTTAGATATGTATTAGTCATATACTGCATGTCATAACTGACTTTTTCTTATTTTTTTATTTATGACATTTTATATAGAATTGATAGAATTTATCAGAACAGATTAATTCTTCCTGAAATCTCAAAGAAGCATGTTGATCAAACAATGCAAATCATTAAAAAAAAAAAACTCAAGCATTTGTATTAGTAGGTTACTATCAAATATCACAATGTAGACTATTCCTTTGTCTTTCTGAGAACGTCATGCGTCATATCGTGCATCAAGATGTTATTTTGTAAATATGCGTATATAGAGTTGGAATTGATCAAGATCGAGCTGATATGTTTGGATTGTGCTTTTTCAATCCACCTCGGTAAACAGAAAGACTATTGTAGTCTATAGTATGTTGTTATTTTTTATGCCTATGTCAATAGATCTGAAAAGAATGGCTACCTTTAGTGCACTTTGCTTAAAATAATATTTCTATTGTCTAGGTGCCAAAATGTTTCCCAGAGAGGAACAGATCAGTAATACTGCGTCTCTGCAGCTTGTTGATTTGCTTTGTGGAAAAAGCACTCAGACATGTCCGCTCTGCATTAAAACGCTGCACAGCCATATAAGCGACTGTATTGATCATTTTCATGGTTTTTAAAGTACCTGTGTTTCTTCTGTTGGCTAAGACTGTAATACTGTAGTGTGCGCATGGGAACGAGTATTGTCTTCCTCCAGGAACATGTCCTCACCTTTGTCAAGAATTAAGGATGTAGTCTAGAATTAAGTACAACAATATAAAGCATATTTTTCTGGTATCTACTGTGTTTTCAGGGGCAGAGATTTATTTATTCATAGTGTAAACTAGAACCACAACCAGAGCAAATCAATTTTGCAAGGAAATGCTAATATTACCGCCATTTTAAAGCCATGATGAAATTCACTTCATCGATCTGTGAGTCAGTAGGCATGGCTACCATCAGTACGCAAATCGAAATGCACATGCACTAGTGTGCATATTAAACATGCCATATATAACCATATATGTCCATACATGTAGCATGCAGTATATTAATGATTTTCACTTGAAGAATCCTGGCTTCTGATGGCAACCTGAAATAACATTTAAAAGTGCCCAAAGTTCTCGGCAATGAAGACAAATTAGCTCAAGCAAAACAAAACAAAACCTGAAATAAAGAAATATCAAAAAAATCCTCAAGTATACTGCCAACCACAGACATATCACAATCAATCTTTTGACCTTTGTGTGCTCGTGAGACAAATTTTCATTTGTATTTTGTTTTTATTTCATGGCACTAACTGAGCTTAACTCTGTTTGTGGGTCGATGATGTGATTCAGACTTTTTCCGTCCATCATTATGGCTTAAAAACATGTACATGCATAATAAGACATAATGTATATCTAGTCTCATAAATATGTACCCACTTTAACGTTTCCTTTTTATACATTTATTATTTGTTTATTAGAAAAGCCTAAATGCAAGCAGCTGTGCAGTTCTGAAAGCCTATACATGGTTTCGCCTTATTATGCATTGTGCATTTACATTTCTTTCATAATTCGCTAGCAAAAGTTGTCTGGAGCTATTTTACGAAATCTCATCTGGTGCGAACTTCAAGAATTATACTGAAAAGAATTCAATGCCCAAAAGTGACATACAGCAATATGGCAGGGATCACTGGAAACATCTAGAAGGTTTATAAGACTGTCAAATCTGGAAGAGCTTCAGTGGGTTAACTCTGACCCTAAAGCAAGAGCTGATTATCTTGCTAGAAGAAAAGAAAGGTTTGAAGTATATTTAAAAAAAAAGGAAAAAAAAAGAAAACTATTACCAAAACAGATATACTGGCATTGCCTACTGCATTTCCATTTAACTGATAAGGAGAATATTTTAGCATGTTTAAAGTGACCATACTCCACATTTTCCCCCAAATTTCCACTTATAGTGCTAAAATGTGTGATTTTATGTTAAAAAAAAGCTATAATTCATTTTTACATCTCAGAATGAAACTGTACCTTATACACATTAAATGGCCCCCTGTTCTGATTGGCCATGCTTCAGTAGAAATGAGTCTAGGATGGAACATTCTTTATCACTTTAAGGTAATGGACTGATTAGTCACGACTATGAATAATCAGGTGCTGTTTTGCACCTTAGTTTCCATATCCAGACTCTATAGATTGGGGTGAAAGAAATTTTGAAAATGTTTACATGGCACATAAACCTGTTGTTTCCAAAAAAAAAAAAAAAGCATGATGAATTTGGTTTTCCAAGACTTTGGTTTTAACTATCATTGAAATAAATCATCAGAGTTCAGTGGCTGAAATATTAATCACAGATACTGTTTGCACAAGTGGGTATTAATCATGTACATGTCATCAAAAAAACAGTCTGTAAAGTGTGTTAGTTCATGACTTAAAGAAATTCTTAAATAATGCACTAATGTGTTACTACAGCCTTTCCTAGTCATACTTTTTTGTGTATTATGGTAATATATTATTTGGGGGTAAATCACTGTCAAGTCACATGATCATTGCTAAGACCATGGCCAGGCACTGCTGATGAAAAAGTGCTAAATTCGCATAATTCCATGTTTCCAGGTTTTTTATGTGTGCACATCACGTTCCAAAGGTTTCACCAATTGCCAAATATATGCTTGATTTAGATTTTTTAATCTAATCCTTCATTCAATTCTTTTTTAAATTCCGTGTATTTTTATACAAATCCCTGCAGTGGCGTATGCAGGAGGACATTTCAGGTGAGGAAATATGCTAAATAAAATTACTGTGTGATCTGTATAGTTATATTAAGTACGACAAGCGTGATGTGCTTATGCTAAGTCTATTGTCAACCAATCGTCAAATTAATCAGGTTAATAGCTGCAGGTAATAAAATAACTTTATTACAGTTCCTCTGGTTCTCCAGTTCTACTGTTTCACTGACTGAAGGTTAGCAAACCTATATTATATGATGCATATTGGGTATCGTAAAAAGATATATTTTTTTGCCATTTTACCCACCCCTACCTCTGATTACCTGCAGGTCAAAAGCCATCCGTCTCTTTTGTGTTGAAAGTTCATTATTCCTGAAACAAACCTAATAACCTCATCACCCCTGGAATATAGGACATGGCAAAAGGCTTTAAACCTCAAAGACCTTGACCTTGACTAAATTTTTAGATCTTGACAAACTGTAAATTTTTTTATGAGACGTCACCGTAGTCAAGTTTTGAAATTTGAATCATTATGTGCATTGCTTATTTTATGGAATCGTTTATTAGCATAGAAAATAAACATTACAAGGAGCTGCCTGTACGTAAATATGAGCGTGAAGAAGTAAGAGGTTGTTACCCCTGGAGAGCCTCCCAGGTTTCCTTCAGTTCTGCTATTTGGTTAAGGGAAGTGAAAGCTGTCAGCTGCGTGTGTGTGTGTGTGTGTGTGTGTGTGTGTGTGTGTGTGTGTGTGTGTGTGTGTGTGTGTGGCCACTCTCCAGCACAGAGACAGACTTGTTGGCCTCTTTTGGGCCAGTTTCCATGAGTTATGTAATCCCTGTGTTTTGGAATGGAGCTCCCTGCTTCTCCAGACTCAGATGGAGACCTCTCTCTCTCTCTCTCTCTCTCTCTCTCTCTTTCTCTCTCTCTCTCTGTCTCTTGCTCTCTCTCTCTCTCTGTTTCTCTTCTTCCTCTCCTCCCCTCTCCCTGGCCCCTTTCCCTTTAACTTTTAAATGCATGGTTGATTTTGCCAAGTATTTGTACATATCTTGGGCTCTTACAAAAGAAACAAGTTGATCTATCATGATCTTGTAGAACTGTCAAAATATCTGACTGATGAACAAGCACAGTAAATATATTTTAAATATTGTTTGTTATATTTTATTATTACTTCATGAAAACAGACTGAGCTATAAGCAGAGCATGTCTTATAACTACTTGCTGCGAAGATAGTTTGTTAGTCACACATGCTGAGAATGGAGATGTACTGTAATTCATTATTTTGTCAAGTAGCTATCTAACAGAAACCAGTTGGGCTTTTAGTTGCTTTCCATTCAAATTAAAAAGGTGGAAAAATACTAAGGAGGTGGGAGGTGGGAAAAAATTAACAGCTGAGGTAGTGTGGGGAAAATGGGGTCATGGGTCGTTAAGAGCAAAGGTATACATTTTAGGGGAAGCCATGACATCACTTCCTGTCGTTTTTCTACCTGCATGGAACCTCTATACCACACACAGATGGTTTCTCCGCTTATGCACCACTGCCTCCATAAAAGAAATCTAGAAAATAATAAACATACCGATAGTTACGTAAATGGAGTCTCTAGTAGGTATTTACGAAGGGTAATATTATACACATAATTTATGTCTTTCTTATTCTCTCTCTCTCTCTCTCTCTCTCTCTCTCTCTCTCTCGCGCTCTGTCAAACCACAGCACATAGCACACACAGAGGTGCTGTGTGGGTTTTACCTACCTGTGTTGACCCAGACTGTTTTCTAAAAGCAGTGTGTTTATGCATGTTAGAGTCGTATGCAGGAAAACATACTTCTGGAAAATACGCCCTCCCACATTCACAAACTTAATAAGATGCATATCCACCACCACAGAGCACTTTTCTAAATGGAAGCCTGAGCACCTACAGTCTGGGGATTTTAATGTTCTGTTCATTGATTAGCAATAGACGTAGCACCGTCTCAGGCATGTCTAACTTTATGGCAACACAACGGTAGCATCATAAACTGCCCAATACTCTCATCTAATCAGTATTAACAAAAGAAACAATATTTATGACAATAGACACAGAAACATTTATTCAAAATTGGGGGCTGTGAAATCAGACAATGCTCAGGAATGTTTACATTCAGCTTCAAAATTACTGGCTTCCTTCAATAAATGAAACTACCTGCCCTGTCCTCATTTTTATTTTCATAAACAAAAATAATTTTCAAAAGAACTGTTATTCTCTCTCAGAACATGTATGAATTTATTCACCCCTAATGAATATATATATATAAATGGGCCTTGTTTATGATTCTTTTAGTAAAGGTGTGTGTAAAAGTTCCAGTAACACTGATGTTCTTCATACTTATGATCTTTTTTTTTTTTTTTGATTTTCTTCATACAAATTTTGCATCGCATTGGATTCATGAGGCTCACACCATACGTACCTCGTCAACAGGTTCTAAGGGAAATAAACTTCAGAAGAAATTGGATAAATCTGTAATGTCTTTTTTGGATTAGTGCTGTAATTATCTCCATGGACAGCTTCACCAAATTGTGTGAGACAATATTTTGCAGAGAAAATTGCACTTATTAAGAAAACATTGTATGTCTGAAAAAAAAAATTGCCATAAAATAAAGCTAGACAGCATATCACTTATTACATAGCATTTTGCTCACTTTTATGAAGGGTATCATTCATTCTGTACTTGATTACAGAAGTATTCCTTTATCAGTTCCCTTACGTGTGAACTCTCTGACTTTCACTGATGTCCTTCCCTATCACTAAACTACTTGTGGTGTATCTGAAACATCCATGTACATTTCTGTTTCATTCGTACAGCCTAATCTGACAATTTACTGTATTCATTTTGCGGATTTCTTTTCAAAATATAATCCAGTTGACTAGAAATTTTACGTTTTATTAACCTCCTTCTGTCCCTCTTGATGTTGATTTGACATTCCAACCTCATCCACGACCATGGGTTTCATACTGACAGCTCTAATCATTAATGCTCAGTCAGTCTAGTGTTAGCTCACTGCTATAAAAAAAGACAGTTTTGCACTCTTTTTTAAAATAAACTCCACCCTAACACAAATTAAATATGCTTATGTTGAAATATTTGTGATGTGCTTAGCAATTCCATTGCTAATTGGTTGGTTGATGCTGTATTTTGTTTATTCCTGTGAGAAGTCAGTGGTTTTGTGTGTGTTGTGTTGATGTCACAGGTAGACATTGTTAACGCAGTTACAATGGAGTTTTATAGGTGAAAGAAATCAACAACAATCTTAAACACAACTTATGAAGCCCAGGGTTCTCTGTTAGCAAGAGCTTCTTTTCTCACTCACTATTTTCCGGTGAAATTTAGTGCTATATTAATGAGAAATCTGAAGTAGAAGTAGTGGAGACAGAAAATGTTGGACTCGAAGTTACAGAATGCATTGCAGCTACAGTATATGAAGCAGTTGTGTGGAGTTGCAGCGACTTGGCTGTTAGATGGCATTCTATGACATGATGAGTGTGGTGGTGTTAACAGTCAAAGAAGTTTTGGAAGCTGATCTGTTTGAGTAGATGAGGAGGTGAGAGAGCTGGACAGACTAAGGCTGGCATGGGTGTCTTGTACTGCTTGGATTTCATGCCTTAGCGCTGCGCTCAAAGTGTACTTGAATTCAACTTAGACCAAGTTTACATTACATTTTTAAAGCAAAAGCAATAAGATGAGCATTTACTGTATACGTAACATGGCAAAGACTCTTACAATGGAAGAGCAGCTAGTTATTTGCATGTCTCAATATCCAGAGCTATTTTATATAGCCTTAAAGGCATACCATGATATCCAGAAAAAGTGCAGTGAGGTGAAATGGTTTTTAAAGTGGCGAGGCAAAATGTCACCATGGAAACAGGAATACCAGGTGTAGTAAGTCGAGACAGTAGAGTCTTACGCACCCTTTTTTTGCCATCAGTGTTTTCTCTCATCGTCTAAAAAGGATAACCAAAACCTTTTTCCTTTGAGATTTATTAAGTATAACCAAATAAATTATGGATTTGGAAACAGCTCTACGAATGATCAATGATTTCATATGTCTTGATGATGTAGCACCGCATCAAACTTACAGTAACAATGCTTATCCTTCGTATGGTGCACCTACCTTCACGATGAGCAAAACTCCCATCATCAGTAGGTTCCCTAAAGGACTAAAGTGCTGCTGCATCAGATTCTTTACAAAGAAATGTATAATGGTGCCACTATTAGCGAACAGCCGAACAGCATTGTGGGTAACATAGGAAACTGTTAAACAAAGTGAAAATAGACCAGCATGTCGATAAAAGGAGTTTAAAATAAAAAAAAAAGTCAACTCAGAATGTAATCCTAAAATAAATCTTTTATCTCAGTGAAAATCAAATATTGATTATACACTGATCAGCCATAACATTAAAACTACTGCCAGGAATAACAGTGAATAACATTGATTATCTCTTTACAGTGGCACCTGTCAAGGGGTGGGATGGGTGCATGTGTGTGCGAATGGACCCCTTCTCTACCGTGGTCCTACGTGATACCCTTCTTCCGTTCGACCACCTCCGTCACACTACAAGACGGCAATGTTGTTCTGGGAAACCTTGGGTCCTGGCATTCATGTGGATATTACTTTGACACGTACCACCTACCTAAACATTGTTGCAGACCAAGTACACCCCTTCATGGCAACAGTATTCCCTAACACTGCAAAAATTGTTTAGGAATGGTTTAAGGAACATGACAAAGAGTTCAAGATATTGACTTGGCCTCCAAATTCCCCAGATCTCAATCTGATCAAGCATCTGTGGGGTGTGCTGCACAAACGAGTCCAAACCAATGGAGGCCCCACCTCGCAACTTACAGGACTTAAAGGATAAGCTGCTAACATCTTGCTGCCAGATACCACAGCACATCTTCAGATGGAATTGTGGAGTCCATGCCTCGATGGGTCTGAGCTGTTTTGGTGTACAAGGCGGACTTACACAATATTAGGCAGACAGTTTTAATGTAATCGGTGTAATTACTGATATGTCATTCAGGGTGGATTTTTCCTTTTATGTTATTAAATTAGAGACAGAATGTAGGTGGGCAGTGCAGTTCAGTGAAAAGAAATCTGGTAGAGAAACATCTTGTTTGATAAACCTCCTTTCACACTGCAATGGTTTTCAGGCAGACTCTAACATCAGGGCTACATACTACATCTGTTGACTGGCTTTCTTTTTTGTTAAAGTCTGTTTTCCAGACAGTGTGCATAATGTAGTCTGCCATTGGTTTGTAGCTTAGCAAGCGTCTCATGTTGTTAAAGTGCTTGGCTTTGACTGAGTCCACCCAAGTACATACAGACTCAGACATGTACACGGGTAAAAAGTTACATAATCTGTTTAGCCCTAGGGCTGTTCTCTGGTACTGGTTGACTCTGTAACTTTGGTATGTTTTAGTACTGAGAAATGACCCATAACATGTAATTGAAGTAAATATACTGTTCCAGCTGTGTAAATCCTTGGATGTGTGTGACATAAAGGGCTAGCTGTGTGTCAGGGTGAATTGTATTTGTATTTGTATTGTGTGCCTTGGGATGTTAGGCTGTAGAATCGTGCTAAAAGTAACACACAGATCTCAAATATGGGCAGTTCTGGGGATATGAGTAAATGAAATCACAGACATACGCAGGACATTACTAAAAACGGATGTGCTGATCCAATTTGTAAAAGAATTCACTTCTATAAAGTTTTCATTCATTCATTTATCTTCAGTAACTACTTTACTCAAGCGTATCCTGGGAACACTGGGCCGGAGCCATGAATCCTTCCTGAATGGGAATTCTGCAGGGCACCATGCACACATGCATTCTCACATCAGGGCAATGTAGCCTTGTAACCAATCCACCCACTGGCATGTTTCAGAGGTGGGAGGAAACCAGAGAATCCAGAAAAACCCCATACAGGCATGTGGAGAACATGTGAAAATTGCCTAATCATTTATTACAGTTTTAAACATTACTACTATTTACAATAATTTCTCAGTCAGAGTAATTATAGGCAAAGCACAATTCAGTTTTATGTCTATAGCACTTTTAACAATGGACATTGTCAAAAGGCAGCTTTATAGAAATGTTGATGTAGCTTGAGACCTCTAATGAGAAGGCCAGAGGCAACAGCTAGACACTTTCTAGCATAAAAAATGCATTATTTTAACATTATTTTAACACAATCCTGCTAATTGAAATATTAGGCACATTACAGAAATGTGTGCAATGATTCACATTTATGCATTTACGTTTATGCATTTACAGCTTTACATTTATGTAAATCCAAATAGGTTATATGGTGTTAATGTATAGTTTTGAAACATTATGTATTATATTAGCAGTGTTTTTCTCGGGTTTATGGAGATTGCCAGGGTGGAGAGAATCGTCCTCCATGGACAGACCATATCTCGATCTCAGGAGCATGTAAACACAGTGTCAGAATTCTGCCTACCAAGAATTTCCTGAATGGAATGCAAGGGTAGTAATAATATTTTGAAGTAATCGCAATAGCAATATCATATGTGTTGAATATTACAATGTTATTGTAGAATTGATTATTGGTACATGACCTTTATAAACTCAATTGTGCATGATCAGTATAGCATTCAGTCAGGACCAGAAGCCAGACAGGGAGAAAGTCAGCAGCTGAAGGAGGCACAAGCTCCTACTGGTCCATTTTCAGCTTCTGTTAACGTGAGCCACATGATTCATAGCTACTACAAACAGTGTGTTTGTTTCCTTGCCAGCACTCCACATTCTACAGAATCACATGCACTGTGCCCGCTCACACACACACACACACACACACACCAGTGATCATGGTGGTGGTGGTTCATTTCCAGGCTGTACGAATGACCTACTTCTGTCATTGGGGAAGGAGTTCTAAGACGATTCGTCACACAGAAGGTCCAGACATTCAGTCTTTAGACAGATTAGATTAAACATTGGCTGTTATTATTAAAATGGGAAAGAAGAATACACCCTTGTGTGTGTTGTTTTTTTTTGTATGCTATCAGTAAAATAGCTTAAATACAGTAGATATTTAAAATACCTTGAAATTTCCAAATTTTGAATTTGTGTGTGTGTGTGTGTGTGTGTGTGTGTGTGTGTGTGTGTGTGTGGGTGAGTGATGTCCTGACACTGTATTCCTGCCTTATATCCAGTGTTCCCATTATTAGCTTTGGTGTCACTAACAACCCGTCCAATGGTACAGTTACAATTATTGTTACGATGTCCACTTTGACATTTTGTGGTCGCATGGCACCAGACAGCCTTTCTCCGCTTGTCGTTGTTGGACATTTCTCTCATGTTGACTTAGGTTTGGTTATACTTAATAAAAAAATCATCCCTTTTGTGAAGCCCTTGCCATATTAGCTGAATTTTCATTCGAAATGAATTGCATGAACCACGGCGAAGTTGAAAGTGGACTCGTATCCTTAGTGTTCGTGCCAGATGTGAATAAAATATGCATGGTGAAAAAGTCTGTTCATTTGAATGAAAGAACATTTATAGTTTTTTCCCTCAAATTCTACCTGTCACTTTCCTCAGTCCTTGCAATTGTGTTTGTTCCACAAATCTCTCTCTCTCTTATTTATTTATTTATTTTTTAAATATGATAATCATCATTTAATATTACCTACTTGTCTTATACATGATAAGACAATAAAACCGGTACACGAACTCTCCTTCCCAAATCCCGAACCAGTATTCCCAGTGTGTACTGCAGAGAAATCAATCGAGAAATTCAAATTAGATGTGTAGCGGACTTGAGGAAATAGGGATTGAAAAATCGTCACTGTCCACCTCATTCCACTGACTGCTGAACATTTAGATATTTTAAATACCTAAGATTTCAGTTTTTTATTATTAGGTATGTTTTATTACTATTATGCCATAGTGTACACTGGAAATAATAAAATAGCTGTTGGAGAATATTGCGTAACTGGACTAGCAGTATATTAGAGTTTCTGAAGGCTAGACTAATCAAAAAGCTAAATATTGTTTTTTTAAAAAGCTGTTTAATTGTATTTCTTGATTTTTTGGTGCAAATGAGAAAGAGGCAGACAAATTAGTTATCTGCCAGATCTAAAATATTATGAGTGTTGAAAGAGATTTGCCTGCAGGAGCTAAAGGTCAGTATAGTATATATACCTGTTTGACTAACTGCTTTGGTCTTTTGGTCTGTCTGTCTCTAACTTGATTTCGCCTGAGGGTTCATTGGGATGATTGAAAGTCTATGTGCAGTGACCTCATTCTCTGAGCATGAAAGCAGCCCTGGCTTCTACCTGAGGAGGGTGTGTTTGGTTAACAGGGTAGTAATTGTGGGAACTGTCTCACAGCTTTATTCATTTTGTTGGGGCGTTGATGTAATTATAAAATGAGTCTCTCATATTTGAAGTGCATGCATAAACTCGCTGTTTCACAGAATCACTTAGTCATCATCAAGAGTGCCATTGCACCTTGCAGATAATTACGCCCGGCATTCATTCAGGTATATTTGCTCTGGCTACGCAATGTGTCTTTGAAAACACATTGTTGGTTTATTAATGTTTTAATGTTGGAGCTGTCCTTTACAGGCCCACATAAATGAAAGGCTTTCTCCCTGTTGCTTATCGCACTTCTACACTGCAGCTCACATCTCTTTGTTGTACATCTCTTTGCTGTTCATCACTGTTTCTTACCCTTCTGAAGTGGATCTACTGAGTTAGTGGGAGTGTGGAACAAGTGACACAGCCGACACTAGATCCTCTACAGTGGGAATGAAGATGGTGTGTGTGTGTGTGTCACACACACACACACACACACACACACACACACACACACATGTTCAAAAATATAAAACCACCTTTAGTTTACTGGAGACAAAGATAGGAATAGCTGACAGTTTTGACCGCAAGAAAAACTTTTTTAACCAAAAAAAAATTTCATTTAAAAAACTAAAAAAGCCAAAAGGTTTTCTTTTGGTTACTGAGGTTAAGGTTAGGGTTGGGTTTAGCTGTAGGCTGGTGGTGTAACGATACACAAAATTCAAATTCAAACCTATATGATACATAATCAATAGGACAAAAATAAGCATTGCCTGAATAAGGGTCTTAGGTTTCCATTTTCAATTGATTAAAACTTTCAACATTATAAAACTCACAATATTTGAAACTTAACAAGGACACTGTGTGTGTGTGTGATCCATTACACTTTGTGATCTACTGTGTGATCTATACACTTAGTAGTGTATAGCGAAACAAAATGAGCAAAACTAATTGAAACACAATTGATTAGTCATTAGCTCTCTGGACAAGCTTTCACTGAGGGGATTCTGAAGGGGGTGTGTCTGAAGCTTTTTTTTTTTTTTTTCGAATGCTGCTGTTAGGTGGTAGTGCTCTCTGAAGTCACATTGCTCTCTGTAGGTTTTTGAATTATATATACAGTCAGGTCCGGAAGTATTTGGACATGACAAGAGTTTTTGTGATTTTACCTTTATACACCACCACAATGGATTTGAAATAAAATAATCAAGATTGAAGTGATTGAAGTGTAGACTTTCAGCTTTATTTTAAGAGGTTCCACAAAAATACGGCATTTACCATTTAAGAATTACAGCCATTTAGTTGTTTCATGGAGGTAAAAGTCCCCGAGTTTCTATAAACCTGTTTCACTGTATTAACATTATATAACCATAATTTAATTCTTGAGCCCATGTTCTCAAAAGTTTCCTCCCTAGAGATGCTTTGCCAGGCCTTCAAGAATATTGAAGAATATTCCATTTCTTTGACTTCAAAAAGTCTCGAGTTGCTTTCGCAGTATGTTTAGGGTCATTATCCACCTGCACTGTGAAGCACCGTCCTATCAGTTTTGTAGCATTT
>CM074966.1:10300817-10314868 GCA_037577455.1 Pangasius macronema | reverse complement strand
TTGCAGTATCCTGGATTTGTAAAGATCATGGATGTCTGTAAGGTCACAGTCATTGATTTCTATTGATGGCAGTGGCAGAACTAAACCATTCAAACCAGAGGTTAGATCATATAAGAACACATCTGATGGCTCTGTAACCCTAAACCTGATCTCATCAGAAATGTGTATTATTGTTATTATTATTGTTGTTGTTGTTGTTGTTGAATTCTGAATTAAAATGAGCACAAGTAGTGTGCTTGGAGGGTTTTTTTTTTTGCATTTGCATTTGCATACAAATGCTAACACTCACCTCAGTCCTATTCTGGCTTAATCTTTACAACTTCTCATACAAATTGGGTATTAATTGTTTTGATTTTGCAAGTGTTTGGTTAAACACCACCTTAACAGCTGATTTCTATTCTATTCTATATATATATAAGACCACATTCATTCACATGAAAATGTAGCGCTCTGCAATGAATTTACAGCTAGGAATCATTGACGGACTAGTCCTATCCACCAAATTTATTTGACAATTACTAAATTTATTTCATAATCAAATAAATTATTTTGGGAAATAGAACCAACTAAATTGGTTACAAAATATTGTGGGCATGTTGTGGTCATGTTCAACTTCCTGTTTAGGCCATGACCATTTCTGGTCAGAATACAGATACAGATATTGGAATTTGGACACTGCATTACACTCTTAATACTAGGGTCACCTAAGTCGTATTCTATCTTCCATTCATTCTTAAGCCAGATAAAATGTTAATATACTTGGGTGTATATTGACATGAAATAAAAAATCTTTCACTCTTGCTCTTTGCTGAAAGGGATGGAGTCGCCTACTTCTCTGTCTCTCTTTCTCTTATTCCCTTCATATTATTCATGCAAGCTTTAGAATGGCGATATAAAACTCTGCATCACATCATACAAAGAAAATTGCTGGATGTAACCATTAAAAAAAAATAATCAAAAAATAAGTTAAAATATTCAGTGCAACAACAAACTATAAACACTGACTGCAACAAAAATTATTTGCCCAGATCTCATCTGCATAACTCATCCCTCTTGCCCAGTGTACATAGAGGCCAGTTGTAAAACAAGCAGAAAGAATATGTGGAAAACTACAACAGGACAGCTTTCTGCAGAGAAGATTTATTCTGTAAATCATATGTCTGCAAAGGTGGAAATTATACTTCAGTATAACTGAAATGTTCTTCTTCTTTCGGCTGCTCCTGTTAGGGGTCGCCACAGTGGATCATTGGTCCACATATTGGTCCACAGAAACACAGTTTTTGCATCGGATGCTTTTCCTGATGCAACCCTCCCCAATTTTATCCGGGCTTGGGACCAGCACTGAGAACGCACTGTCATGTGCAACCCCGGTTGCTGGGGTTGGTTCCCTGGCCAGGAATCACTGGCCTAACCACTAGTCCTCCAGGGACCAAAATTTGACTTACTAATACCAAGCTCAATTGATAAAGATTTACTTCACAATATCTTGGCATTGTTGTATGTGGCAATATACTACACTAGACTATATTATACTATACTACATCTTACTTTTCTTCCCTATAATATACTATACTCTGCTATACTATACTATACTATGCTGCACAATAAAATGTATTAAAATCATGATCCCAATTCATTTCTCAATGCCTTTCAATTCAAGAACAGTTTTGATTCAGCAGCATGTACACTTAACTATGGCATAAAACAGCGACTATTCCCCCTTATTTGCTGTGCCCAGTGACATAGTCATTGTATGTGTGTATAGTGCACAAACCTGTGCGAGGACTGCAAATATAAAATTGGAGAGAAAATTTTGGAAAGCTGTGGGTAGTTTTTAAAACGACCCTAACTCCTGATTCCCATTTCTTCGAGAATATAGTATAAAACTGTACTGTGCTAAACTGTACTGCAATGCACTCTATTACAATGAAAGAAATTTTGGCACGTCAATTGGAAAGGATAAGCAAGCTCAATAGATGCAATTCCTCTCACAATACTGTGTTATCACCATCTATCTGTAAATTCCTGAGTTAGTTTACTTGGTTTGATTGTTTTAAATAGAGAACATATTCAATTATTACAATATTGTTTTAGGCAAGGTTGAACACAGTGAAACTGTTTGTGAAATAGATCTCGTTTCACTCCACTAGGTCAGTGATCTTACAGAGAAATTTTTATAGCTGAATGAGAATGTTAGTTGCTGAGAATGTTAGTTGCTGCTTTGGATTTGGGAACTTCACAGATACACTAAAAAGTCTGAATCATCAGAATCTAGTTTCTGTGACATGTACAGACATGCAACATTCATTCATACCTAGGGGCAATTTAGCGTAGCTGATCCACATACTGGATTGGTTTTAGGAGTTAGGACGAAACTGGAGAAACTCCACACAAACAGTAACAAAAGCTGTGACCCTGGAGCTGTGAGATATGCGTTTTACTGGACCTGGAGGGCATGTGTTTTACTGGCATACTCCATTTTACTGGATAAACATTTAACTTGTTAATATCGCACGATGCTAGAGATAGTAGAGATATCAGAATATGATCATGACCGAGTTCTGTTTAAACTGGGTCACATCCTACTGCGTTCTTTCTCAAAAAATACTTAATACTTGCCACTTAAATATTTCCTTTTGCTTACTGCTCATTAACCACCAAAAAATATAAAGAGGCAGAGGTCAAAGGTTACTCAGTAGGGGTCTGACAGGGTCACAGCAGCCAGGGAGGAGAGGTGATGATGGCAAATGGGACGTTCAGATCTTCTCAGTGTGGTGGCGTGAAAAGAACTGTGTAGAAAGGTGAGTACTGAGGAGAAGTGCGCTGTGTGTTTTTGTCTTGACAGAAAGAAAAGGTGAGGAGAAGGCGCTATAGAGGGGAAGAGATATAACATAACATTTTTCTAGTTTAGGCTTGCGTTTTGTTCCATGCAGTGACAAGAATGAACAAATATATATATTTTTAATTGTGTCATTGTGCTCTAATTAACCAAATTATTTCTGTAGAAGTCATTTAAAGAAATGGCTCTATGTCTATTGACCTGATTTTCTGAGTCTCTTCTCAAATCTGATCAACTCGGTAATTTTTCGGAAATAATTTGTCCTTTTGGAGGTAAGTCATCGTACAGTACATAAGGATTTATGATGCCTTTGAATTTTCGTGTTCCCCTATTTGTATGTAATATAATATTGCTGGTAGTAATCTGATATCATCATTATCATCATCATTGTCATCATCATCACCATTATATTCTATTATTATAATTATATTCAACATTCTATTGGTGTGTGCCTTTTGCCTGGTTTTGCTGGTCCTGTGCTCTTTTGTATGCCTTGTTTTTTTTGGCCCTTGTCAGTTTCTATCAGACAACAGGCAGAAATGGAGCAGTCTTCAGTTAATGCTGAATCACTGAGGGAAGAAGACATCCGTTATATCTGCTTGTTCCTGTGGTGGTTTCTTCTATAACTGATGTGAGCTGAAGTACCAGATAATAAAAGAGAGCACAAAAACACACATGGACCTGAAACCTGACTTCATTGCCGGAACAGTGGACAATTCTCCAGAGAATCAGTCTAATTTAGCATTTACTTGGTATAACACTGCCTTCGTCTGGGGGGTGTAGGAGAACTGCACAGAACTATGGTTCTGAGTGGTGCAAAAAATCGTATTGAATACTGACTGATTGTTTTTTTGTTTCTTTTTTAAGACATCTGTTAAGTATTTCGCATTGTGTATTATGTGGGACGACAATGTGTCTTACTTATGTACGGCCCTACCACACTATGGGGTGGATGTTACTCCTCTGAAGTGTATTATTTTTAGCCTGAATGGTGTTAATCTGCTTAAACCACAGCGATGTGCTAACAAATACAATGTTTAATCTATTAATAAACGGCATGCTTTTTTTAGAGGTTTATAGTTAGATGGTGTGGAACGTTGGTGAGACAAGTTGCTTCCTGTACACAGTTGTACCCTAACCCGTATGTCCTTTTCTCTCTCTCTCACTCTCTCTCTCTCTATCTCACTTTCAAAACATGCAGCTTGTCATTATACCGAGAAACTGGAACACGTAAACTCCTCTGTCCTGAAGACTTTCCTGTACTAGGAAACATTAGAAAGTACCAAGACTGTCAAGTGCTGACACCTGAGACCCCTTCCTTAAATGTCTCATTAACGTCTCCTAACAAACACTTAATCACATCAACGATTATATATTTTACTTTGTTTTTTAAAAAATTCATTTATTATTAGCCTTTGATCATGTAGAGTACCCACATTACTTGTCCCTGTGTATGAGCTGTTACCAGTGTTGTGGACTGAAGACACATGACTTGCCCATGACTCACAAATTTGCTCGACGTGACATAACCAAAGAAGACCTGCGACTCAACTTTGACTTTGATATCAATGACTTGTCTGCAGTGAACCTTTCGGCACACTGAACCTTTCTTAACTATGTAAGAGTTTTAACTCCAATTTTCACTACATAATATTGCTTAAAGTGTGCAGTGAATGAGCTGTTCTTTTGAATACTGCACTAGGTTTGAGAATATTGGATGCAGAAGCGACAACTTCAAATTTTGTTCAGCATTTGAAGTTGCACAAAGAACAGGAAGTTGATTTATGTTATCTATGCTTAGGTAATATATAACTTAGTGTTAATATACTAGTGCTGCCTGCCACCAGTGTGCCGGTGGAGTGTGTTTTAAGCCATAATGGCATTATACCATGACCCCATCGTGCACAAATGACTGAGAGACTTTTGGCCAATTTTGTATGTTGCAATTTTGTATGTTGCAATGCATCATAGGCCCCATAGGTCCTAGAGCATGAGGGAGGGGTGGCTTTTTCTCTCTCCCCTATCAATCACAGTGACGTGAGCCAATCATGGGCATCTGTGAGCTCGTGCATGCTGAAGTGGATGGATAGTGATTTCCTCCACACCCCTGCTTGGCGTTGCATGAGCAGCAGTTCGAAAAGATGCGGCTGGGGGGAAGCATGCGATCCTTTGGCCACTCTGGTTGGTAGCTGTAGTGTGATAGGGGAGAGCTGCCTGATGGGTGGGATATGTCTGGTGTGAATGAAAATTACTTTCAAGCAAATCCCAAGGCAAAGCCAAATTGAACTGAGCTAGATGGGTATCCTTAGTGAAAATAATCTACACCTCATCTCATGTGAAATTGACCTGAAATATTCCATTTTTATAGTCATAGTTATTTGTATCTCATATATTTCCATTGATAAAATTTAATTGATAAAGTTTGTCTAGAAAATAATGAACACCTTTTTTTTAAAAGCCTACAGGATTTGTGTAAATTTACTACACTAATTATTACTCTGGCCTTAAATTTGGTAAAGAGCACTTTATGACATGCTGTTACACAAAAATAATTTCACACCTTCTGACCAAAAGAACCACGCTGTGGTATAAGCAGAATTAACAGTTAACAAGAACGAATTTTACAAGAAACTCCTTCAACCATGGAACCACTTGAGAATCATTATTATTATTACCATTAATACCATTATTATTACCATTGTTGTAGGTGCTTATAGTGTTTTTATGCTCATGGCTTTTAAGCCCTTTTTTGTGACATTTCACCTAATTTGTTGGGTCTCATTTGCATATTCGGGCATTTGTAGAAGCAGGTACTAGTTCAGTTGCGAGTTGAAGCCTGACACACACCTGAAACACATACATTTAAACCTTCATTCCAAGCTGGGTTTAGCGTTCATGTATGGCCATAAGGACCTTTCTGACTGTTCACATAATGTCCAATAAAATAATTTTTGGTCATTAGGATCTTTCACTCAAGTATTTCGCTTGACATCTGCTTGAAATCATTTACTCGTTTATACACTGATGCTGAATATTTTAAATGTTAATGTGAGGCGATGCTTTTTTTTTCAAGTGTGTGTTTGGTCACTATACCTTAAATTGTGTAGGTTACACTCCTCTGTATCCCTATGCCCCGAAAAGGAGGTGAAGAGACCAAAATGCTCATAAGAAAGCGTGTGGTCTGGCAGTCATCACACCACTGAAGGTGTTTTGTCTAAACTTACGCCCTTGCTCTTTATTTTTCTCTCTTTCTCTCTGTCTGCCTCTCTCTCACCACTGTGTCCCTCATACTTTAAACAAACACTGGTGTCTCGTGTAAATATTTAGCGCTTTCTCTTGGAGTGTTCAAAGGCTTCTGGAAAAATGAACGGAGCAGTTTTCACCCTGTTCACTTCCAAACAGAGCAGCTAGAGGAAAACAGAGACGAAGGATGAGCCAAAACGAGCAGCTGGAGGTGAATGTGGGTTAAGAGAGTCTATGTACAAGTGTTTTTACATTTTTTTTTAAATTTCTGATTAGTTACAATGAGACCCAGATAGGCAGCTGTTCTGCTCATCATGTAGCATTCAATTGATTTCTGATATCAAGATAAAATGTGTTAATTTCTTACTAGAAATGGCATTTAATACCTAGAAACAATACCCACCGATACCAGCAACAAGTGGTGAATCGGATATCGGAGAAAACATATCAGATACTGTAACAATTGACAAAGATTGGAATTGGATGTGGAAAAAAAACTCACATTTTTTGAACTATAAAATTCATATATAAAGAGACTTGACTGTTATTCTTTCTTTTGTTAGGAAATATTTTATTATTTTTATACTTTATTATATTTACAATGCAAGTTATTTTTGTGTGAAAGAGTTTAACGTGAAGTGCTTCAGCTAAAAAAAAAAACATTTTAAAGCTTAGTTTTTAAAGAAAACAATATTGGACAGGTATCGGTATCAGAAAAGAAAGTTTCAGTATCGGTATCAGTAAAGTGGCATCGTACCATCTCTACATCTCACACTTGTAGTATATCAGCTACAAGGTTACAACCTTGACCCCAGTTGACCTCTTCACCACTGTGACCTCGTTGCAGTCATAATAATGTCATGAAAGGAAGAAAAAAGTGATCATATGCTAATATCTAGGGCCTGAAAGCTTTCTAAATCACACTGGAAAATCAGCTTGAATCAAATGCACAAAAATGATTTTCTGAGAATAATGACAAAAACTACAGTGATGGAACATGCTCATTTACAATCAAGTTATAAATAGTCTTTAGAAATATCTTCTGATGACACATGAACATTTCCTTAAACACTATTTGCAAAGAGCAGTCATGTGTGCAGGTCCATGCTTGTGTGCCAGTGGAAATTGGATATTACTATGTTTAAAAATAGCACTCTACAATCCAGCTCAGCCCAAAGTACAGAGGAACAGAGCGACTGTGGTCATATTTTGGGGTGGATTCCACATACCCTTGCTCTCTTTCCCTTCCACAAACATACACCAACACTGCCACAACTGTGAAGTATGTATATGTACAGTATGTCTAGTACTTGTGGACATCATGTCTCACTCGCACTCGCTTTGCCACAAGTAAGAGAAAAACTCTGTTAACTCGTTCCACTGACTTCAGACCAAAAATGTGCAGTAAATGATTTTGTTTCCCCTGTGGCAGTGTGGCCAGCTGGAAAGATTACTCAGATTTAAGACTAGTGGGTACTGTAGCTATCGGATAAAATATGCACTACTTCTTTAAATTAAAGTGCAATATCTATCCTGCATTCCTTTTTTTTTTACAATTCAATAACTGTAATACATGTTGAATACTCAAGTCTGAGTCTGTATACTCAAGTCTGCACTCAGGGCCGATCCTGGGCTTGTATAGGGGCCGGAGCTCATATTTGTGAAAGCATCTTCAACCAGACATTTCTAAAATCACATCACTAACTCCTACTCATTTTTAACCATTTTCTCTAAGCCAGAGTAATGATTTTTGAGACCACTGCACCCTGATCTTTGTGTCCGCATGGCCTTTGTTTGTAATTTGGACTGGTCAACCTTAAATAATTTTCCAGGGACACAAAGGAAAATCACTTGCCTCTTTAGACTTGGCTTTGTATTGGTCACATTGAGTTTATTGTGTGTTTTTTTTTATCTTAGTCTTCCCTGTTACTCTCGTTTTGTGGCTGTTGTGACACCAAATCCCCCCTTGGGGATCAATAAAGTACTCTATTCTATTCTATTCTATTCTATTCTATTCTATTCTATTCTATTCTATTCTATTGTCAAGGGCTTTGGTCTTGCCTTGGTCTCCAATACGTTCTTGAATCCTACACTACAGCACTACACTAGACTACAAATGTGTGATCATTACTGATGAATAGCTATGAAAAGAATATTTCTTTCTTTTATTTGTGTGCTATTGTGGTGCAGATTGGCAAATTCTTAAAACAATCTTAGAAAACTCTAGAGCCTTTAGTATTTTCTTCAGTTTCTTCAAGTGTTCTTCAGCTTATCCTGGTAGGAAAACCCTTCAAGATTGTATTTAGAACTAACTCCACTACAGAGTGTCACCAAGCAGAACCCCTGCTAAGTGTCACTAAGTGTCAAAAGGCACTCTTTTTTCTAACAGTGTATGCATAATTGCAGGTAATTTAGTGGACATGCTAATTGGAAGCTCAGAGCTGATTTATTCATTGGCAGCTTATGCAAGATCTGATCTTGCAACATTCAACTTTATATCAGTTTGAGCATGATGAAAATCAGTGCTGCATCAAGAAGCTCATCTGGCAATCAGTGAATGTATGTGTCCTCCGAACACAAATCTGACAGGATCCAGTGGAGTGAGAAATTACCTGTCGCTTTATCTGCTCCTCCAGCAGGAGACCTGAGACTCATGACTGTCAGTCAGAATGATGGGCTGTGTCACAATGACTCATCATGTGCCTTGTGTAATGTTAGATGATGCAGCAATCTTCAAACATAAACAAGGATTATTTCTGTGAATAATTCAGAGAAAATTTTAGTAGCATATTGTGATGTCTGCTCATTGTTTTTAAAATCATGCCTTAATTTTCACATTTCGATTGCTCTAAAGAGTCTGTCATGTATAAATCGCACTGGTAGTAAATTTAAGCAGATGAATGACTTATTCAACACCTGTACATTGACAGCAGTGTTATTCTGTGCTCTAAAAATGAACAAATGATCTGCTGTAGAGCCACAGATCACATCATCTCTCTTTATGGGACATAAAGTTAATAGCCAGAGATGAAGGGAAGGAACTTATGAACCAGTGGACATATGGAAGACAGAGATTAAGCCTCCGGGCCCTGAATCACCCCTTAGTGCTTTGGGTTTGGACAACAAGCATTTGTTCCAGAAGGTGACACTGATAGCCTCTGTGTCATCACTTCCCAAACACATTCATTAAACATTAGTAAAACTTATTTTGAATGTGGCCTTTTGTTTCTTCAGAAGCACTGTATCCTCCCATCTCTGTGATAATGAAGCTCTATTTGACACAGTTAAGTAGGGAAATGAGTTTGTCATGATTTAGCTTGTGTGGAGAATGTAATTTTGGAGACAGTTTTTTACAGCTTTGGAAAACAATTTTCACTAGTTTCGATTTGTAGAATACTGTATTATTTTGAATCTTTTTTTTTTCATAGTCTTTTTTTTCAAACTTAGTTTAATATGATCATAACTAGATAATATAAAGAATCTGAAACATTGAAACTCATGGGAAAAGTTATACTTTTCATGTGAAACTTAGTTAATGGGGCAAGCAGAGCTACGGTAGTTTGTAAAGCTAGTTTGTAAAGACAGACATTCTTTTGCTTAGAAATAATACTTCACAACACAATAAAAGGCTGGTGATCTCAGTCCTGTCATTCATGCACCTCATGCCTGTCAATCAAGTTTAATGTGTGTAGTTTACAGGTTGCAGCTGTGAATATGACTCAAAGTATTATGAATAAACAGAGTGTTTAAAAAGAATAAAAAGAATGTAACCTTTCTGGTGGATATAAGCTAACGCGACTGTCACTGCCCTACTCATATGATAGTGCAATGGTTTATAAGGCCAGATAGGTGCCTTTGTCTTGGTTTTGTATTTAACATTGCTCTTGTAGCCAGCTAAACTGGCATTTGCAATTCAGTTTCTTTCACTTACAGTCTTCTGAGGCAGGTTGGAACTTGGAGCTAAATTATGAGCTTAAACAGTGTCTGTTACTCACTGAAAATTTAACTGATGTTACACTGAGCCAAAAGAGTTCACACGTTGAGATACATGCTTTATATATTAATATAAATAACAAGAATAAGAATAAGTTAAGAATAAATGACAGGGTTTTCAGGTGCATCAATAGTCTTTCGATTATTCATATCCATATCCATCCCTGCCCAGACTACCTTAATGAATTGGCAGTCTAGAGCTGTCTCGTGTCTGATGTTTCCCCATTCCATGCTGATTCTACGTGCAGTTAAGAAACAGCGCAACCCAACTTCATCCTTTAGTGGGTAAAAGAGCAATGCATACTCGGCATACTGCACTGTTTCTCAATTGTGCTCCTGGAGTAGCATTGCATGACTTATTTTTCCTGGCTCTAAGTTTCCTATTATGAAAGTCTTGTTAATTATGTGATGAGTTGGAAGTTAGGTGATAGTAATTAGGTGATGATGGAATCTAGGAAAAGATTAAAAGTATGGGGGATACCCAGGACCTATTTTTTTTCTCTTTTTGAGCAACATGTAACATCAGATGTTTTTTAATTTTAGAACCAACACATCTTTCTGTAGGTGGAGAGGTATGAATAAATGGCTTCCTACCGAAAGCACTAATAGGATATGCCAGATGGCAAATGTCAGAAACTTGAAGAAAGCCAAAATACTCACTTGAAATCCTATTTCCTGTGGGCGTAATAGAACAGCTGCTACGCTGCCTCTTATTGGTTCAGGTCATGCCTAAAGAACACTAAGGTTGGCCTTTAAACCCAGAGACCCTGGTCTTCAAGGGAAAGAACTTCTCTAGGGTCAAGTGAACAGACTTCACTGTTGCCTGTAGCCAACTAGGTCAGGCTTCCTCACTAGTGTAAAGGCTTGCCTCAGGGTGAGGAAAGGCAATATTTAGAGTCACTGAAGAACACATTACCACATCACCGGAGCTCCAGTTGTCTGCTGGCCAGCTGCCTTCCTGGCAGTTTATCATGCCAAAAAAAGATAGACTTTGTCTTGCTATAATATATTTAGTACATGAACTCTTGCTGAACTGAACCATAGTAAATGAATAGAATAATTTCATTACTTAGCTATGATTTCTATACAGTGTTGGACCACAGTCCAACCATTACCAGACATCCTGTAGGCTATATGAATTAGTTTAATTTTCTCTGAGAAAATGTGGGTTTTGTGGGATTCTGGAAGCATAAAACATTAAAGGTTGTTTTACTTCCTGAAAGGTTCCATAGGATTCTTTATGGTTCTGAAGAAATACATCAGTTGTATTATGCCTTGTGGCAGAATAGCAGCACATGTATTTACCATAAACCTAAGTCGTTGTAGTTTTTTTTTTAATCCCAGTCCTGAAAAAAAATCTTTAAAAAACCACCCCCCCACACACACACTTCCACAGACACACTTGACTGTTCAGAAATATTTGTTCATACCAGCCCATGATATTTTTAATGAGCTTATTTGGCTCTTATAAACAAATTAGTAATTTAAACTACAGTGACCATGACTAGGATAAATAAATGTAGTTAATATGTAGTATCCAACACTCTTCCTTGTCCTGTGAGTTTCATTTCTGACTGCCTGCTCCCACCTGCATGAGAGTAAATAACCAAATGTACCAAATGTGTCCAAATGCACACCTCTAGTTCATTTCTTTGAATTTCACCAAATCAACAATTACAAATACAGCAGCCCTAAAACCGTGTGATGTGAACGTTACCCTGGAAGAACTCCTGGCTTGTTTTTTGAGGAAATCATGTCTGCTTTATCTTTTCCACATGGATGATAATGGCTATGGCTTATGTATGTGCCCAGGGCTAATAGTGTATATAGATTTCCTATGTGAATATATAGCTTCATCACTCCATAGGAATCTGCTCGAAGGAAAATAGTACTTAGATTTCATCATGTGAGTTGAAATGGTTCTTAATCTACTTGCTTGCTACATTCATTTTTGTGCAGTTGTAAGGAATGTGCTCAAGGGCTTGGGCAGAGATGTGTACATATGTGTGCACATGAGCTGGAACTCACGTGTATTTATCCAGCTCATCATAAATATCACAGTCACTCAAGGGCAAAAGTGTGCCAGTGCATGTGTGGGAACATGTCAAGCCGGTCCCATTTTAAACAGCCTCTCCCCTTCTCACAAGTTTGTGCCAAAACCTCATCACTGTCCCAAGAATATCCTGCTGGGAGTGCATAATGTCAAAGGTCCAGTTGTAAAGAGTACAGGAATTACAGCACACACTCTGGTAGCATTGCTGACATGACCTGGATTCAGATTAGGTTCACATTTAGTATGAAGGGAATGCCTTGGCCTACATCCACTCAGAACAAAGTAGTAACTATAGTTTATATATATTGACATCAAAAAGTGGGACATTCTATCTGTTCTCTGTATAAATAATAGCACACATGCACACAGACTCTTTTCCCTAGTAGTAGGACAACATGTATTTAAAAATTTTAAGGTCTCAGAGATGGTTCTAGTGGTCTTTTCTTGGTCTAAATCATTCCTGCCTGTTGGAATTCCTATAAATTTTTAGCTGATTGTGGTCACAGATATTAATCATTATTATTACATGTCCTGACAACACTAATAATAGTGTCCTACTATAGCCCCGTAAGTATGACACTCAAAAAGTCATGCTGTATTTATTAGGCATGCCCACTCCACTCCTCACCACCTCACTTGTCATATAATCAGCACACCACTACGCATATTGGTAAGGAAACATGTGGCAAGACCTGGATTTGAGGAGGGTTCAGACTGAAAATCCTCCTATATGATCTTCATATGGTTATTGCAGAGGATTTTCCACTCTTAACATGGCACAGTGATGCTAACAATAGCATACTAAACCCTAAACATCTGTCAGCTGATTTAGTCCATGCTACTGGGTCTCTGGTGGAAGTGATGACTGTGGTGTATACAATGTAGACTAAACAGTTGGCCATCAGCTACATTCTATATACATGGCATTGACAAACTGAGCAATTCACAAGAATCTGTAGCAGTCAAAGTGCATGAAAAGTTACAAATGGTTAACTTTACGAAAGATAAGGTAGATTTGTACTTCTACATAAGTGTCCATAAACATATCTATGTCAAGATGCAGAGAAGGGGGTTGAGCAACCGCTGATTGGTTGAGGAGGAAATTACCTAATTACGTTGAAGAAGAAGCAAACGTCTGGGCTTATCATCTCTCAGTGTCATTTGTTTGTTTTGAAATGCTCTATTGTGTGCCTTGTTTTTTTTGACACTTTGACTTATCTATAGGATTTCTGAATACTTAAAATGATAATTCCATTAAATAGCTAATAAATGTAATAAAAGTTTCATTAAATTCAATTAAACACCTGTTCCCATTCACAGTTTAAAGGCTGCTTCTTGGTTCTAGCTAAAAACAGCAAAGCATGCTTATAGACAATAAAGATTAGTTTTAATGCAGCTGTATACACACAAATCCTATACTTTCCTGAACTTTTACCCCATTTCTAAACTACATCATAGGCTATTTTCTGCTGTTCATTATATTTTAATGAAGATTAGTGAAGGTTTTATCTTTTAGCCTGAGTTGGCATGAGTTTAGATGAGAGATGAAATACTGGGATACATCATACTTTAAAAAGAAGAATATTGGGTCTAATTAAAAATTCATATTACAGCACTGTAGGGTAAAAGTGGAAAAATGAAAGTGCTTCAGGGATATAATCTCTTTTAATATGCTACATCCATGCTCAAATTTCTCTTTAGAGAATATCTGAAAAACCACAGTGTCTGTTGTCTGAAAACGACCTATGACTTGCAAGGTTGTTGTTGTTGTTGTTGTTGTTGTTTATTCATTAACACTGATGGGCAGTCGTGGCCTAATGGTCTGAGAGTCGGGCTTGTGGGTCGTGGTCGTGGGTTCGAGTCTCGGGTCCGGCAGGGATTGTAGGTGGGGGGAGTGAATGACCAGCGCTCTCTGCCACCCTC
>CM074966.1:10283976-10298480 GCA_037577455.1 Pangasius macronema | reverse complement strand
CCTGTGGCCAGGCCAAGTGATTAGGACACCTGATTCTGATCATTTGGATGGGTGACCGAATACTTTTGGTAATATAGAGTATATATATATATATATATATAACTTTATTAAATAGTCTTGATAATAATTAAAATATTTGATGTAAAATTCAAACTAACACATGTCTAGGCGTACAACATTTTCCTAAGATATCTTCTCCGATGTTTTTTTTTTTCTTTAACGATTAGTCATTATTTGCCACACCTGATACAGCCCATCAAGCTTAAACATTTTAAGAAATCAAAGGGAAAAGCTATCCCATACTCCCTTTAGATAACTCCCTTTATCTGTTTGTTTAATTATAATTACATATACACTCACCAGTCAGTTTATTAAAAACACTGTACTAATACTGGGCAGGACCTACCTTTGTTCGCAGATTCTTGTCCATTCTGTTGACATGATTAATCACATAATTGATGCAGATTTGTCAGCTCTACATTAGTGCTGTGAATGTCCCGTTCTACCACATGCCTAAGATGCTCTATTGGATTCAACTCTGACGCACACTGGACATCATGTCTAACAAAACAGTGAAAAACTGCAGATTTGAAAAGCTGGACAGTGCTCCAGGATGACAGCATTCGTCAGTGGAAAGTTTTTAAACAGCTGGAATTTCTTGTTTTATTAGTGTTTAAATACCTGCGACCACACCTGTCCTTTGTGACTAAGATTGATGACCCCTGCTATAGATAAAAGACTCATAGACAGTGCCAATATTAAATGTAAAACGTCAATATATTATGTGCCTAAAGTTTAGAACACATTTCTCAATTCACTATTCCTTGGTTTGATTTTCAAATTTTAGAGCACTGAGTTCATTTAAACAAAATTGCTAAAATATTGGGTCAGTAATGTTTGACTGTGTGTGTGTGTGTGTGTGTGTGTGTGTGTGTGTGTGTGTGTGTGTGTGTGTGTGTGTGTGTGAGACCTCACTATACAAGTACATAAGACAAAACAGTACACTTTATTGTCCCTTTTGTTCAGAATAGCTACATGTACAGGTTACACAATGCAACAACAGTGTGGGAAAAGCATGTCTGCTGAGAAAAAGGTTTGAAGAACATCTCTGGAATGCAGCGTAAGTTTGACAGTAAAGTGACAAGTGTAAAAATCAGAAGAAACACACACACACACACACACACACACACACACACACACACACACACACACACACACACGCAGAGGTCGGGCGTAACACTATCCTTTATTAGAAACTCCATTCCAATAAAGTTTTTTTTTTATTATTGCTTTTTAATGCTCACAAATAGCAACTTGCAAGTGAGTAATTAAATTGCTTTATTTGCCTTTATTTGCCAGATTAATGCAACTTTCTTTTGGTTGAGAAATAAAGACATATCTTCCTGTTATTTTTAGAAAAGCGAGATTTCCACAGAGCAGTATGTATGTAAGTCAAGCCTGAGGTGATTGTGTAATCACAGGATTCCTGGCATGATGATATATATGTTCTTGCGTCTAACTCTCTGGTCGTCTGTCAGAGAGAAAGTGAGAACGAGAATGTTTTAAAAATTACATTTGTTCGAATGTTACAAAGTGGCCCTGATACACACTTGTTTGTAATGTGTAGAAAGTGCATGTGATCTTCTGTTATCTCTCATGCATGAATCAACTTTTCACTGTGACTCAAAATCCTGTATCAACTTGACTATCAAAGATTATGAAATGTAGTTCATCATAAATAAATGGAACTCCTACACCTGATTATATGCTCCCTTATTGTCTGCATTTCACTTTTATGCATGGTGCAATCTTGTTGAAAGATGTACTGGACATTATTCTGTAGTCACAGTTTGCATTCTTTTCCTATATGTTTTCTGTAACCATTCTGCAGATTGTGACATTTATTATTTTCCAAATAAGAAAGACTAATTGCAATCATTTTCTGTTTCCTGTTCCTTTTTGCTTTCCCTGTCTTATTTTTTTTTATGTTGCAACTCCCTTTCCTCACACTGTGATCCTTTCTTCCACTCCCATCAGAGATTAAGTAACCACTCACGTATCTATCTCCATTAGGAATGTCCCAGTCTGAATTCCCACACAAGTTGGAATATGTATGTGTGGTGAAAGTTCAATGGACTGTGTATATGTGTGTGTGCGTGTGTGTGTGTGTGTGTGTGTGTGTGTGTGTGTTAGCGTGCATATGTGTGTGCTCATGTGAAGATAACATCTGTAAGCGAATAATATGGGTAAGGAAGTGATGCCCCTTGTGCAGCATTTGGTCCACCTGATACTGAGTTCCGAGTGACTGATTTTCCCACTGGATCCTACATTCCATCCCTGGTTTTGGGGGAGGATACAGCCCAATGAAGTCTTAACACATACACACAGGAAAGAAAAATGGGTACACATACTCAACCCACACACTCCTATTGGACATGTAAGTATCAGTAATGACTTAGGGATAAAGAGTGATTGTTCTACACAATTCCACTTACTACCCCCTAGCATATGTATGGTCGACGCTACACTTTAGAATATTCTAATGATAACTTGATTAAAAAAAGTGATGTTATTTAAAGAAAAATGCAAAGTCATTCATGTGATGAACCTTTTTAAGGAGTCTCCAGTGTCAGTTCTTTGTAAAGGTCAAGGATGGAGGACAAGGAGGTCAAGGATGGAGGGTTTTGCGGTTTCTCTGTAACAAGTCTTATTAACTTCAGAAACTAACTTGTTTCGCAGATGTTCCACAACATTACATGTACCTCTAAACAGGTATAAACTGTGTTGTATTCTTTAATGAATGAAAAATGATTAGCATTTGCAAGTTGGTCTGGTATGTAAGATTCTAGTTTGATCTTAGTTCTGTTTTAAAGCAGGATGTTTAATTGCCAGGATGATACCTCACCTGTTTAAACTCACAGCTGTTGAATTCACCCTTTTGTTCAAGGCATTTCTCCACTCTCTGAGTTAAAAAAAAATCAACTTCCAACACTGAATCTCCCAGCCTGTCTACTTCACATTAAAATGCTTTGTTCTGTCCTCAATAAAACCTCTTGCTTTCGGTCTAGTGAAGAGAGATGGTGCAGATGTGAGTCTAACAATATTTTCTGTGTCTCTCCGACAGCCAGTGTAGTATTGCAAATAAACCATATCTTTCATAAAGATAAACACGTTGTTGCAAAGTTCCCAGGGAATCTCTGCAACAAGAAATCTGTGATCTAGGTATAAAAGAAATAAAACAGTGCTCTTATTGGAAAGTACTCAGTGGCCACTCCACTTTTTGTCAGGCCACATGACACTACCCCGTCACTGATTATGTTCAGATAATAGCACAGCCCTTCATGTTTTATTCCTTACCTAAGATATAAAGATTGATAAACTATATGGCTAGAGGTATGTGGACACCTGACCATCACACCCATGTAAGGGTCTTTTCCAAAATGTGGCAACAAAGTTGAAAACACACAATCACCTAGAATGTCTTTGTATGCTACAGCTTTAAGATTTTCCTTTATTGGAACTCAGAGGCCCAAACCTGTTCCAGCATGAATAGCCCTGTGCACAAAGTGAGCTCCATAAAGACATGGTTTGACAAAATTGGTTTGGAAGAATACTGAGCCCTGACCTCAACCCCATTGAACACTTTTGTGATGAATTGGGGTGCTGACTGTGTGCCAGGCCTCCTCATCCGACATGAATGCCTGACCTCACTAATGCCAAAATCTAGTGGAAACCCTTCCCAGAAGAGTGGAGGTTATTATAACAGCATAGGGGAACTAAATTTATAATGGGTTATTCAGCAAGCACATATGAGTGTGATGGTCAGATGTCCACATAATTTTGGCCATGTAGTGTATAAAGATTATAAAAAAGCCTATAAAAAAGCTAGCAAGAGCAATTTTATTGGGTTTAATTTGAGTAGCCCCACCCCCATCCTAATCTTTTCTGAATGTTTCTTATTAGTTAACCCATGCAAACGTTCAAACTAGTAGCAACACAACAATGCAGGTGGATGGTGTAGCACTTTATACTGACAGTTACAACAGCATACAAATAATATAATTATCACTTCAGAAATGATGGTACACTATGCTGATGTTTATGAATAGTACAAAAGCCAGGTAAACATCAAATAAAAAGGTATGCAAAGTAAAACTGAGTGGTGACAGTCCAGAGGAAAAGTAAACCAAGTCTAAGCATTAATGTTAGATGAAATAATGATGACATGTAGTCTGATGGCTGCAGGGAGAAAGCGTGAGGTTACACCCAGATGAGGATGGGTTTCCCTTTTGAGCCTGGTTCCTCTCAAGGTTTCTTCCTCATATCTTCTCAGGGANCTGTAAAGCTGCTTTGCGACAATGTCCATTGTTAAAAGCGCTATACAAATAAAACTGAACTGAACTGAACTAACAACAAATGGAAATGAGGAATAGTAGTATATCCCAACTCAACTCCACCACCAATGTGAAACATTATATGTGGTTCATGACATTCCTAGTTGGAGCTCCTGAACCATCCAAATACCATCCAAACTTCCATGCTGGCTACAGTGTTTGACCAGGACTACCCAACACACACACACACACACACACACACACACACACACACACACACACCACACACAGAGAAATAGACACAGCACAGTAATGCACAGCACAGATGTGATTCTTTACTTTTTGAAGCTTTTACCCTCCAAATGCAGAAATCTAATTTGGTCTGATGTGCTGGTGAAAATCGATGGTGCCTCATTTTCAGCAAGCAGATTTCTGATTTGTGGTTAAGTGGGTGGTTGTGTTTACCTTTTGTAATTAGAAATGAAGTTTGTGTGGCCATATTGCACTAGCTAGGTGTTACAAGGGAAAACATAGCAACTGGTAAATAAGACAGAAACACCCACTAGCGACCAATGTTGAATGATGCAAGGTACACTGGGTGAAACTTCCACCATAGTAGCACGCTGTACACATTGTGTGTGTGTGTGTGTGTGTGTGTGTGTGTGTGTGTGTGTGTGTGTGTGTGTGTGTGTGTGTGTGTGTGCGTGCGTGTGTGCGTGTATGCATGATGTGGACACCCCCAAAAGAAGCCCTGGTTTTCACATTGGTTTTCCGGTGATAAGTGAGCAGTTCACCGATGACTAAATTAGTAATGAGCTGAGTGTGTCATACTCCCAGCACTGTTGGGGGTTTACCCATAGCTTGGATATACCAAGTTTTTTTTTAAAAAAAATGATATATTTAGTTTCTTTTTCTCTATAACCCAGGTTTGGTGGAATCTTGTGTTACACGATTAGAATTCAGCTGGCACGAAGGTTATTGCTGCTGCCACATAAAAACAGACAAAAGTGAGTTCTTAATAATCCTTTCGAACAACTGACTCATTACTGAACAAAACCCAATGCATAAAAGAGCCAGTAACTGCTTAACTGCTCAATGCATTAATTTCACAGTTGCTCTGACACACTAACTGCCTGGGACAAATCGTGCCATCCCACTGATCTCAGATAAAATATTTCAAAATATAAAGTAACATCTCAGACATACTTTATTCTGTAAATCTCTATCTATGTCAGACATCATTTATTTCAATTCGTTTAATTGCTGTGATGCCATGTAGTATGTTTTGTCAGCAATTTGCCAATTTAAGTTATTAAAGAATGGTGTCATATGCTTTATTCATTTATAGTTACATTTAATGTTGTGGAATATCTTGAAACACGTTATAGAATCTTATTTGAGGACTGTCTTAGTTGTCCATAACTAATGAAATAAACAATAGCTCTTGGTAGTGGACTCAAACTTTTGGACCTTAGTCTACATTGGGAAGATGAGCAAACAGAGAGTCAAGCTTTTGTTTTTCAGTTACTGAGTCATTTCTTAGTAAGCTGGAAGAATCAGGACTGTCCCTTTTTCTCTCTTTTTGATTGGTGATTATTCAAATCTCTCTGTAGCAGACGGTGAGAACACATTACTGGCTGCTTCATGATGATGCAGTGGGGTAATCCCAAGTGCAGACTGAAACTGGACCTAGCAGACCTACAACGCACTACTTTTAACTGACATATCATTTCTGAATTTCAATACCATAATTACTGAAATCATAAATGACTCTATTAACAGTGAGGAGGGGAATTAGTAGCTGTACAGTCTATGAATGTAGCTGTCACATCTGCTTTGATTCTAACCCCTTTGCCTTCCCACACCCTGTGCACCCCTTTTATACTGTTTGGTTTGCACTATGTTTCCTGTCATTAA
Organism: Pangasius macronema; assembly: GCA_037577455.1. Classification (NCBI taxonomy): domain Eukaryota; kingdom Metazoa; phylum Chordata; class Actinopteri; order Siluriformes; family Pangasiidae; genus Pangasius; species Pangasius macronema. The sequence continues at coordinate 10,292,229 of CM074966.1, read as the reverse complement.
ATCTCAGATTCTCTTGACTGGTTTCAAACCTTATTTTCTCTATTCCCTGTAAATAGGTTATTTGTTGTCATCTTGTGCATGTTTATGTTATAATTCTGAGCCTTGTCCACCCCCTTCTTTTTCATAGTTTCCTGGTTCTCAGTATCTGGTGTTTACTAGTTTTGACCTTCGTCTGTTTACTTGAGTATGGATTACCCCTTTACCTGGGTGCTGGGTGTTTTTCGAACGAGAATGACATTAGTTACATCTCTTGTGTAGAAAAATCCTGAAATGTTTTCACTGAGTCACACAAGAAGGATAGGTTTCAAGATTGTCAGCACAGAAGATTAATACATAGGTGAGTGAGTGAACTTTTTATCCATTTATCCAAATGTATGTTCCGTTAAGTGGATAATATTATGAAATATCCTTTTGTTTTGACAAATTGGTGTAGCACGTTTGCTTTTCTCCATCAGCACAGCACATTGCTTAATCACCTTGCTTGGTCTCTTATAACAACCGCTGGCACCAGCATTGCAGACGACCCCTATCACCCATCCCATAGACTCTTCACCCTCCTGCCATCTGGCAGAAGGTACAGGAGCATCCGTGTCACCGCCAGAAGACTCCGCAACAGTTTCTTCCCTCGGCAGTCAGATAACTCAACACCCTGCTGCCTCCCAACACTCACCTGGACTAGTCAAACACCTAACCCAGTACGACTCAGTACCACAGCACAGCAGACTTTACAAAACTGCATCAGACACTTTATGGAACGCTATACTTATTGCTGCTACGCTACTAATTTACAGTTCACAGCCCATGTTTTGTGTATTTATTGTTTTGTTCTGTGTATTCTTAGTCCTGCATTTGTCTCACACTGTTGTGTATTTGCACTTTACGTAGTCTTGCGAACTGTTATGTGTTGTACCATGGTCCTGGAGAAATGACATTTTATTCCTACATAGAGGAATGACAATAAAAACTCACTTGACTTGAATTGACTTGCTCATGGCAGCTAATGTGTGGCTCCACCAGCTTGATCATCATGTGTCCTACTTTTGAGAAGTATTATGTTTTCTATGTGGGTACAACATATAGGTATTTTATCTACTACAGGGTAAGACAGTTCTTGGTTTTGCAATTCACTTCCTTCCCAGTCAAGGAAGAACCAACCGAGAGGCATCTTGTCAAAGACCCAGAGACTGACACCGTTTACTGCCAGGCAATTGAGAAGCTAGTTCAAGCTAATTCAATAAACAGGATTAGACTTAACACTTTGATCTTGGTTTATGCCGCACCTTAAGGTCCAGCATAATGGTAAAAAAAAAATTTTTAAAAATCTGTCTTTCCTTATCTGTATAGGCTTTATCTGTTCTTTCTAGCTTCGTAATGTCAGGCTAAATCAGCATCTGCTACCTGGGAGCCTCAGTTGTGAGTGTTCTGATATTTTAAGAACATACTGTTAGGATTTTTTGTGCCAGTCAGTGTATTTTCCAGCAGGTCTTCCTTGTATCTGAAGATAGATCCATGTTGAGGATTGTGTGGCATGAGATGAAGAAGTGTAAGATAGTATACTGGTAGAATACTTGGAGAGTAATCATAAGCTGCTTAAACTAAGTTGAGTCTCTCAGGCTGTAGACAGGTATTGTTGGCCTCTGCATTTCCTCCATTGGCCAAAAGGGCTGTAGATAAGAATATGGATCAGGTGTCTTCTTTGAGCATGACCTTGAGAAGTTCTGAACTTTGGTCACTGTGAGGTTCTGCATTATATGGAATTTACTCATCATTGTACCTCAAACATCCACCATGCTTATCTGCTGTTACATTCTCTTTTCTTGCTGGTGGTTTAGGTCATTCTTAATCTTACTAAATAATCTTAGTAAACAGCACTTATTTTTTCCTAGCCAGCTCCTAATTGAGATATCTTGTTGGTCTACAGGGCATTGTTCATCAGGCATACAGTATCAGTCTTCATGGTTGGCTTGTCCTATTGTGATACAGTTGTCAGTAAATGTAGAATGCAACAAAACTAAATTAAATGCCTTCCTTAACCTACACTTATATACTTATATACTGTACTTATAAAGGTTTATATAGTTAAGGGTTCTTCACTTCCTGTCTGTCACTTCCTTCTGCTTCTTTTTGTTTTGTTTTGTTTTGTTTTACATAAACAGTTTCAGAGAGACACACACCTTTCTCATTATCTAAGCACCCATCAACTCATCTCAGCCATCTACCAACAGGGAAGGGTCAAAGGTCATTGTTAGGGTCATGGTGGTAAATTTGAAGGATTCCATGGTGAACAGACAAAGAGGAAGAAAGTGTCTGGTTGAGGGAGGGCAACAGTTGTTTTATGTCTTACACTTGTGGACTGTTTAGGTTTAAAAAAAATAGCCTCAGCCCCCTGCCCCCATCTCTCTCTCTCTCTCTCTCTCTCTCTCTCTTTTGAAATGATTGAAATATTGTGAGCAAAAACCCACTATAATCAGTATCAGTAAGTTTAAGGTTGGATGTGAAGGCTTCATTTGTTCAATGACTGGTGCCATTTATATGAACATCAGTCAAATTTACATTTTCATGAACTTTAATTCTTTTCCTCTTATTTACTATATTTTATAACAATAAAGATAAAAATGCCTAAGCATGCCTCATTTAATTTTGTCATTATTTTAAAACTATTTTCTTGTATTTTTAATTTAATCAAATTGCTCTTCCTATTTTTGATCCCAAAGCATTTTAAATGTGCTTCAAAGGTGCTATATAAGTAAAGTTTTTTTTTAAAATTTAATTATGATGATTATCGTTATTGCTATTATTTGAACAGAATGAAATTTAGTGAAACTTGAACACACTTGTTACCTAATGAATCACTCTTATTATATTATAATATCTTATATTATAATAATAATATTATATATCTTATATTATAATAATAATAATATATATCTTATATTATAATTATTTGCTAATATAGCAAATCCTTATCCTGCCAGTGTCCTATCTAAACAGGCACATGACCTGCATTATAGTCTCTGTGAACTTGTTTTATCTGCGGGTGTGGACTTTTGAAGCCGACTGTGGGAGCGGGCTGTGTCAAGGTTAACGTTGTTAATGCTCTTCACAACAACACTCAGGCCTATTAAAAAGTACCATTAAAAGCAAACATAGGTCATGAGTAGATTTGCATTCAGTTTCACTATGAACTTCACTTTACAGGATAGGAGAATACAGTAAACATCTACTGTGGGAAACTAGTCTCAACTCTAACAATGAGCAAAACAATATTCTGGCTTATTCAGGGTTTGAGTGGAAGTTGTTCAAATATAGAGTTTATCTTAAACAAGCATGTGGAAAAACCGGATGTTAGATAATAACTTTGATCCTGCATGATGAAAGGAAGTTATTACTCTTTTTATTATCAGGCCAGCACTTTACGTGCCATGTGACCAAAGCAGTATTTTCTTTTTATAAAACCATTACTGATAATCTAATAAATCAATCAGACAATCTGTCTCTGTATGACCGGACTATTAAAAAGTAATTTAAAGTGCACTGATTACAAGGTACTCCAGTGAGGTTTCATTAGAAGTACTCTACTGGTTGGATGTTCTTGAAATTACTCATGCAGTATATAATAAGCTGCTCTATGACAGGGATCCATTGGGATTAATTATTAAATATTGTTGAATATAGTTTATACTATGCACTCAGAAAACAAAACTGTAGTTTCTTTGGATCAAAGCAGCTTTCCTGGTTTAATAAAAGTATAGTCATTTTTTAAACTTACAATTAAACCAGGAAATACATAAATGAAGATTCATTAAAGGTTCATTTACAGTTTCTGTTCCTAATTTTACTACTGCCTCTCGTTCAGTCATGACAGAGAATTAAATCAATTTGCTAATTTTTAGATTTGTTTTTTGCATTCATCAAGACTATTAGACTAGTGCTTTTAGAATCAGTGACTGTTTTACAAGACTTTTACAAAGACTTGTAAAGGGGGGATGGGGGTGGGCAGAGGACTCGTGAGCTTTGATTCACCCTTTTGTGCCATGTATTTGAGCTGAAACAATTGCTCTTATGTTTCCTTAACTTTTAACAGCATCATTTAGTAATTAGACTAATTGTTTCTCATGACAATTAATCTTGAGTATAAGTGAATAAAATAAAAGAAATACCTCCATTTGACATAATGTGTTTATAAGACACTAAAAAGTGTTTAAAAGAGGTAACAGAGAATGTAAACTGTATTTGGAAATCAATTGGAATCAAAGGACATATTTAATTAATCTAGAAAGGGCTTTGCAAATCCCTGATCATGAGTTTAAGCATGAAATCTTGGTCAATGTGCAGGACCTAGCAAGATCTAAAAGTTACTAGTTCCTTATTAGATAGAGAAGTGTAAAAGAGAAGATAAGGGAAGTTCATTCATAAAATCGAGAAAGAGCTTTTTTTTCTTTTTTAAGGAGACATCCACAGTCCTGCAAACCAGATCTCAGGATTTAGAAGTCTCATGGGTATAGATGGGGGAATTAGGCTGAGCTTAGGAGTGGGTGAAGTGGCTGCAGCTTTAGTTCTGTGAAAGGTAGAAGAGACATGTGTGAGGTCAAAGTGGTCAAAATGAGTGGAGAGTGAGGCTATTTACAAGGGGATTTTTTTTTTGTAATGAGTAGTTCATACACATTCATGAAACAGTTCCATGTTAGGAAACTACGAAAGGGGCTTCACAAAAATCAATAATTGAACTTGTTTTGATCTTTATTGCTGCTCCAGTAATGCTCAAATTATTTGTCTGTGTATGTACTCTTACGAGTTGTAATTAAACCATTTCATTATTAAATTACCATAAATTCGTGTAATACGCATATTCTGATATTTTGTTGGCCACTTATCCAATACAGATGCTAAATGCTAAAATCATAAAAAGTGGCTTATAACGTAATGTACACAGGCACAGACTGGTGAAAAATTAAATAAAATCCAGCATAACGTGTGTTAGTAAGGAGTTGGGTCACCGTGAGCCACCAGAAGTGCTTCAAATGGCCATGGCATAGATTCTACAAGTCTCAAGAATTATACTGGCGAGATGAACAACATTCTTCCATATGATACTCCCTCAGTTGGTGTTTTAATGATGGTGGAGTGTGCTATCTAGCACCTCACACCAATATCATAACAGAGCCACTGTTTATTCCATTAATTTGTCACCCATCTTCATTTTATTAGACACTAAGCAGAATCAAACACATTGAGCTAAATGAGCGAATGCTATCTACAGCTGCACAGTGTTATTTTGTTCATCACTTTGTTAGTCAAATATTGTTAATAATAAAAATTGCAAGCAAACTTTAAAAGATCCATCTACAGCCATGTCTTAACCTCCCAGTAGATATGTTTATGGTACCTAGCCATCAATGATCAATGGGCATTTTTTCATGTGTCCTCATATACCTCATATGCCATCCCTGATTTTCAGCTGATGCTGATGGTACAGATGGCATGGATAGGCAATTTTTTTTTACTTTCTAAAAATACTTCTCATCTGACCACAGGAGATGCTATTTGTGGGTTTTCTATTTGTGATTTGAATCATGACTGGTGAAAAAAACTGCTGGGTTGTGCTCAGAAAATACACTACAGTTAGTCATTATATAGTGCATGTCAGTTTTCCAATAATTCAATAATTTTGGACAACAAAAATATAACAATATACTAAAATATATAATCAATGAAAACAATAAATAAGTAACATTGAGATGACGGTATTTTATATGATGGTATGATTTTGGTGTAAATAAATGGTAATTGGCAATACATTTAGCAAAAACAAAGAAACAACCAAATATAAATAAAATATTTTTTAAAAATGAATTGTTAATTCACAGTATATTTGTTTAAAAAAAAAAAGAAGAAGGGGCCTGAGGCTTAGCCACTGATGTCTGATTCATTCAGTCACTCTCATTCTGAATGGACGTGGGCGTGTTCACACTTAAGATACAATACCGCGACACTAATCTTAGTAGTATCAGTTTCAGTCATTACTCAGTAGCTGACTGACAGCAGCCAAACGACAAGTAGGTTTCTCTATGTTTGAAACTAAACAACGCACTCTGCAGCCAATGACAAACCAGCGAGCAGGAAATAGGAACAAAAAGAGAAAGTAACCACTTAAGAATCTGTAGTGCTATAAAGGATTATAAAGTACCATTTAAGAATATATAAGTGTAAATGGTGGAAATATGGGATGTGTTTAAGGAATACAAGAAAGCTGAGCACTAACCCCCAGGACTGACCTCCCTGTAGCTCTACCCCAATGCTCTGCAATGAAGTAGAAAATAGCACCTAATATATCTTTATCAGCCAATTATCAATTACTGTGGCAGAATAGACTATCACTCATTTAGTCTCATTATCCGGTGGACTAAAGGCCTGGCCATTTGAATGTGCCCAAGCTGGTCTGATTTAGTGAAAGAGCAATTTAATATCTTTCCACTTCATCATGAATTAAGCATCTTTTGAAGTGGTTGGAAAACTGCTGCACTTTGAGCAATTTATCATCCACTGCTAATGGCCCATGGTATATATTTAAGAGTTAAAGTATTTGTGTGCTTTTATTCCATGTGAAGTGACCAGAAAAAAAAAGAATAAGGGAATGAGTGACAGAAATGCCTTGCCTTCAGGTAACATCTTGACCTCACTGATCTCATAGTGACCAGCTGGAAGGCTCCGTGTAGGAAGCAGCTGTTGTACTTGATACTACTTTCAGCTTTAAAAGACAAGGTATGCAAAAATCACACTTCACTGGCAGCCCACACAAGCTCCTGTTGTCATGCCCATATGTGGGAACTTAGGAATGAATGATGTCCTTTCTGTTTCTCCCATACAACCACTGTCTCTCTTCTTCCCTCTCCAAATCCAACATGCTCTTTAGCTTAGGTATATTAATGACATTACAGCTGTCTGAAGATGGTCATGGTCAACATGGTCAGTCCTGTTGGCATGCAGATATATAGTTCAATATTAAATAGGTTAAAGCAATAATGTAAACTATAATGCAATAATGCAAACTATAGCATGTTGTCATCAGTGCTGAGAAATAGTTAGCTACAAGTAGCAATGCTATTAGCTAAACTATATTTTTACTAGCACGGCAGTAACTGGGCTATTAACAAAATAGCCTTTAAAGCAATTAGCTACTGATTTCAACAAGTAGCAGCAACATCGCATTCCCTCCAACATCCTTCACTTTACTTTTGTTTGTGTAAAGCTGCTTTGAGACAATGACCTTTGTAAAAAGTGTTATACAAATAAATTGAATTGAATTGAACATTTTTTTGTACATGACCAGTTCAGCATTATTTTTTTGAATCATGCTAACTGTAATGTTCAAACTACTGTATCCATCAATACTTCTAATTAGTGTAGAATGTGCATAGCTGCACCTCTGCTTGCACAGACCTGTCTGGAGAATAACAGGATAATGCAATAGCTACAGATGATGGATTCTTCTAGTGATGATAAAAGACTATCGAATGTCCATGGTCATTTATTCACCAACATTTATAAGCATGAAAGAATCACACTGCAATGGACACACATTTGTTTGTTATCTGTGCAAACTGAAAATAAGAAATAAAGTCTGTTGCTTTTTGAATAATATTGCTTTACACTTAAATAATCTTAACTGCTTTTTTACTAAGAATGGTTTACAAATAGAAAAGCAAATTCGATTTATGGCAGCATGCCCTGTACAAAGCACGTATGTTTTTTGTCCAGTAAATAAGCTTCACAATAAAAGGAAAATGTCATTTTTTCCCCTCTCTTTGACAAAGAAGCTTCAGTATAGCTACTTTTTCTTAGTAGCTAGCTCTGTAGCTATGTAGCTAGCTACTTTCTCAAAAGGGTGTGGCTTAGCTGTTTAAAGTTTCAAGGTAGCTTCCCCAACATTGGTTTTCATAAGACCTTGAGTAGGTAAGGAGCCAGTTTAACAAAAGTGGCTTTAAAAATGGTCAGGCTGCCTAGAGATGTTTAACTATTAGCTTGCTAGCTACGTGTGATTTTCTCAGACAGGGAATGTCATGCTTTAATTAAGTTGGTTAATTATTTTTCTGTAGCAAAACAGACATAAGCCTATTAGTTTGTAAAATGTTTGTATAAATACCAGCTCCCAATGACCAGGTGCTGTGTCTAACCACGACTGACATGAGGAAGACTCTATACAGAGTCAACCCACGGAAGGCTGCTGGACCAGACAACATTCCTGGCAGGGTG
>CM074966.1:10227868-10251674 GCA_037577455.1 Pangasius macronema | reverse complement strand
AAAAAAAAAAAAATAGGGTGCCTAAGACTTTTGCACAGTGCTGTATGTTTCTTTCTATTTCTATAATGAACATCATATTTATCATACACAGATTATGCTCATGTCATTTTGAGCCATGGGTAACAAAAAAAGTGTTCAAAACAACAACAAAATAGAAGTGCCCTATTTATTCCACAGGACTGTACCTGAAAGAGTGGATTAATTCTCTATAACAGCTGTTCTGACAGTAGCTCAGGCTGTAACAAATGATAGGCTTATGAACTTGTTCTAATATATTATGTACTACATTATTATATGTTTCATGGACGTTCCATAACATTAAATGTGACTATAAATAGTTAAAAAGCATGATGCTTCATTCACCTTTAGATTTAAAATTGTAAGCATTGGCAATTTTACTTTGTGGTAACATATTGGGAAGTGATGTTATATGAAAATAATCCTTTGCTTTATGTTAGGGAATATTATACCAACATGGGCATGGATTATTTTCTTATAACAGCATACCCCTTTGTGTTTTATTCCTTTAATCCAATGACCTCCATCTCTTATTTGTACTCATACCTGGGCAGATGGAGAGGAGAAGAACATAAGAGGAGAGGTGAAAGTATATAAACTATATGGGTATTGTGTAACTATTTATATTGTCTGTTCTACCAATAATTTAGATATCAGGTATTAAAATAAATGTAGCAATTTTTTTAGCCGTAAAATAATAATAATATAAAAACAATGGCTTGGCCATTGAAATATGCAGTGAACAGAACAGTGTGCTTAAAGAATCTATTCATTGCCCTCACACAAACACCCAAGGTTTTGATAAACAGATATGCATCATGAGCTCAGGCCAAGTCTAGACTCCACACTCATCTCTCAGTTTAACAAATTACAAACCTCTTGTGTGTGTTCTTCTGTGACCTGCCACGGCCTTAATGAAAATGACACAGCATGGCAAAGCTAGTCATCAAGCAGCAGGGCTACAGTCTGCCAGCACTGATTTCCACCCTATCGGCATACTTGAGCTCAAGCCAAACCTGCCATGAGACACAAGCTCAGCCACGGGCCTGAAGCACAGAAATAGCATAACTCTGGCTTGGATGTTTAATGCTCTGGAAAAAATTCCCCTTTCATTTAAAGAGCCTTTAAATCACCAGCATTGCTGTATTCTAGGTGAATACTGTGTGAGCACTGGCCAGTCAGACTGGAGTCTCTTTAAAACAGACACATTTCTCTCTCTCTCTCTCTCTCTCTCTCTCTCTCTCTCTCTCTCTCTCTCTCGACCACATGAGTTTATGTCTTTTCACTATGCCACATAAAGGGCAGAGTAAAGTCAGTAAAGGCTGATTTGCTGGTTTTGGACAGACACTGGATGGCCTATGCTGTGTTTAGTGGGTGACTACAAGATATTTCTTGAAGCTGAGATTACGATACTTTCATATGAAAAAAACAAGGGCGTTAAGTGTTTTTAGCTTCCTAAAGGTTTTTTTTTCCTGAAACTGGAAACTTTGTGAACTATGATTAATTTTTTACTCTGAACACTGTATTTATATTTACATATATACTATTATTATTATTATTATTGAAGTACACTGTATTTGAAGATTGGAAAAAGACCAGCAGACATTCTTCAACTGTCCAGAGTCTGTCCCCATGGTAGCCTCAGATTTCTGTTCTTGGCTGTCAAGAGTGAAACCCAAAGTGGTGTTCTTCTATTGTAGCCCGTCCTGCTAAACTTTTGGTGGGTTGTGTGTTCAGAGGCTCTTTTCTGCTTTTCTGAGGTATTATAACATATTCCTGTCAGCTCAAACCAGTCTGGTCATTCTCCTCTGACCTCAGATCACCAGTAAGCCCAAAGAACTGCTGCTCACTGGATGTTTTTTCTGAACCATTCTATGTGAGAAAAAAAAATTGTGTTTGAAAATCAGCAGTTTCTGAAATATGCAGACTAGTCCATTTGGCATCAACAATGATACCACAGTCAAAGAGTCACTGAGATCACTTTTTTCTTTTTTCCATTTTCTGATTTTTGATGGGGTGCATTCATTATTATTTATTATTTCCTGACTGAACATTAGCATGACCAGGAAAATGCTCTTCCTGTTTCTTTGGATCACATTTATTAATAGATTTTTGCACTAGTGACATAGAATGGTGGTGAGAGAGGGCATTTTGTCTGACCTCAAAGGTCATGACCAGGATATGCATGTGACAGAGAGATTAGTGTCACAGACAGAGGAAGGAATTAGTAAAACAAAGAAACAAATTTAGGTAAGGGAGTGATGACGTGATCGTTAATGAAAGGTTGAGACTCAGGTTAATTGCTTTCCACTCGAAATGATGGCACACTATACAGTCAACACAGCAGCAGCACAGCTTTGATTCATTACAGGGAGACATGGCTAGGACAGTGAACACAGGGCACGGGGTAAGTGATCTGCTATAGGTCATATTGTCAGATTATCCATCAATTCTTAAGCCTGAGACACAGTGTACTCAGTAAGTAACTGGAGAGTGTTGGTGGTGGTGTTATGATCCTCCTCAGTGCTTGTAACGAAACAGTGGGTTTAAGGTTGATAGCAGGAAAGTCCATTTCAGGTGATCTGTTATAAATTATAATGCTTTTTATACATTTTAAAGGGACTTATAATTTATTGCACAGGTGGGTACTCAGGAGGTTCTTCACCGTTTATGTAATATTGTGTGATGTTGTATCTTAAATGTGTAGTGTTGGTTGCAGCAGAAAGGAAGTGTTTCAGCAAAGGGCTATTCTGAAAATGCACTTTCTAGTCCAGGCTTCTTAGGGCCTCATTAACCAATGGTTCATGAGTAGTTCGTTCCAATAATCCCCCAGCAGTGACAGCCTGGCCTGTAACATAATACATGAGAAAAAAAGAGGAGACCACCTTGTACATTCACAAGGGCTTTCTGAGAAGTTAAGGGGTGTGTTGGGTGTTCAGGGAAAAGGGTGATTGTGATGATCTGTGGAGTCAGTTTCTAAAACATCTGCCTATAAATAATTTATCTTATTTAAAGGTCATTATGCTGTAGTATATAGACATGATTAATCTTATGTATGCAAAACACCTGACTCCAAGCACAAAATATAAAACACATATAAATATAAAACAGTTTGAAGCACTGGCTAGCTCTAGCTCTGAATATAATCATTTGACCAACCCATGTTTTCTTATCAGCTGATAGTCATGTTATTGGGTTTTATAAAATTGAAATTACTCTATCTACTACTACTATTATCTCTATGGATTGGGGTTTAGAGGTAGGCTTTTTACTTCCTGCAGCAGCAAGGAAAGTCATTCGTGGGTTGATAAATACACCACTGAAATCAAAATGTAATCATGTTCTCCAGGGAAATGGTCTGAAGTATTTCATAAATCTAAGGGAGTGTAAGCCACCCTGTATAAGTCATTTGGGGCTGTCAAAGGCTATTTTGCTGCTAGTAGTCCAGACTCTTTTGAAGATTGATGACATCATAAATGCCTCTCATTACCAGGATATTTTAGCTCAAAACGTATTACCTCTGCCAAGGGGTTAAATCCTGGCTGTCCTCAGGCAGTTCCCTCAACATGATAATGATCCCAAATATATATTCAAATCAATACAGAAAAAGTTGCAGGAACACAAAATCAGTGTTTTGCAATGGCCATCTCGATGTCTGGACATGTACCATACTGATGGGCTAAATTGGAGAGGGAAGTCCACATACACAAACTTACAAAATAAGGAAATTTTCTGCACAGAATAGCAAACTGGATCTCTCTACAAATGTCTCTAACCTTGTTAGACTATTATAGAAATGACCAAATATTGTTGGGTTGTCAGTATTTTTGAAACCATTGTTTGGCACAAATTGCACTACTTTAAAAATATTTATGTATGAAAACGGTGGCACCGTGGTGCAGCGGGTAGCATAGCTCCAAGGTCCACAATTTGATTCTGAGCTTGAATTACTGTCTCTGTGGAGTTTTGCATGTTCTCCCCTGTGTTTGAATGGGTTATCTCCAGGGTCTCCTGTGTCCTTGCACCTCCCAAAACCATGCAAATTGATGGATTGTCTATGATAAATTGCACCTAGGTATGACCGTGTGTGTATGTTGCCCTGTGATGGACCTTCAGGGTGTGTGACACCTCCCATCCAGTATTCCCGGATCCACCATGATTACTCAAGCTGAATGTTTGAAAAAAAAAAAGTGTTAAAATTATAATCTTAAAATATCATATCACATACTGTATGCATTATTCATTTTATATTTTTAATATTTTTATATTTTTTCATTTTCATGCCAATCATTTATTTTAGGGTTAACTGCCTTCTTTATTGTTTAAACCCTAAGTTACAAGAATCATTAAAGTTAAAAGGTTCACTGTTGCTTTACAGCCAAGTGAACTTTGCAAATGCTCTAAGTGCTGTTTACATTTAAAAGCCTAAACCAAAAATGTATCTTCAATGTAAATATAGATTTGAAGATGATAATAGACTATACTCTTCTGATTAAAAAAAAAGATCAGTTTGCAAACAAGATCTCCACATGAATTCAAACTACATGTGGTTGGTATGTTTCCTATAATAGTTTATGGTTGATTAAGTGTTAACTTTTTATTATTCATTATTAAGTTGTACAGCTCCAATGAATTAAGTGAAGCAGTTCAAACAAGACATGCTCATCATTTACTGTAAACTATTTGATAGAGTCAGTTAAAGAGTCGACAAGTCCCTTGTGCAAACATGCTGTCCTCAGGCCTAGTCATCCAGCAATTTCATTAACTCTTTTAATAGCCAAGGTGTCCATTTCATGGTAGGGAGGAAAACATATATCGCCAATATTTTTCTATGAGGAAACTAAATAAATCGCAGAAATGGTTCCCATAAAGAAAACTCTTCAAGAAAACCTATTTTGGATGTCCACATGTCTACTGTGTGTGTGTGTGCACTTGGATGGGTTAAATGCAGAGCACAAATTCTGAGTATGAGTCACCATACTTGGCCACACTTGACACTTCACTTCACTTTGATCTGATTTAATTTTGGGGAATTTGGAGGCCAAGTCAACACCTTGAACTCTTTGTCATGTTCCTCAGACCATTCTCAGTGTGGCAGCTGACATTAGGGAATACTGCTGCCATGTAGAAGTGTATCTGTAACAGTGTTTATATAGGTGGTATGTGTCAAAGTAACATCCGCATGAATGCCAGGACCCAAGGTTTCCCAGTAGAACATTGCCAGAACATTCTTCCCATAGTTCCATATCCTGGTGCCATCTCTTCCCCAGGTAAGTGACACACACACACCCGGCCAGCCCATTGTAATTGCTTTTGGCAGTGGACAGGAGTCAGCATGGGCACTCTGACTGGTCTTGCAGCTACACAGCCCCATACACAGCAAGCTGCAGTTCACTGGTCCTGCGATGTTCTGACACCTTCCTATCATAGCCTTTTCAGCAGTTTCTGCTACAGTAGATCTTCTGTGGAATCGGACCAGACAGGCTAGCCTTCACTCCCCAAGTGCATCAGTGAGCCTTTAGCGCCCATGACCCTTCCTTGGACCACTTTTGGTACTAACCACTGTATACCGGGAACACCCCACAAGACCTGCCGTTTTGGAGATGCTCTGACCCAGTCATCTAGCCATCACAATTTGGCCCAAAGTCACTAAGATCCTTATGCTTGCCCAGTTTTCCTGCTTCCAACACATCAACATCGAGAACTGACTGTTCACTTGCTGCCTAATATATCCCACTCCTTGACAGGTGCCAGTGTAACAAGATAATCAAAGTTATTCACTTCACCTGTCAGACGTCTTAATGGCTTTAATAGTTTTATGGCTAATACGGTGTACATTATATCCTATGCTATAACCTTTACGGTGTACATTATAACCTATGCTATATAACCTTAAGTAAAAGAAAACATGTATGGTATGGAATTTAATTTTTATTTTTTGTATGGGGCCAATGCAGTGTTAAAAGCCTGTTCTACCTCTAAGAGTTCTTTGAGCTTTGTAAGGAATCATACTGATTTATTCTGTTTATTCAATCTATCCTTTAGCTGTCTGTGCCAACTGATGTCTAGACACTCCATAATGTGTGAGCGATAACAGCCAGCTCCAGACTGTCTGATAGTGTGGCCCTAACTACTACATGAATAATGGAATAATTAGTGTGAGCACTTAAATATTGCGGGTTCATATCCATGATAAATTTCATAGCCCAGTTCTTAAAAACCTAAGAGCTTAAACATTTATGGGGTTGATGAGGGCTATGAATCTCATGGTGTTATGTGGCTGCACGTGTCACAAAACCTGAGTAACATCACTGTGAAAAAATATAATTCTTTTTACGTATTATCCAGTGTGTCAAATTAGCAAACTGAGCAAAACTGATCAATATCCCCTACCATGGACAATTAACTTATAAACTTAGATAAAGCTATTAATTTTGCTTAATCACAAATAAAAAATGCTGATCTCAAAAACTGTTCATGCAGTCTTTCCTAAATTATGTCATATAAATATTACAAATGTTTACTATCACACTAAATCAGATGAATTTATTAAACCAAGGTTGCTTACTATAATTTTTCATTTGATTAAAAGTCTCTCTTGACAAGTAGATGGACATCTTTGCTCAGTCTTTATTTCCTTCTCTCATTCATTCTCTCTCTCTGCCAATAAATCTGTTTGAAGCATAATATTCCACCATTCACCAGCTGCTCCCTTGGCAACACTGGCGTTTCTGTTGCCATGGCAATACTCACTCGAGCTTAGCCAGGCATAAGGTCTGGCACACTGCCACACCAACGTGTGAGTGCATGGCAGTTGGTTTGGATTTTTATCTATGTTTGTGTGTTCCAGGGTACAATTCTGTGTGTGTGTGTGTGTGTTTGAATGTGTGCTGTGCCCAGGACAGGTGTGTGTGTGAGTGTTTGTGGTCATCATAAATGTGCATGCATGTGCATGTGTGCATCTGTGCGTGCATATGTGTGCAGGACGCAGGGTGTTTGGGACCGCCCTAGCACTGTGTGTTTACAGGGAGTGAAAACTGAATTTTCTAATTGATTCGAGAACAAAGAGATGACCTATGTTTTTGGACAATATGCCATTTCACTGCCATAGTCAGCTGTTCCACATCAGAGCCAAGACCTACAAGTGGTTTACAGTGTGTGTGTGTGTGTGTGTGTGTGTGTGTGTGTGTGTGTGTGTGTATGTGTGTGTGTGTGTCCACTTGTGAGGAATTTTGCAATTGTCTGTCATTTTCATGAATTCTACTTAAACACAGGGTTCTTACTTAAAGGCTATTATTGTGCATTAAATAGACAAAGGCATTTAATATTAATCCTGACACTTGTGGTTCATAGGATCAGCCATATGCATTTCTAAATCAAAACAGTACTTTATCATATCGATATCCTTTTCAGGATATTATAAAATATATAATGGAATATAAACCATCAACCGAACAGATGTTGTATAAAATGTACATCCTGATAATAAAAAAATCTCCCTTTTAGAATGTGATGTTGAAATCAGTGTTTTTTTGGGTTTTTTATAACAGTGGCTGTAGTAGAGACACACACACCCACACACTCACTCACACACACACACACACACACACACACACACACACACACACACGCACTGTTGGCAGGAAGGAAGCTTCTGCTGTGGTTCAGTTGCCCCAGAAACCAGGTGATGCGTACGTACACGGAGTGTGTAGCAGATGACATAACAGATTCCATGACGAAAACAGTGACAGCACAGAAAACCTGAGAGATGGAAGAGGTGAGGAAGTGATTTGCCGTTTGTTTACAGACACCAGTTGAGAATAAAACGAAGGCATTTAAAGGAACATGCACAATGAAGACATAAATTAAAAGCAATTAAGCAGAAATCATATTATTGCCATACATGAGGAAATCTATTCTAGATTATACCACAGCACTGCTAAATGCTCTGATTGCTCAGAAGGCATTGATTTACAGCTGTAATTCAAATCATAGGGTTATAGTAATGCTCTCGTTCTAATGTGTTACTGTTTCTATAGTAACAACTCATTCACAGGGACAATTCACATAATCTATAGCTAATGATATATGGATTAAAATGTATTGCTGTTTAAATATGTTGTTTGTTAAAGAAAAATGTATAATCATTGATACAGTGAAGCTTTCTGTGAGGAGACATTTATATATAACATTCAAGGACAGTGTCTCCAGTGTCAGGGCTTTGTAACAATAAGTACATTGTAAAAGTAAATCAGGACAGGACAATGTGCTTTCTGGTTTCTTGCTAACATGACAAGCTACATATTTTTTGTTTTATTAACTTCAAGAGAGAAAGAAAAGAGGCTAGTGAGGGAATTAGGTTATAGCTGTTATAACCTAAGTGATAACAGGAGCTAACTTGTTTTGTGGACACTCCACAACATTAAATGTAACTAGAAACAGTTAAAAAGCATGATGCTATTGCTTAATAAATAAAAACATTGCAATTACCAGCAGATTGTTGTGGGATAATGGGAATAAAACACTTCAAGATATGCTGTTATTGGAAAATACTCAGCTTTAGGGTGGTAAAGGTATCACAACAATGTTTTCTTTAATTGTTGATTATTTTACTATATTAGCACACCCTGTTATATTTTATTCCTCACTTAAATGATGCCATAGCTAATAATTAAAAAAAAAAAAACTCAGCGAACACCTAAAGTTAAGATAAACGCTCAACCAATGACCAACATTATCTATTGAAGTTCATGCATTGAACGAAGAAGTGAATTCACAGAAAATGTACATTGGTTTGTTAGTTCTGGAAAAGTTTTTTATTGCATTTTATTGCATTTGTTTACCTTCATATAAAATACCGGGTTTTCCTTTTTTAATACTTTCAATTGAATTAATGTGAGACAGAAACTGTAATACTTTAAATGAAATTGTTCTTTTACTTTTGATGAAAGTCTTAAGTGATCTCAATTTCTCTTAGGGTTTGCAGTCATGACAGCATTGGTAATGTGCATTTAAATAGAAATGCACTATAATGAACACAGATGTAAGAAGAAGAAGGCTGTACAAAAAATAACTATAATGTAATATCCATTGTATTCCTTTTTTTTAAATGTATTTTTATAATATTTATTCTTGGCTAGAATTTCAAAAAGGCAACTCAGGTCATACCAGTTCAGATATGTACAAAGGTCAATTGCATATTAGCTGCATTGGATTTGCTGTAAACCTATGAATAAATATACAGTTTAAAGATGGTGTGAGGACAATATCAGCTACACCATGCTAAAGAATAAAAATAAGTTCTAAAATGGTTACAAAATTGCAAAGCTTGTCCAGGAAATTGCTTGTAGTTTTTGAGATGTTGCTTGAGGAGTAATATATTTTTGTAATTTTTATAGTATTGACGCTTTAGAATGTGACAAATTTCCCATTTAGAAAATATTCAGTTAAAAGGCCTCAACAATTCTGTAAATTCTTGTATGCAGCTGCAAAGTGATTTCTCGTGTTGACCTCGGAATCACATCGCCATGTCTACATTTAACTTCCTCATCTGACCTTCTTCACAATAACAGAGTAACAGCTTCAGTAAAGCAGTGTATTATTAATGAGCCACGGTAGCCACATGCACACAACACATGTAAGTGGTCTGCTTGGAAGCCAAAATAGTCCTGCCCTGGGGCTTTTCAGCAGACAGAGTCTTCCTAAGGAAGGAAACTAGGACCCCCTTCCCTTCTCTTAATGTGCCCCAGCTGTTTTGACTGCAAATAGTAGTGACTGTGAGCAGGACGGCCTCAAAAGAGTCTAATTCCCACTTAGCCAGCACTTAGGCTGAGATTTATTGTTTCCCGGTAAGGGAGGCCCGATTAAGCAGCGTGGCGAGGCTAATTCTGATAAGGACAGGGAGGACTGGAAACCAACTCAGCAAGGTTTAGTCTGCGCCTGTCACACAGTAAAGATCTCACGTTGTTAGTGTTCCTGGTTTTTCAGGAAGGAGGAATAGGTTTTAAGTGGATTTTTGGAGTAGTTAATTCACACAGAATGTACACCTTAGCATTAGCAGGATGTCAGACCTATATAGCACATCCTGATATGTCTTCTGTAGGTGGATAAATGGTGAGGCAAACAACGCTTCATTGAGAACTTAATGAAAATTTTTAAAACCGCAAAACCTCATTAATATCAGCCATAACTTTAAAACTGCTGACAGGTGAAGTGGATAACATTGATTATCACATTACAGTGGCACCTGTCAAGGGGTGGGATATATTAGGCAACAAGTGAACAGACAATTATTCAAAGTGTTGGAAGCAGGAAAAATAGGCAAGCGTAAGGATCAATCTTGACAAGGGCCAAATTTTGATGGCTGGATGATTGGCAGGTTTTGTGGTGGTGTTCCTGGTATAATGTGGTTAGCACCAGCATCATGAGGGCCCAAGGCTCATTGATCACTGGGGCTCATTAGGGAACAAAGGGTAGCTTCTCTCTCTCTCTCTCTCTCGATATATATATATATATATATAAATATATATATATATATATATATATATATATATATATATAGGGTCACAGGAGACTCAGGGCACAATCACACACTACAGACAATTTGGACATGTCTTTGGAGACTGGGGGAAGAAGACAGAGTACCTGGAGGAAAGCACAGGGAGAGCACGCAAACTCTGTGCACACAGGGCAGAGGTGGGAATCAAACCCCCAACCCCAGAGGTGTAACGAAACAGTGCTAACCACTAAGCCATCATGCACCTATATACAGTCAAGTCCATAGGTATTTGGACAGTGACACAGTTTTTGTAAATTTGCACACGACCACAAGGAATGTTAAATGAAGCAATCAAGAAGTGATTGAAATGTAGATTTTCCGCTTTATTTCAAGGGGTTTAACAAAAATATTGCCTAAACTGTTTAGGAATGCCATTATAGCCATTACCCTCCATTTTCACAGGTTCAAATGTATTTGGACAATTGACTGATTCAGGTTCATGGCCAGATGTGGCCTGTTTCCTCATTATTTCATGACAAATTAATGAGATAAAAGGTCTGGAGTTGAAATGACTATGTAAAAAAGCTGTAATTCCTAAATTCCTAAACAAATGTTAAACCCCTTGAAATAAAGCTGAAAGTCTACATCTCAATCACTTCTTGATTGCTTCATTTCAAATTCATTGTGGTTGTGTACAAAATTACAAAAACTGTGTCACTGTCCAAATACCTATGGACTTGATTGTATATGCATGGTGGCATCTCTGGAGTTGGGGGTTTGATTCCAACCTATATATATATGTTTAATTTTTGTTATATAACTGTTTACAGAAACCTCAATATCTCGGCTCAGGTACCAGAATCGAGGAACCTTGTTTTTGACTAGAGATCTTGTGTAATGTTCATACATGTATATATTTGTAACACGTGTTTCTTGTTCCTTAGATTTAAAACGTAAGTCCTTATGTAATGCTCAACATTGCTCACAGTTCCACTTTTGGGGTAAATTTAAAATAAAGGGTTCGAGTCTCAGTTAATTTTTTAGGTGGTATCTAGCTGAATATAATGTGCGTGCAGAACATTTCAGGTTTGAGACCTGTCTTATTTTTTATGGGGACAAGAAAGGGCAATTTTATGAAAATTCTCCTTACTTTTGGGTTAGGGGACCAGGTACAAGCCTGAAATTTTCACAGAAATAAGTCCTCTATAGTAGGATTCTGCTGTAAAAATGTTTAATATTCCACTGGTTACAGAGATAGGGCTAGTAGAAATCTGGCCA
The DNA here is from genome assembly GCA_037577455.1 of Pangasius macronema. Taxonomy (NCBI): domain Eukaryota; kingdom Metazoa; phylum Chordata; class Actinopteri; order Siluriformes; family Pangasiidae; genus Pangasius; species Pangasius macronema. Next base: position 10,239,880 of record CM074966.1, on the reverse strand, counting down.
AAAGGCTACTTTATTCATGCATTTTGAGAAATGAACAGATGTAATATAAGCATAACAAATAAAAATGTACAGTAGGTTATAGTAATTATGTTTATGATTGACATACAATAGATTATTATTAATAATGAGTTTTCTATCACTGGTTTACTGTCACCAGTGAACCAACCAACACATTTCAGCAAGAAAGAAAGAAAGAAATGATACCAAATAATTGATATTGTGAAAAGGGAATGAATTAATATGTGAGATGGTTTAACACATTAAACCAAGTCTAATCCACATGAATGAAACTATTATGACAAATTCTTTTGTTTACATATGCCTCTTCCTCTTCCTAAGACTGTGATTAGGATTAAGCCAACAAGTTTGGACTAGGTACACCACCATCAAGCGTCTTTTCAGTAAATCAACGTCCCTGCAAGATCTGAGGCTCTGGAGAAGAGGGCTAAAGGCAGGGGGTCACCTCTCTTTAATCACTGTGATTGTTCAGTCATTTCCAGGGTTCAGCCTGTGATGTTTGAACAGCAGTAACAAGGCACTCGTACGCCCCCTAAAGTAGTGTGCATGCTGGAAGCGAGCCTGAGTTCTGACTCACACAGTAGCCGGAAACTGCCGTGAAGTGATGGATCTCTTCCTCTGTAGACAGTCAGCATAAGGGGAAGGGGGAGGGAGTAACAAAGGAGAAAATTGGGATTTCGAAAATAGATTAAAGCTTATACAGTTCATCCATTATACTAGGTATAAAACCGCATGCACTTCTCTTAGGCTTTTAAAATAAAGGATGCTTTGTGTTACACAAACACTTGAGACTTGGTCATTAGCTTAGGCTATGAGATTCTCAAAACAAGACAAGTGCATGCATGTTAGTTCTCCTTATTGCATGATAATGTGCGCTTCTTTCTCACATTTCTTTCTGCTGGCAAAAGAAACACAAACTGACATACTACTCAATAATTCACACATGTAGATTGTATTTTTGGACCTTCTTATTATTATTATTGTTATTGTTATTGTTGTTGTTGTTGTTGTTGTTGTTGTTATTGTTGCCTGTATCGATTGATATGAGAGCTGGAGAAATAAAGTGTCATGATGGACATGCTGAAACTAGGATTAATAAAAATCTCCACAGGTCTAGTTCATTAATAGTTGATTAATTTATGCTACATGTGCTTTATGCTATATGTCCTCTTCTTAAATGACATACGGCAGCCCTGTCCTATAGAAAAAAAACATTTACATACAACTTATTTGTGGCTGGTAAGTACCGTTTATCCGTCTTCGACTACTAATTTTTCGAATTACATCTCAAATTTTATAGGTCCTGCTAAAAATATCGTCTAGTACAATCTAAGTCTAAACATGTAAAAGCATTAAAGTACATATGAAGTGGTCTACACTCAGTGTGTTTAAAATGAGGTTAAAAATTAGGTATTATTAAAAATCAGTTTTATTCAAATAGTGTAGAGAGATGTAGTATGTAGAGTGGGCTTGGCTAAATTACAGTGATAAAGAATGTGACCAACACAGATTGAGGTTTACTATATTGCTAACAATTGTGTTCCTTTGAGTGTTGATATTCATTGTATATAAGGTGCTGTATGTGAACGTTTTTTTCTGTGAGACTGGGTAAGACCTACGTAATCATTACAAGTGTGTTTGTGAATGAAAATAAGCTATTCTAATTATATTAAGGCTTGCTTATAGCATACCATGTCATGTTGCATGGGACCACACTGCTTCTAATGAACCCGTACGAAAAGAGAATTATCATGGGCTTACCCATTAAATCATACTTTTGTATACTGACTGCATACAAAAACAAATCCAAAACTCAAATTCAATACCTCTGCATTCCACACTCAGTTGGAGCTGCCAATCTGTGCAGACATTGTCCCTTATGCGGACCACTAATGTCCACTCCACTCCCATTTGAGTGGCTGATGAATGAAGGAACAATAGATCTCCTGGTGGCTCCCACTTTCCATGGCTTGCCCAGGGCTTGATTTGATTTGCCCCAGCTTGAGGCACCGATTCTGTGAACAAAAGTGGTTTAAAAAGGGGGGGTGGGGTCCCCTTATGAAGTGGCTGAAGGTACCGGGATTCAGATTGAGCTAAACTCACTATACCCCACTTTGGGGTCCCGACTGGGAAGGACACAGGGAAGTTCTGACAATGACATAAAAGGGACCTTCCGAAGGCTTTTTATGGTAAGGAAGTGACAGCCATGAATGGTGGAAGAGCTTGAATGAGGTCTCTTAAGTTGATGTGTATGCCTTGTTACTGACCATTGTGGGCACAGCATGGGAGGCAGGCAGGGTGACAGTCCATTTTTTTTCCAAGAAGGTGTTCATCCTTCAAGGAGGCCAGGGTATCTTCAAAGTTACGCCAACTCAGACCTCCAGCATCACCATCATTGTTCCCATGTGGTGGGCCAGGATCTTTGAAAAGCCTGTGGTAGTACATGGGCCTCCTGTAAAAGGAGACGAGTCAAACTGTGTATACTGCACTAGCTTTCCTAGTCTCTTTCAGGTGTGTTAGGATTGATCTGTGTTCATTCTCATGATGAGACATCCATGAGGATCTATTTATTGTCAGCTTAGGAGATGAGTACACCATGTTTCTTTTGTCAGGGTGTCCTTTCAGGAACGATAATACCTCCTTGTCTAATTTGTGCTGAGACACTGCACTGGCAAGGAATTCCTGTGTCTTTCAGGAGCCACTTTAGCTTTTGAAAAGTGTTTGACATATGCTTCTGAAGTGTTCTGAGATAAATGACCAGGTTTGTTTCATGCATGAAAGGTTATTAGTTTTAGGTTTGTAAAGATAGTGTTATTTAATGCATATTTGTTAAACAGCAGAAATCCTGTTGAATAACATTGTAAAACCGAGGGTGTAATTTAAGGGGAAAATATCTTCATGTATTCATGGCAAAAATAGTTCTTCAACATTTCTCTGAAGCTACAAATATTTCTATATCTGTTTTTACTTTTTTATCAATAAGTAAAAATAGCCTTATACAGTTTATTAGTCTGTATTGATATAGATTGATTAGAAACACTATAAAGTTTTTAATTATCATTCTAGCCATATACAAGTATACAGAAATCAAAATACCTTCATACTCAGGACTCCATCAGTGGACAGTGGATAGATTTTGACCAACCGGACTTCTTGCAAAAACTATGATGAATTTACTGGTTGCACATTTGCACTATTTGTCCATATTGTACACTATAATAGAAGGGATTTATTTATAATCGCACTATCCATTGCACCCAGATGACCTACCCAAGGGAAAACTCAGACCAAGCTCTCAAGGTTTCTTCCTCATATTGTCTCAGGGAGTTTTTCCTTGCCATCATCGCTTCTGGCTTGCTCATTAGGGATAAATTCACATATTTACAATATATTTTTTGAGTCCATTTATATCTGTAAAGCTGCTTTGTGACAATGTCCACTGTTAAAAGCACTATACAAATAAAATTGAACTGAATTGAATTGAAAATAGCATTCTCCATATAATTGCTTATATTATGGTTTTTAACTCCTGTTCTGGGAACACATTGCTCTTCCTTGTTTTATGATTTGCCTGCTCCAACACCTGACCCAATTCATAAGAGATTTTATAACTAGCAGATAAGCTGGATCAGGTGTACAAGTCAGCAGGAATCAGGGCTGGAGTTAAGACGTCTTACCATACATCAAATTTCGAGAATTATTTGAATTTGAAGGACCCTTCTTTTAGAACGAAAACTGTAGGACTGAGACAAACAAAAGGATGTTTCTATAGTTTGCATAGGTAATAAAGGAAGGTAGCACTTTTTGAAGGGCACTGACATCAGACCTACATAACAAATTCATAACCATTGCATAAGTTTTTAATAAAGCAATACTGAATGACATATGAAAGGCTTGTGAGCTTGTGACAGAGCTTTTAGGAAAGATATTGAAGAAAAACTGTATGTGTTTGTATGTCAAGGAAAAAATCTAGAAGTAGACTCAGTTAAATGAGTACAATACAATTAGTACACAATTACATACTACATACAATTAGAATACATTAGGATATGTGACCTTCTTCAAAGAAGCTTTGAAATTGTTTTTTTTTTTTTTTTACATTTTATACACATAGCAAGGACTTTTGTACTTTACACTTTAGTCATTTTTTACTGTTTCAATTATGAAGTATTGATCAAAACAGTAGATTAAATCAGTAGATTTTAATAAGCATTTCAGTTAAGGAACTTCCATTTCCATGCTCCTGTATAAAGCAGATACAGTAAATACACCTCCTAAAAGGTAAGGTGACAGGTGAATACTTAGACGTAGAGGTTTCATCACTGTAAAACATGATAAGAACCATTGACTTGACTAGCCTTTGAGTTGAAACAAAGGCTGTCTTCAAGTTGATTTTACGCACGTTTTAAGGCAGCAGATGAACGTTCATTTCAAAGTTAAACCAAATTAAAATGTCTTACAGCGATCTTGAGTTTTTATAAATAGGACATTTTATAAAATTAGATGTTTTATAAAACATTTATGCAATATTTATGAATGTGCAATGTGTCTCATTGTAGGTAACTTGCAAAAACACTTCAGTGCTTTCCCAAAAGAGCTCTTCTGCCTACTAGAGTATAATCCAGTCCTTTAAGATACGCTTATCAAAATATCAAGATACATCACAAGGCAACGGATTAGATGCAATTAAGCATCTTGACTTTTGAAGGAAATGATATCCAATATCAAGGTGTGCAGACCTTGGTGCAGGATCCAGAAGTAAGAAATATAAGTGGTTTAAATAAAACAAATTGTAAATATAATAATAATAATAATAATAATAATAATAATAATAATAATATGTGAATTAAAATGGGTTTTTTTTAGATCCGATGTTCAGACTTCACTATTATCCAAACGGCAACCTGAGACCGGTCAAATTTAACGACGGAACCTGTGAAGTATATCATTCAGTGAGGCAACACCATCTATTTCACCAACCATGGCAGACTATGTCAACAACATACATCACTAAATGCATCTGAAATTTAGACTGATCTAAGAGTATGTCAGCATGTTAAATGATGCTGTGCAGCTATATGGAGGAGTGGCATGGCAGAGGTTCCTGACAGATTTATAGCGTCTTTTATAGGATTATATAAGTGCAATATACTTATGAATCACAGGGAAGATTAACCTTAGTCACATAAATCATTTATACTGGATATCTACAGGATTCTCAGTGTATCCTGATGTCCACTGAGGTAATGCAAGTCAGCTGGAGCAGGTGTGCATATTTACCCAATCACTTAAAACCTCTTTTGGCTTAAATACAACAAACATCATCTTTAATGTTAACAGAATATGTCTGCAGACTTAAAAATGATCATTTTTAATACTTAGAAAATTTCTGTTAATGTTTGTCTGAGATGAGCTCTAAAGCTTTTATTGCATATTTATACTGTGCTAAATATTTTAGAAAGCATGTACTGTGTACTGGTCTATTGTAAATATTATTATAATGTGAACCAGTTTTATGTTTTATGATTAGGAAATGTTTTATGACGAGATTTATTTTATGATAGCACAAAACGTGAAAAATATTTAAAAATGGTTGATCATGAAATGTGTCTTGTGAAGGATTAGTGTCTATGCAGATACAATGTTAGCTGGAATAACCATGAGTTTCTGAAAACACACACAAAAAAAAGAAACGGAGTTTGTCATTTTCATGTCCAATTTTAAAGTGGAATCGTTGAAAATAAAAAAACAAACAGAATGGGAAGTGTTCACTACTAGCTGCAGTGCAGGAATATTTATGTCTCTTGGAATACTGCAAAATCATTATGAGTCCATGGCTGTGTTTTAGCACTCATTTCATTTTTTTACTTTAACATATTACCTTCACCAGGTTATTGCAAATCATATCGGTTATATCACATATACCACATAACCACTCAATCCTGAGGCAGGAATACACCCTGGATGGGATGCCAGTCCTTTGCCAGGGCATTATCTAAGTGTGGATTACCGTTAAATCGTATCGGTTAAGAGGATGATCGTACAAAAACTCTCCACCCTCCTTTGACTTCTTATCCTCATAGACATGGGGAAAACATACACAAGAACTCTGCATGGACAGTATCATAGTCTCAGGATTGAAGCAACGACCCTGGTGCTGTGAAGCAGCAACAGGACCCACTATGCCACTGTGCCACCCATTATTGGTTATATTCAGATACTTAAATAATAGCAATACAGGCAACAGTCACAACAACAAGACACATGTGTATGAGATAAGTATATAGACCTTACAAAGCTTGGACACTGAACATTCTGCAAATAATGCAATGCATAAAATCATGCAGATACAGGTCAAGAGCTTCAGGTAATGTTCACATCAAGCATCAGAATGGGGTAATAGTGTGATCTCTGTGACTTTAATTGTGGCATGGCTGTTGGTGCCAGATTGGCTGGTTTGAGTATTTCAGTAACTGCTGATCTTCCACTGATTTTCACACACATCAGTCTCTAGAGTTTACACTGTTACTACGCTTTTTGTTTTTTGTAACTCACTCGCTGTCAAGACACCTACCTTTGGGGACCAACTATTCTCTCCAGTCAGGAAAATGTCCAGAATGGTTCGAGCTGCCAGGAAGGATATAGTAACTGAAATAACCACTCTTTACAACCATGGTGAGCAAAAAAAAAAGCTCAGCATGCACAAAACATTGAAACTTGAGGTTGATGGGCTACAAAAGCAGAAGACCGGGTTTTACTCCTGTCAGCCAAGAACAGGAGTCTGAGGCTATCATGGGCACAGGCTTATCGAACCGGGACAGTTCCTCTCAAGGTTTCTTCCTCATATCGTCTCAGGGAGTATTTCTTTGCCACCATCACCTCTGGTTTGCTTATTAGGGATAAATTTATATATTTAAAATTTATATCCTTGACTTCTATATTTCTGTGAAGCTGCTTTGTGACAATACCCATTAAAAAAACACTATATAAATAAAATTGAATTGAATTGATTTGAATTGAAGTGAAGAGTATATTATGTGTATATTATGTATTTAAATGTCCACCATACAAGTTCCTGTAAATTACTTCTTCCTATAGAAATTATAACTTATTAGAACTAGCACATTAAGTGACATACCAAATGAATCTGTGCACCACTGTCTATCATTGAGAATCAAGAACCATACTGTTGTAAATGATGGATCATTTCCATCATTGGGATATCTGATTTTGAAAACACCATGATAAAAGACCTTCGCTTGAATGGTGTTCAGGATCAGACAGGCCTAAAGAATGCTTTGGGTGACTGTGCAAATGCAGATGGTTCCCCCACAATCTTCTGGGTGTATTGATGCAAGTCTAGACTGTAATTAGGTTTGACCTAAATACTGTGTTTTATTGCTTTCTCAAAGAAATGTCTCTAGATTCAGAATCTGAAGCTTTCCAAGAGTCTCTGTGCCCAGTTAGTAAATTCCAGGTGGAAGAACAATGCTGTTGTTTAATTTACTTAGAAATTAAAAAACAGTCTTGCAAACCAAAAGAATTCATCTAAGCCCAGAAATGCTGGCTTAGATATGGGAGATTATGTGAGATGAACCTGGGGCTGATGAGACAGCTGCAGCCCTGGACTGGCTTCAGAAATGTAGTGACACAGGCTGGCACAGGCCTCTGAACAAGCTGCTATAAACTGTCTAGACAAAAAAAAGAAGGAAAAAAGCTTGCATCTAGCACCCTTAAGGGTTTGTTGGGTTATTTCCTTGAAGGAACCCTTAAAGCCTCTTTATATATATAGAAACTTGCAATAGAGGTTTTACCCTCATGAAAAGGAAGTTTTCTAGAAAATAGTAACACTAATCCATCCATAAAACCATTGTGGGGCATTTTTTGGGGAAACACACTCAGTAGATGTGTTGCATTTACCCATTTCTTCCTGACACTTGCTGGCCTACTGCATAGCAGATTTAATGTAATTTAATTATTTCTGTTTCCTAGAACAGAAACATCCCTACATCATACCCTTGCCTGGAAGAATAGAAGCATCAACCATTCATTATTGTATTACAGAGCTGTTAACTCCTTACTGGATATGTTGGCAATGCTTCTACTGTTTGTGTATGTCTAGATCAATGGAGTCATATTTTATAGCCAATTTCTGATGGAATTAATTGCTCTCAGTGCATTATTGCTGCATCCAGTAATGCAGGTTGCATTTTTTTATTGGTGTCAAATGTAGTTGTGATCAATTAGTTTCAGTTGTTAATTGGTTAATGTTATGGCATGCATCAGGATGATGGTGGGCTACATTAATCCATGGTAGGGATGTTCAGTGGTGTGGAAAGTCAAATCCGGATGATATAGTAGGTGTGAGGTCCACATTGAAATTTCTTAAGTCTGGTGACAAATGTATGTTTATTTTACTTTAGTGCCTACTATAATTTGGTGTGGTCTAGCATTATTATCTCAATATAACAGTTTTGGATCAATAACGGAAAATCAATGCTCATATCTTTTGAAATAGTTTGGGTAACTTTTTTTTATTAAAAGCAATGATTGTTGATTACTCTTCAAGCAAGGTAATCCATCCAGTATTTCACCTTGTAGTTTTTAAATTTTGCTAACCACACCCAAGCATAGTCCTAAGTCATTGGGGTCAAAGTAAAGTGCCTGCTGTTTGGGGACCTTACACAAGTTGAGTACATTGGGAATTCAAGGAGCATCACTGAATATGTAAAATACTAATTAGCAAGCTTATTTGCAACTTCCTCATAATCCCTGTCTTAAACCACAACAATTTGGAGTAAATGTCAGTATGTTTTAACTTTAGCATTGTAGTGTACATTGTGCTACCACCACCCCCCACTCCCAGGACTAATCCACACCACTTACTTAATAAAATTAGCACATAGGAAATTAAGCTGATAAAAGACCCTAAACCAGGTCAAGTAGAAAATGTGGACATATAATTATGTGAATTATGTCTTCCACAACCAATTGTCTAAATGCTGTAGTAGGTGCAGTGATACATGGCATCTTTAAGACTGGTTTCCAGTGAAATACATGAGGATATCTGTGCTGTGCCTTCATCATAATTAGATCTGACTCCACTATAACTTACTGTGTGGACGCCCTGGTGTTCTCTAATGAAACAGTATCTTTTGTCATGGAGGAACAGCAGCATAGCTAACTGAATTTCCCCATGGTACAACTCCAACAAATGGCCTTCTCTAAGCAAATTTGGCAGCTCTGGGTTGTGCTATAGCTGAGGTGGATGGAAGAACAATGAAGTTGTATTATTCCTGAACAAACCATGGTTCTCAGCTCCTTTATAATCCTGGAGGTAGCTACTTCACCAAGGCAGCTTTTTGAAGGGGGTATGCATGCAGTGTGTGTGTGTGTGTGTGTGTGTGTGTGTGTGTGTGTGTGTGCGCGATATGTTTGCCCTGGACGTCACAAACCAGCAATGTCTATGAAAGTGAAAAATGAAGAGCTTCAAAATGTAACCATTATCTCTACAAAATGTAGCCATCATCATGGTCCTACTCTGAATATTCCTCCATTTAAATGAATGAATGAATTAATTTGGTACACTTTGGTTTTGCTTCCAATAAAGTGTGCACTTAAAGCTGTATAGCTGTGTTCATAATCTTTTTGAGTGCATTTAAATCTCAGCTTTACCATTAATTTTTAAAAGCAAAATATGATTTTCAATCTTTCAATCAAATAATGTTGCGCTAATAATGAACAGCCCATTTAAGTCAGAACAGACCATTGTACTAGAGTTCTAAACTTTCAGCAATCCTGGTGATTAACATCAAAATCTATGATGAATATATTTTAAATGAAGTTATATTTCCAATTTAAAGAGAGCTAATGGTACATGCCATGGCTATTTTTAAACAAAGTTTTACATTAATGAGATTTAATGAATTACTGAGATTTCAGCATGAATGACCCCTTCTTAATAGTAATACGTAATAAAAAAAAGGCTTATTTTTTTAGTTATTCATGGAAAACATATGCAAACCTTGACTTTTAATAAATAATGAATAACGAATATCCTCAGATAAATGCTTTAGTTAGTTGCAGATAAATGGTTTGCAGTAGGTAAGGTGTATTTTACCCATTGCTCTATACAAAACTGTTTCAGGTGATATCTATATTTGAGTTTTTATGCTCATAAATAGTTATAGTTACATGCATAACACTAAAAAAAAAAAAATTTTTCATTTTTTATTATTTCGTACACACACTAGCATTACATGACCTCAGTTTTTGTGTCACATTCAATTGTGCATACAAGTTACTACATTGGCACAAGAAAAAAAAGAATTATTATTTTTATGATCCCCTTTACATTTTCACCCCTTCCTAGGATTCAAGATGGGGGAGGTGTGACATGCCCTGAAAGGTACACTTAAAAAATATGAAATTACACAGCAAAACAGATGAAAACAAAAAACAAAAAAAAAAAAAAAACTGGGGATATATGCCTGACTGGTGATCATAATAAGTAGACTTCAGGAGTTGTTGTTATTATTACAACTTAATTTAAATCATTAATCATCAGATAAATGTGAATGTAAATTTTGCAGATATCCTGTCAGTACAAAAATCGCATATATCAGCTGTCCACATTTTCTGCATGACTGCTCAGGCATGCCTTTAGGAGACCACTGGCTAATATGAACATGCCTACTATGTCATGCTCTCACTTTTCAAAAATTTCATTTTCAACTTTCTTCTGCATGGAGGAACATGCACTTAGTAGCATGTGAGAGCCAGAGGCGGATGTATGCGCAGAGTCCTTTTTTTTAAACATTAACCATCTTCAGTGTGAGTAATGTTATCTCAGGCAAATCCATATTCTTATCTAGCAAGGGTCAGAACTACAAGACAGCTGAAACACCAGCTGATGAAGAGACAAAGAACTAAGAGCTAAAGGGATAGCCACTGCAGTAAAACCATAGACTGATGTGTTCACAGTGGACTTTAAGCAAAAGTGAGTGTTCTGTGACTCACTATCAGTATTTCATAGTGATTATCAAATCAGTTGTCGCTTTTGTTGAACTCCTAAAGTACCAATCTTTCTAGAGAGACTGACTCTTATCACAAAAGCTGAAAGCAATATTTGGAGAAAAATGGAGTTATGACTGCAACATGTTATGGGGTAATAGCACTAAAGCAATAACTGGTGTCATTGGATAAGAATCTGCTAATGATACAGCAGTCAGAGAACAAATACAGTTGTACCTCAGGTGATATTCCCTCATAAACTCACTTTCTCCCTCTCCCTTCCAGCTGTCAAGGTTTGTTTTTGCTCACAGTTTTCTCATACTATATTTAGACACCAGGAATAACAGATGGATAGAGAAGAAAGGAAGGTCTATAAGCAAATAAAGAAAGAGTTGTGATACAAAGTCATCAGCCTCTTAGTACTTAGCAACTTTATGAGATTAGATTAGAGTTTTTAGGAGTTGGGAAAACATTAAACTGTCAGACCAGGACAAACTACTGCTAGTGACATCGAGATTTCAAAATACTCAAGCAGTACTATCAAACATGGTTTTTGTTTAGTGGCATGTTGAAACCTTGATGTTTTACAGAAAGAGGCAATATTGCAGAACATACTAACTACATGCCAAGGTTTCAGAAAGGCACTTGCCTAACGTGACTTTTATACAGACAGTCAGTGATCACATCACATGAGTGATACATTTTCCCTGCATATACCCAGAAGTTAAATGGGGGGACCCACTGCTTTCATGGTTCAAGCTCGAGTTCAAGTGGAGCCATAAAGGAACAGTACCACATTGAGTTTCGATTTAGTTAAAATATGAAAGTTTGCAACCCCACTGTTTCTGTCCTAAGGGCTTAATTTAACTCATTAAGTAACCACAATCAGTTGGCCAGACAATATATTTTACCTATTCATTGTTTGACAGTTTTGTCAGATCGAATCATTAATTTCATCATTCATTCATCTTCAGTATCTGC
>CM074966.1:10190325-10214396 GCA_037577455.1 Pangasius macronema | reverse complement strand
GTATGATTCTGAGATCCATCTTTTCACACTGAGGACAACTGAGGGACTCGTATGCAACTATTACAGAAGGTTCAAACACGCACTGATGCTCCAGAAGGAAAAAACATGCAAACCAGAGCTGGGGGGTGAAAACTTTTAAACAGAATGGAGATGTGTACATTTTTCTTATTTTGCCTAAATATCATATTTTTTCCATTTAGTACTGCCCTTCAGAGGCTACAGAAGATAGTTACATGTTTCCCAGAAGACAAAATAAGTAAATTTACTTTGATCTCCCAGCTCTTAATAAATGGTTTTTCCTTCTGGAGCATCATTGAAAAAAAGTTGATTAAAAAATGCTGATGAAACTAAAAATAATATAAATATTAAACCATATAATATTCACCTGAAAGTACTTGCCCATGCAAGTACAGAACAATCTGAGTGCAACCAATATGTTTTGATAGTTGTTCCAACAATCTGTTGTTTCTGTTAAACAGAGATATTCAAACCATCTTAAAACAGGGGTCTTAATTTCCTGCAAATTATTAGTTACTTGAATAGTGCTTCAGATTTAGGTTCCCTTTTTTATACATTCTTTTTATAAATTGTGCAAAAATCACAAAAAAAAGATGAAACAACAATCTTATAAAAAAAAAAAAAAAGCTTAAAAACAGGAACACTGAAAGCAGGCGGTTCATGCTGTTAAAATCCTATACAACTTATCATTACCTGGATTGTATCCTGATAAGATTTAAGCATTTTTGTCATTTTTTGCTGTTTTTAAACATTTCTAAAGGTCCCAACTCATTCATTGGCGCATGTGAGTCGTGTTTTGGGAGGGTTTTTTTTTGTCAAATGTGGCTTGATGAGACAGATGCATTTGCACCTTTATAACATTTGGCAAAAATTCGTATCAGGCCACCTCCTGAAATGGTTTGAGTGATTGGATTTGAATGTGTCTTAAGTTCATCTTGGGTGCATTAACACATTCATTTTTATATGGATAATCTTCACCCAGATATAATCCTGATACTCAAGATGAAATGGCCTAGTGTAAACGGGGTCAGAAGTATTCACTGCATTATTTAACATATGTGTGTTGTAAAAGAGCTGCTGATCAAAGCTACTGATCAATGTTATCACACATTTGATATGCCGCTCAAGTCATGCTGCTCTGACTTTATTGCTTTCGGAGCTCATATATCTATAAACTTTAATCCTTACATGAGAAAGTTTGTCCTTGGCATCTTATGCATCATAATGTGTTGCATTTTGTCCTTATTGGCAAATTTATCTTACATGGAAGTCTGCAGTAAATGTAGGTGCTATAATACAGAGTGTGTCATCATACTGAGAGTATGATTTCAGTAAAACTAATGCTAACAGGAATAGATCCTAGTAATATGTGAAGCTGTGTGATCTGTCTTTTATGATCACATTAAGACAATAAGATATTGTGCCAGTTGCTTCCATTATAAGTAATGTTACCAATGAGCTAGTTATCATGCCACATTTAATCCATGTAGTGTGAGAAGTATTTGATCATTTGAATGCTGTACTAGAGTGTAAGGAGTGTAGTCTGTGAGTCTACTGCAGCACATTTATTTAAGCTTGTAGATAAGTTGCAGAAGAGCAGGGAGTTATATTGTTCATATTGATTTCCACTAAGAGTTTGTGCCAGTGACTAATTCTATGATATTATTAACAAATAACACAAACAATAAATAAAAGATTAAATAAAAATCTCATAACTCATGAGCTCATAAGCTTGTTTACATAATTATTGTCCCTTTGTGTTTCAAGCTTACTAGGATCATTATTGTGCCTAAGAAATCTGTGTCCTGCTTCAATGACTACTGACCTGTAGCACTCACACCAATCATCATGGAATGCTTTAAGCAGCTAGTCATGAAACACATAAAGAGCAGTCTTCTCACCACACTGGACTCATTTAAGTTCATCTACTGCCCTAACGAGTCAAAAGAGAATGTCTTATCCGTTGCCATTCACCTGTCCCACAACATCACCTGTCTAGTCAAGAAACCCACAACATCACCTGTCTAGTCAAGAAAGTCCAGCACTTCCTGCAGAGGTTAAGGAGAGGTAACTGTCCCATGTCCATCCTCACCACCTTCTACAGGGGNGTTGCCATTCACCTGTCTCTGACCCACTTGGACAAAAAAGGATTATGTGAGGATGCTGTTCATAGACTTCAGCTTAGTATTCGACAAAATCATCACACAGCAACTCATAGGAATGAAGAACCTCCCTCTGCAGCCTCTTCCTGGATGTTCTGACTGGGAGATCCCAGTCCAGCACTATCAGCAACGCCACCTCCAACACCACCACACTGAACACCGGCACTTCCCAGGGCCCTGTGCTCAGCCCACTATAGCAATAGTGATGAGTCAGCATTGAAGGAAGAAGTAGAGCAGCTTGCAGATTGGTGCAGAGACAACACTCTATCTCTCATTATCAATAAAACATCAAAAACGATATGATTATTGACTTCAGGAGGGACTTGTGGTGATCACTCACCACTGCACATCAACTGTCAAAACAGTCAAAAGCTCCAAGTACCTTGGTGTGCACATGATGGAGGACTTCGCCTGGACCCACAACATCACCTGTCTAGTTAAGAAAGTCCAGCACTTCCTGCAGAGGTTAAGGAGAGGTAACTGTCCCATGTCCATCCTCACCACCTTCTACAGGGGGACAGTACAGAACATCCTGACCAGCTGCCTCACTGTTTCTGAATTCTGGAAAACATCCAAAAATGATGAAGTGTCTGGTATTGAAAAAAGCATTTCTGCCTGTAATATACACTGGCATCTATTCTTTAGGGAAACTTCATCTTTCAACTTTAGGGATATATTTGATCAAAACAATGTGGAATGTTTCTAAGTTAATTTTTAACTTTCTCGGCTGCAGCAATCATGTTGTGTAAGCAGCCAGTTTAACAAACACAGTGATAAAACAAGTCTAAAACTTTGCTAACTAAGTGTGCTTTTCTTATGATTTGATGAAGTTTTTGGATAATTACATGCCATTGTGATACAAACATAAGACTAATCATTGAATTTTCTAATCAGATGCCGGCTGTCAACATGTCCACGATGCTCCTGTGCTGTCACATCAATCATTGAATTAATCAGTGATCATTATCCACCGTTGAGATCCACAACAAAGAGACTCGTGTTTAAATGCCATGAGTGACTCTCACCTTAGGTGATGAGATAGAGACATATCTCTACGAGATGTAAATGATTCTGATAATCAAAGTGATAACTCATTCACATTTTGATTTTTTAAAGATATTATTTTTATTTCTGGATGAGATAAATGCAAAAGGAATTCACATTTCAGTTCAGGAAACCCTGTAGTTTTCAGAAATATATATATGGTATTACAGTAAATGCCAGAATTTGGGTTTTCCCAGGCCACCACACAGATTTTCATATGAGTTTAATTTAACGATTTTAAAATAATAATAATAATTTTTATTAATACATATAGCAGTGCCCTGACACATGTAGATCCAGAATGTTGTATACCCACTCAGACCCTAAGGTTTTGTTTTTATTTTTGACGTCATAGCAACAGTCATTATGTTATGGCACAACAGAAATACTCTGAGTCGTGTTGTTTTCATCAAGTCCCAGAATATGTCATAATACACCTTTCCATAAATAAAAAATCGCTTGATTGGGGTGACTTCATAACAACTACCAGTAATTGGAATTATTCCAGGATATAATATTATGTGAGTTTATGTCACACTTACCAGGGTACCAGCAGGTTCATGTCACAATTGCTCCTCCAACAAAAAGCATATGATGTGTTTGGTTAATGAAGGCATGAACATCGACTCTATCAAACCTATAAAATCATAGTCACTCAGGCATTTACTGTGTGAGGTTTATAGTTCTAATAACAATGTCTGTCTGTCAGAGTAGATGACGCGCCGAATTTTCTCTACTGTCAAATGAGCTCAAAGAGGAATAAAGGAGCAGCAGCATTTCCTGTTCATTCCAAATAAATTTCACACAGTAAGTCAAAAAGATGAAAAAGGTGTGCAAACAGATGCTGAGGTGAAGAAAACAAAAATATAGTCTTGAGAGACCTCAATATTGACACCATGTTTATCTGTATACTCTAGATCCCCACAGCATATCCTTTTTACCTGCTACAGATCTCCAAACTGAAACCGCGGATTGCCGTTTTCTTTGTCTCTGCCTAGGAGCCAACTGCACCACATGGATAGATAATTGAAAATTAACAGTATAAATGGCCACCCAAGAAGGGGCATAAAGATGAATAGAGGGGGTACTACAAAGACCATCCATGACAAATACCATCTATGGCAAACACCATCTGCCACCTCCATCACTCTTAATAGTCAGGCCAGCTGCTGCAGAGGTCAGAGTGTACGTCTTTCAAGACAGTTGTGTGAGATGCATGTGAACAGAGGTGTGTCTCAGTTATGCCTTATTCTGACCTTGAATGTGATTTTTCTTACATGATCTCAGCTCAAGAAAGAAGTAGCAATAAGTCCATCTGACAGTTTGAGGTAAAGGTGATTGAATGAACAGATCAAATGTTATCTTATAACGTTGAGGGTAGAAGCCACACTGTTGAATTAAGGCAAGTATTATACTTCTAGCACCATTGGGTACTGCACCTTAAATTTTGTTGTACAGCTGTGCAATGACAATAAAAGCATTCTGTTCTATCCTATGAATAAATATGACAATTCATGCAGTAATTTACTGGCAATATTCTAGACTCCTATTACAGTACATTATATGTTTCCTGAATACTTTCTACTGTATCTTCTCATATCATCATATTACTTTTAATTTTCAGCTATTTTTCTCAATTATCCCTTGCTTTGATGTTGCATCATATTGCAGTTTGCAGGAAAAAATGCCATCTGCTTCATCAGTCTGCATTTTCTATCTCCCAGTTTTTTAGGCTTAAAGGAAAATGCTTTTGTTTAAATTTGGTGGTGTAGGTGCTATTGAACACCATCTTGTAATCAAGAGAATTCTAATCACTTCTATTCAGGCAACATCAGAAGTGTGAACCACACCCAGAAATTAACTTAACTTGTTAACCCAACTCAGAACACAGGCAACTTTCCCCACAAAAATATTGATGCATCTTTTGAGCTAATGTCAAGAACACAGTCCTATATGAATTATTCTTTCTGTCTACTGCTTCACCACTTGCCCTTACAATGTAACAATTATTGACACACATCGGTAATTTATTCAAGTTACATTTTCACTACGACACTGAATAATATCACATATTAATTTTACCATTTTATGTACAGCCCTTTAAATATTAGTTTTAGGTTGACTGTTTTGAATTGAATTGATTTCAACATAATATGTAATAAAGGTTACAGACTATAATATATATATATATATATATATATATATATATATATATATATATATATATAGTATATAATTATATATATATATATTATAGTATATAATAAATTATAAGGTTGCTTTGTAAAGATTTTTGCACATTCCAAGCAAACAACATGTTCATTAGCTTGATATGAGCTATGAAAATACACTTACCTGATGACAAAATAGTAATATTAAGTTTATGTTTACTGTAATGAAAGGTACGCCTTGAAATGCTGTGTCAAGCAAAGTGTGTAACTTTTCTATATTTTGTTGTCTTTATGGCTCAATTTCAACTTGATGTTTGTTTCTCAGTCAGATGAACAAATCTGAGGGATATATACTAAGCCTGAAGTCCCTTAGCAACACGAATGTAAGGCGAGTCAGAGTCGTCCTGTAAGCTCTTGTTTACTAGTTCCTCCTCTGCTTCATATTTGGGTGCTTAGGGCAGAAAGTAGGGCACGGTTGCTGGAGCATTGGGGGTGGGAGGTTGAAGGGGTGTTACAACTAGGAAAGAAGGCCCTGATCAAAATAACAGTGTTGTGCTGAACATACAACCCAGTTGATTCAGCATTGCATTGATTTTAATGTACTTTACAGACAAAGACAAATGGTAAAAGGAGAAAGGAAGAAAAAAAAAATAAAATCTGTGTGTGAGCCAAAAGAATTAAAGCACTAAAACAGAGATAAAATTCACATGTACACCTTTAATAATAAAAAATACATCCAGTATGTCTGACAGCAAAATATATTTTAGTAAGGTGACATTTTTGACCAAAGATTAATTTTGCCTTTTTTTTCCGTATAACTCTTTCTGCTACTTTTTGGTCAAATGTTGGAAAAATTAGAACTTTAATGTTGTGGTTATCAAGCAAGTGAAAACAAAAAACCTTTTGTTGGAGCGTTATACATTCTCAGCAACCATCTGCACAGGTAGTGGAGCAGAGTAAATGTAAAACAAGGTAAGGGCATTTATTAAAATAAATGCATTATCCAGAGATGAGGTGAATGGCGCAACAGAAAAGCGTTTGCCCTATAATCTAGAGAGGCCACAGTCATCCATGGCAGAGAGTCTCTGTGGTCTCAGGGAGGAAGGGGTGGCATACTCTCTCTCCTCTATCACCTCCTAACATTGGATGAGCAGCAATTTGAAAAGATACAGTCAACAAATTAGGGAGAAAATTGGGGGGGACTTCTTCATAGAGTTCATATTGATATTTTAGTGGAAGGAATAACTGACTGGTGTCACATTAATATTTCAAGCTGTGGCTTATCACTACTCATACTGTCTTTTAAAATGACTCATTAATTTAGCCATAATTCATTTATCTTCAGGAATCACAAAGCAGAGTACACCCTGGAGGCCAATGCACATTCACACCTAGGATCACTTTAAATTAGCCAGTCCACCAACCTGCATGTTTTTTTAACATTGTAGTGGTGCAACATGTTTCTCATGAGGAACACATGGTTTGTTGGCTTCGTAACATTTAAAAATTAGTTGTTTTTTCGCATTCGAGAAAATGTGTGAAGGGTGTGAACTGCCCCATGTCTTTCTGATGACATGTATGGGAATACAAGGGCCTCTAGATGATTCTAGAGACGTATGGGAATACAAGGGACTCTAGATGATTCTGCCACAGCGAAGACTCCACTCTTTGCATTAATGCACTGACTTTGAAGGAAGGACTGAGTAGTGACATCATGGTCAATATTTGAATGAGCCCTCTGCATGTGTGGGCAATTTAGCTTTTTCTCTTGCTTATTTGTAACACATTTAAAGCAGTTTATAGCTGTCTTGCTGCACTGAGGTGCAGTAAGTGATGTCTGGTTCCACTGAGGAGCTGTCTCGCTCCACTGAGGTGCAGTAGGGCACGTCTGGTTCCACGGAGGAGCTGAATGATTGCACACACTTCAGTGCTTGCTGAAATCCGATCTATTGAGTATTGTTTTTGTGCAGTAGCAAATTATCCTTTCTCAAATTATTAAACATACAAATTTCCAACTCTTTAAGCTCTATAAAATAGAATCACTGCTGCTTCACATTGTAACATTTGTCTGTTAAAAACAATAACCTAATAACTAACAGTGCAAGATAATGCAAGAAAGACTATTAATTGCCCATGTATGGCAACAAAGTCTTTTTAGAAAAATACATATGTATATTAATAATAGCTATGTAGTTAAGAATATAAATTCTTAACTACAGTACTTAGCTATTGTTAATATACATATATATTTTTCTAATAATTTATCACACCACGTCTTACCTCCATCTTCTTCGTGTCTAAGGGAATTAATGTATCTATATAGTTAACGCTGATTGATCAAGTCATCTTCTTTTTCTTCTTCTCTCATTTACTGGCGGGCTACAAACCAAAGTTAGAGGTGCATGCCACCACCTACTATACCGGAGTATGTACCGTCATGACTTTATAAAGAAGTTATATTCTGGATATTAAACCTGCCTCATTTAAGTATTTAAATAAAGCCCTTTGAACCTGTAAGGTCTCCTGTCTCTAATAGACCATTGATGCTCCACTCTCTTCCCATCTCTACCACCCTGTCCTTCAGTCTTTCTCTTTCTACAATGAACTTCCTGCAATCTATCAGCACATGTTCAACAGTTTCCTTGCAATTACAAATCTCACATTTATCTGACACTGTCTTTTTCATGGTGAGTAAAGTAGCATTGAGTCCTGTATGTCCTAATCCTAACCTAGAAAAAATAACAAATTATTTCCTACATTTACCTCTATTATTTCTCACTCTGACAGACTTTTGAATTTTGTAATAGACTCTACCTTTAGTGTCGTTATTCCAGATTTCCTGCCAAGATGTCATTGTGTGATCTTATATGTATAGAAGACTTTGCTTCTAATCTCCCAAAACAAATTTCTACACTATCATTATCATGTTAAAATGCACTTTTATATTCCAGCAATGAACATCGATTCCTATTCCTGAAGATTCAGTAAGTGGCGTGTGGCCGAATATGGTGACACATACACAGAATTTGTGCTCTGCATTTAACCCATCCAAGTGCACACACACACAGTAGTGAACACACACACACACACACACACACACACACACACACACACACACCATGAACACACACCCGGAGCAGTGGGCATCCTTTTTTTTTCCGCTGTGGTGCCTGGGGAGCAGTTGGAGCAATAATCTGTTTGAAATTCTCTTATCAATGTATATACCCACAACATACTCATTATTTGAGCGTTTTGATCCTTCTGTAAAAATATTTAGATAATTATAGTAGCACTTTTTCAAATATTCTTGAACCAAGTACCCAATGTTATAGTTTCTCTCTGTCCACTCTCACCTTATTTTTAATATTTGAAAGTTTACTTTCAGTTGTGAACTGAACAGCTGTTGTAAACAACATTTCATGGGGAAATGCTGCTTCTGATAACTGCTGGACTATGTTTTATGCTATGTTGTATATTATCTAATTTGTACTGTTTCATTTTCTTGTTAATGTCCCATCCAAAACCTTCACCAGAAGAATTTGTGGACTCCCAACAGTTCTGCAATTTCCATTTCCTCCTCCCTGAATTCTTATCCAATATGCTAGTGATAACTTGTTTCTCCTCAAATGCAATGGCAGTTCATTGGATTCAACAAACGGTGCATTAATGGACATGATTTTGACTGCTTCCAAACTAAGCCTTAATGCTCTATATTGTATCCTGTCTAGTTTTTCTAGATGAATTTTCGCTGCTGCTTCACATACCATGCAACCATAATCAAAAGTGGCTCTCATTAAAGCCCTGTATATCTGCAGTAGTGCTTCTTTGTCAGCTCCCCATACAAATACGACGACACACCTCATTAAATTTTAAATTTAGTCTCAATATTTTCAATATGATTATTCCATGTATATTTTTCATCAAACCATAAGACAAGATATTTAAATACTCTTTTCATGGGTATGCTATATAGTGTTAACCCCTGCCCGTTACCTATTTTCTTTTTAGTGACAAGCATGTAACATGATTTTGCTACTGAAATTTTGAAGCCCCAATCAGAAGACCATCTTTCTACACTGATTATTGCTTTCTGTATACATTTCAGGACATGTAAGAATTTTT
The DNA here is from genome assembly GCA_037577455.1 of Pangasius macronema. Classification (NCBI taxonomy): domain Eukaryota; kingdom Metazoa; phylum Chordata; class Actinopteri; order Siluriformes; family Pangasiidae; genus Pangasius; species Pangasius macronema. The sequence goes on along the minus strand of CM074966.1, from coordinate 10,204,879 downwards.
TTTCCCCTTTTCCAGATTGCTCCATCATCTGCTTACAATGATGACTGTAATCCTGTTCCTGTATTTTCAAAGATATCATTAATCATGATATTATTATATCTTGTGGTATCCCATTTATAATGTCAAAATGTTCTGAGATTTTGATCTTACTTTAACTTTAGCCTTATTTTCTTTCTTTTGAACCCCACTTTCTGCCACTCTATACCTCCATTATCCCCATCTTCATCCTCACTCCCAAAAGTCATGACTGTTACATTCACGATACAGTTGTTTGTAGTTACCCGCTAACCTCGACCCACTTCCTCGCTTTTGCTCTTAACTAGGATGATGCAAATTGGCCATCCGGCTACTGAAGTTCAAACTCTCCCTCCTATCTCCGTTCCGAAGACACCAGCTGAATTTACAGCTCTGTCACTGAGGACTCCGCAGTTAAATACCAGTGCCTCAAAGTCTCGACTGATCGGTTCAGTTACCAGAAAGAACCTAACCCCCATATCTTTCGACACGCCCACCTGCAGAGACCCATACTTGGGAAAGATACAGTTTGCATACTCCAGCACAGTAGATGGCAGTATTAACTTCTCCAGTTGCTTTGCAATCCGCCAATAAAATGACGAAAGAGGAAGCCTGATATTTGAGTCGTCTTTTTGCTGTCAGCGAGCCTGCAGTTTGTTTTAGACAAAATGTTGCCTTAAGAAGAAAAATCTGCTAACTAATGTGAGTTATCTTTAATGCTTCACTATTGATCAAGTCAGTGTGCGTTTCCATAGCAACTTACAGCCAGGAGTGTACAGTTTGGAGTCTGCCCGAAAACAAGTGAGATAAGCAAAATTCTTCCTGTACCATTGTTGTCAAAGCTTTCATCTTTGAATATCCAGATAATCTCCGTGAAAGCAAACGCTAACTGCTGCATGTAATTAACATGTTAGCATGTAATTTTACTTTGATGCCTTGGTAACTATTGTCTTGGCTTACGTTAGCAATTCGATTTAAATTTCGATTTCTTCAGTATTGTTTTTTCTTGTGGCTAATGTTATGTAATTATTTGAAAAATGAGCTAAACTAAGTATTTGAAAAATTTTGGTCTGTCGGTAGCTGCTAAGTTGGCGTATGTAATATTTATTTCGGTCACCGCAATCACAGTTTATGTGCGCGTACGCACGGTGTTTTACGGTAACAGCTAAAACGCAAACGCTTGAGAAAGTTTACGTGCACACTTTATTATTAATTCTTCTCCGTTACATGTGCTTTCCTAGAATAAATTGTTCGTATTGCGTAGGGTTGTTCGTCGAAAATGTTAATAAAATATGCAAAACAATAAATATCTCGGTTCTATAATTTACAGTAAATAGGAAAAAAAATAAACGATTCTACTGTTGTTCAGTATGAAATAAGTTTTCTGTGATCATTTTGGAAGAAAAAAAATACAGAACATGCTTGAACATGATTGAAACGTCATCAAATTTGAGACTGACGAAAAGTTAAATTCACTGTGTTCATTTTAAGAATTATAAAAATGCTGGATGATGGTGTGCTGTCCTCTCCTTTCCAAGATGGCGGCACGGTAGCATGCAGCAGCCACTTTGGGTCCACAAATATGGTGCATGTTATGTGTAGCCTACACCAATTGGAGACACTTTTCAAAGAGATGTACATCGAAATCACTTGTGCAAATGTCTGTCATCAGTAACTTTTGCTGGGCATTGGATAACAAAGATCAGGAGGAATAAACGATGGACTGTGGGAAGAGCAGTGAACCAGGCCGTGGGACCATGGTATTGCCTAATGTGGCTGGCCGGGAGAGAGAGCACTGGAAACGTTGTGTGAGGCGCAGCAAGCAAGCCGGCATCCGTGCTAGGCTAAAGGCTAACCCTAGCCATCTGTCTCTACCACCTGTTCTCCAGTGTTTGCACTCTGGACAATAAACTGGACTTACTCAGACAACAGCTAACTACCCAGAGCAAAATCAGGGACTGCTGTGTTTTCATTTTTACGGAAACATGTCTCAATGACAGCATTCCAGATCCAGCCGTTTAGCTGCCCGGGCTAACCGCACATCGTGCCGACAGTCCAGCAGCACTGTCTGGTAAGACGCGTGGCGGTGGTCTGTGTGTTTACATAGACAACGAAAGGTGCAGGAATGCTGTTGTGGTCACAAGCTACTGGTTGATGCTGGTGGAGTTTGAGTTTATATATTCCACCCAGTGCTAACGCAAGGAAAGCATTAAATGAACCCTACGGATCTATCAGTAACTTACTGACAGTGCATCTTGATGGATTTTTCCATCAGTGCTGCCAAAATTCCATCAGAATATTGATTTTGCAATCTGTGGTACAAACATTCATGGTGCTTACAAGGCTGCACCCTGCCCCCATCTTGGCTGCTTGGACCAAATCTCTGTTATGCTAATCCCAGCATACAGACCACTCCACAAACATGCCAAACTGGTGCTGAAATGGGAGAACCTGGTCTAAGGTTCTCAAATATGTTCAGAGAGGCTGCTACATACCACACCACCACAGACTTGGAGGATACACAGCATCAATAACTGGCTGCATCAGCAAGTGCATAGATGATTTCCTGCCTGAATGACTCCCAGCCTGATAACTGATAACAAAGCTGAGCCTGCTGGGTCTGACCACTTCCCTCTGCAACTGGATCCTGGCCTTTTTGACTGGGAGACTGAAGCAACTCTACCTCCAGCACCACCACACTGAACACTGGCACTCCCCAGGGCTCTGAGTTCAGTTCTAACCACATCAGGTATGCTGCTGACACTACAATCGTGGGCCTCATCTGCAAAAACGATGAGTCAGCATACAGAGGGGGTTTACCAGCGTGCAGAGACAACAATCTATTTGTTAATGTTGATAAGACTAAAGAGAATTGTCAAATTCAGGAGGACCCAAGTTGACCACTCGACACTGCACATCAGTAGAACAACTGTGGACACCAAGCTTCTTGGTGTGCACATGACCTCTCCTGGACTCTCAACACCACCTGCCTAGCCAAGAAGGCCCAGCAACGCCTCCGCTTCCTGTGGAGGCTGAAGAAAGCCAGACAACCCCCTCCCATCCTCATCACAGAGGGACGATAGAGAGTGTCCCGACCAGCTGTCTCACCATGTGATACGTGAACTGCACTGTCTCTGACCACAAGATCCTACAGTGAATTTTTGAGAACAGCTGAAAAGATCATTCGTGTCTCTGTACCCACCATCAACACCTCATTCAACACCCGCTGCATCTGCAAAGCCACCAGTATTGCGGAGGACCTCTCTAACCCCTCTCATGGACTCTTCACCCTCCTGCCATCTGGCAGAAGGTACAGGAGCATCCGTGCCATCACCAGCAGACTCCGCAACAGTTTCTTCCCTGAGGCAGTCAGATTACTCAACACCCTGTTGCCTCCCAATGCTCACCTGGGCTAGTCAAACACCTAACCTGCTATGACTCCATACCACTGCATACAAAGATGCATCAGATACTTTTATATTATGGAACTCGTTTTTGCTGCTACGCTTGTGCTGCTACATCACACAGTAGTTTACAGTTTATAGCGCAATCTGTGTGTTTATTTTTCTGTGTATTTATTGTCCCATGTATTTATTATTTTGCATCTGACACTGTTGTGTATTTTTCACTTTATTTAGACTTGTGTACTGTTTTGTGTTGCACCATGGTCCTGAAGAAGCAACATTTCGTTCCAACAGCTTGTATGCAAGCTGTATAGAGGAATGACAGTAAAAACTCACATGACTTGAGATGTCCTGTTTTCTGATTAAAAAGCTAAATTCCAGTAAGTAGAAAAATTAAACTGTAGATTCTTGCAACAGATCCTGCAATACTAAGTGCTCATTTATTGTAAATCACTTTGTTGATTTTAGGAAATATGAATGCATACTTCAGAAAAAGCTCTATGCTATTGTGCTTTTCATATTTCATGGCTTATGAAAATGGGAAATCTGACAACATTGATGGTCTATTTCTGTCTGAAATTTGCTTTCATTAATTCATTGGTTGAATGATTGATAGATCAATTGATTCAGTTACTTTTCACTTTTCCTGGTGGGGATCATAGTGGCAGCAGGCTCAGAAGGCTGAGTTCAGATGTTCTAACCTCAGCCACAGATTCCAGCACATCCTGTGGAATCCCCAGACATTCTCAAGCCAACTGAGAAATATAATCTCTCCACCAGGTGATTTGTCTGCCCTGTGGTCTCTGTCCAGTGAGAATTGCTTGATATATCTGTAGGGTGCCGCCTATGAAAAGGCCATTAATAGGGAGCTGATCCCCTTTTGCTCCTATAACAACCTCTACTCATCTGAGAAAGCTTTCCGTTAGATTTTGGAATGTGGCTCTGGGGATTTATGTCCAATTGTCCATAAGAGCATTAGTGAGTTTGGGCATTTATGTTGGACAGGAAGACCTGGCACACAGTCAGCCTTCCAATTTACCCCAATGGTGTTTAGTGTGGTTGAGGTCAAGGCACAATGCAGATCAGTCAATTTCTTCTGCACTAATCTTGGCAATCCATGTCTTTATGGACCTTGCATTTGTGGAGTGGCAGGCTATCTTATGTCCCAGGGTGCCTTCATTTGTGTTAGCTTCTGGCTCTCCCTCTCTATCTCCCTCACTCTGTGTCGAGCTACCTTTCTGAGATGCCAGTGATCCTGACCCCTTCTGCTCCCCAGACCTGCCTGACCCATCCTGATGCCCTACTTCTGATTTGGTGTTCTCATCGGTTGCGTTTGCTCGCTGCTGCTGGGGGTGGACCCATATGGACAGTCTGAAGAACCATTGGATTGCTGGGGATAGTGCCACCTGGGGGCTGTGGAGATGGCTTGGGGATCACATATGCGGAGCTGTACTGTAATGGCTTGGGACTGGGATTGCTGTTGTGGTTTTGGGGCTGCAGTTGCCACGAGCACCTTCGTACTCAAGACTCCTTCAGTGGACATTGGATAGATTTTAATCAACCGGAATTCTTGCAAAAACTGTTATGAATTTGCTGGTTGCACAATTGTACTATTTGTCCATGTAGTCCACAATAATAGAAGGGATTTAGTTATATTTGCACTATCCGTAGCACCCAGATGAGGATGGGTTCCCTTTTGAGCCTGGTTCCTCTCAAGGTATCTTCCTCATTGTCTCGGGGAGTTTTTCCTTGCCACCTTCACCTCTGGCTTGCTCATTAGGGAATTCACTTATTTACAATATATATTTTTTGTGAATCCATTTATTTCTGTAAAGCTGCTTTGTGACAATGTCCATTATTAAAAGCGCTGTACAAACAAAATTGAATTGAATTGTCTACAGGGTGTACATATAATCCACATCACCTGTCAGTTGTTTTAATGTTATTTGATCTGTGTGTATATGTAATTTACTTATATACACCGTCAGTCCTGGGAGTTTTTGTGAGTTCTTGTGATTTTGCCTGTATACACACAATGGATTTGAAATAAAACAATCAAGATGTGATTGAAGTGTTGACGTTCAGCTTTATTTTCCACAAAAATATGGCATTTGCCATTTAGGAATTACGGCCATTTCAACAGAGTACTTCCATTTTCAGAGGCTCAAAGGTATTTGGACAAAGTGACATAATTGTAAATATCACCATAATTTTAGTACTTGGAAGAAAATCCTTTGCAGTCAATGACTTTCTGAAGTCTGGAGCCCATGTTCTCAAAACTCAAATTCTGAGTTTCCTCCCTGGAGATGCTTTGCAAGGCCTTCACTGCAGCCACCTTCAGTCTTGTCTTCAGTAAGTGAAAAACTCTATTGGGTTGAGATCAGGTGACTGACTTGGCCATTGAAGAATATTCCATTTCTTTGCCTTCAATAAGTCTTGAGTTGCTTTTGCAGTATGTTTAGGGTCATTATCCACCTGCACTGTGAAATGACGTCTCCAGTTTTATAACGTTTGGCTGAATGTGAGCAGAGAGCATAGCCCTATACACCTCAGAATTCATCATGCTACTTCTGTCAGCAGTCACATCATCAGTAAACACCAGTGAGCCTGTTCCATTGACAGCCCATGGTTAACACTCCCTCCATCATGTTTGACACATGATTTGGTATACTTTGGATCATGAGCTGTCCCTTTCTTTCACCATACTTTTCTCTTCCCATCATTCTGGTACAAGTTAATCTTGGTTTCATCAGTCTGAAGGATTTTATTCCAGAACATGGGGTGTTCTGGCAAAGTCTGATCTGGCTTTCCTGTTCTTGAATGTTACCAGTGTTTTTGCACCTTGTTGCAAACCCTCTGTATTTACATTCATGTAGGCATTTCTTGATTGTAGATTTTGACAGTGATACGCCTACCTTCTCCAGAGTATTCTTGACTTCTGTTGACGTGAAGTGGTATTTCTTCACCAAGGAAAGGATTCTGGATCATTCACTTTAGTTGTCTTCAGTGGTCTTCCAGTCCTTTCAATGTTGTTGAGTTCACCAGGGCTTGCTTTTAAGAATGTTCCCAACTGTTTTTTGCTATCTCTCTTATAGATGGCCTCCTTCACTTGCATTGAGATCTCCTTGGACTTCATATTGGTAGCTCCAGTTGAACAGCTGCCAAATGACAACTATATACCAATATCAAATACAACTAAATACAAAAATCAACTCCAGACCTTTTATCTGCTTCATTTGTCTTGAAGTAAAGAGGGAATGGACGGCGTCAGTCAATTGTCCAAATACCTTTTGAGCCCCTGGAAATGGAAGTACGTTGCTTACAATGGCTGTAATTCCTAAATGGTAAATGCCGTATTTTTGTGGAACCTCTTAAATTTAAACTGAAAGTTTATACTTTGATCATATCGTGAGTGTTTTATTTCAAATCCATTGTGGTGGTGTATAAAGGCAAAATCACAAAAACTCTGTCATTGTCCAAATACTTACGTCCGGACCTGACTGCGCGTGTGTGTGCATGCGCGGGTGTGTGTATGAAGAGTTTGGTATAAATCCATTTTGATTAATCTGAGTAAAAATATGTTTTCTTTACCAAGAAAGTGGCAAGATGAAAACCACTATTTTCTGTTTCAAACTTTCACATAGCATCTTTAGGTTATAATAACATCATAAATTCAAATTCAGATTTTGATTTTCAAAGATTTATTATAAAAACTGATTGTTTTTTTCCCAAAATGCAGTAAATCCATGACACTTTTTTTTAAATACAAAATGCAATAAATCCATTGAATCAATATAAAAGTTACTTTTAATATTGAGACTGTTGAAAATACACAACAAACTAAGTTGATCCACATATGACAGCCTCTGAACTTGGTCAATACTAATCTTATATACAGGCACTGGACTAAAAAATACATTCAGTCAGTCATCGCTCCCAAAATGAATTCAACTGGTCATCTTGTTAATGCTATAAAAAAACTAGGATCTGGGTGTATTCAAAGTGCCGCCATTAATGTTTACTGTGCGTGGAATGGTGCACTGTGATTGGTTGAGCGGATGTATTACGCATTCTGCAGAGAAGGGAGACTGGCGTTTGTCGCGGTTTGGAAAGATAGGGAGAAAACATGACATGGCAGATATCGCATTTTGCATAAAATTAAAAATTGATTTTTCAATACCGAACAGATACTATCCTGATTTTGGCGGGAACTAAATTTTTTTTTTTAAAAAATGTTGTTTACCGAGTTTTGGAACCAACTCTTATTTATTTATTTATTTATTTATTTATTTATACACACACACACACACACACACAGGTCAGTCATAACATTAAAACCACTGATAAGTGACATGTATAACATTATCTTGTTACAGTGGCTCCTGTCAATGGTTAGAACATATTAGCAAGTAAACAGTCAGTGCTGGAAGAAGGAAAAAATGGGCAGGTGTAAGGATCTGAGTGTCTTTGACAAGGGCTAAATTGTGATGGCTAGATGACTGGGTCAGATCATCTCCAAAATGGCAGGTATTGTGGCATGTTCCCAGTATGTAGTGATTAGTACATACCAAAAGTGGTCCAAGGATGGACAACAGATGAACCAGTGACAGGGTTCAGTTCAGTTTTATTTGTATAGCGCTTTTAATGATGGGCATTGTCACAAAGCAGCTTTACAGAAATAAATGGATTTACAAAAAATATATTGTAAATATTTGAATTTTTCACTGTAAATTTATCCCTAATGAGTGAGCCAGTGGCGACGGTGGCAAGGAAAAACTCCCTGAGATGATTTGAGGAAGAAACCTTGAGAGGAACCAGGCTCAAAAGGGAACCCATCCTCATCTTTATTGGGCACTTTATTGGAAACACTATACTAATACTGGGTAGGACCTTCCTTTGCTCTCAGAACAGCCTCAGTTCTTCATAAAATGTATTCCACAAGATTTTGTAAACATTCCTTTGAGATTCTGGTCCATGTTAACATGATTTCATCAAACAGTTGATGCAAATTTTTCAGGTGTGCCTTCATGCTGTGAATCTGCCATTCTACCGCATCCCAAAGGTGTTCTATTGGATTCGGATTCGGTGACTGGAAAGGCCATTGAACACTGAACTCATTGCACTTGAATCCAAATTGAGACGAATTTTACTTTGTGATGTGGTGAATTATCATGCTGGAAATAGCCATTAGAAGATGGGTAAATTGTGGCTATGCAAGCACATGGACATTGCCAGCAACAATACTCAAATAGACTGTGGCATTGAAGAGGTGATTGGTATTAATGGGTCCAAAGTGTGCCAAGAAAACCTTCCCTACATCATTACACTACCTCCACCAGCTTGGACAGTTGACACAAGACAGATTGGGTCCATGGAGTCATGCTCTTGTTGCCAAATTCTGACCCTACCACTTGTGCCTCAGCAGAAATCAAGATTCATCAGAAAGGCTGTGTTTTTCCAATCTTCAACTATCCAGTTTTGGAGAGCCTGTGCCCACTGCAACCTCAGCTTTGTGCTCTTGGCTGACAGGAGTGGAACCTGACAGGGCCTTCTGCTGTTGTAGCCAATCTGCCTCAAGGTTCAATGTGTTGTGCATTCTCAGATGCTTTTCTGCTCACCACAGTTGTACAGAGCAGTTATCCGAGTTACTTTCTATTACATTCTGTCTACTGTCTGAGTTAGCCTTTCTGTCCGTTCAAACCAGTCTGGTCTTTTTCCATTGATGACCTCAACAAGGCATTTCCGTCCACAGAACTGCAGCTCACATGCTTTTTTTTTTTTTTTTTTTTTATTGCACCATTCTGAGTAAATTCCAGAGTGTTGTGCATGTAAATCTTAGTAGATCAGAAGTTATAGAAATGCTCAAACCAGCCCGTCTGGAACCGACAGTTATGTCACGGTCAAAATCACTGAGATCACATTGTTTCCCCCTTCTGATGGTTGATGGTAAACATTACCTGAAGCTACTGGCCCGTATCTGCATGATGATATGCATTGCAATGCTGCCACATGGTTGGTTGATTAGATAATTGAATGAATGAATAGGTACCAGTGTTCCTAATAAAGTGCTCAGTGAGTGTAAATTTGGTGCCTTGTAATGCCCAAGAAAATTTTTGACAATATTCTTGAATGCCTTCCATACAATTTTCTCAGGCCCTGCTAGAAGTTCTTCAAACAGTCATTGGAGAACTGTTTGATTTGTAGACCAAACAAAATTCCTTGTTTTATCTTTAACAGCTATATTCATGTCTCTCACTTCCATCAGCTTGACTATAAAGTGGTTTGCTACCTACCACTTTTAGCTGTCTCTGTCTACCAAAAAACATCCAGTGAGTGGCAGTTCTGCACTTCTCTCATTGATGAACCCTGAGGATGGCTATGCCATCTTTTTTTTTCAAATGTGCTGAGCTGAAAAGTATCTCAGAATGCACATAACAAATATTAAGGCAGGTCAACAACAGAAAATCACATCAGATTCCGCTCCTTTCAGCCAAGAACAGGAATCTGAGACTACAGTGGGTACAGAAATGGGACAATTAAAGAAAAAAGATGAGCTAAGGTATTTCCAAAGTCTTCAAATGCCTATTTTTGCTTAGCCTTTGCCCATTGTAGCCTTAGATTCCTTTTCTTGGCTGGCAGGAGTGGAACCCGATGTGGTTCAACATATACTTCAAGTTTTGACATATTGTGCATTCGATGGTTTTTTCTGCTCAGCACAATTGTAAAATTAACTGCTGCACACGGGAGGTTGTTGTACTATTCTCTGTAAACTGTAGTGTGTGTGTGTGTGTGTGTGTGTGTGTGTGTGTGTGTGCGCGCGCCTCTCTGACAATTCCAGAAGCACAGCAGTATTCTGAAATACTCAAACTAGACCATCTGGCACCAGCAACCCTGCCTCAGTCAAAGCCACGGAGATCATAGACTAACATTTTTCCACATTCTGATCTTTTATGTGAACATTAACTGGAGCTATTTACTTGAAACTTCATCTTCCATTACTAGTTTGTTTACTGGTTAAAGGTCACCAATCTTGATTTTTGTAAAGTAATAATTTACGAATGCGAACAAATACTAACTGTTATCTGAGGTAGTGATAAGATCACAGAGAGGTTACATGCCACAGCACACTCTGGTGTTATGTCTTTTAGTTACAATTTATTCTAACAAATGTAATGATCCACGTCTATTAATTGTTGCTTTAAAATTACTTTTATGTATTTTGTTGGTTTATATTTTTATTTTGTGTGTCATTTTCTCACAGAAAACATAGAAGATGAGAATGCCTAAAGAGGCCAGTGTTTGATGGATTGAGTAGCTTGCGAGTTTTGATTAACTACAACACTATCCAGGACATGATGGGCCCTAGGCGAAAATCCACTAAAACAAGTGTGGTTGGAGGAACAAATTGCACTTCTGTGCAAAAAGGGGAAACAAAAGATTACATAAATGAGCTTTCACATGAGGTGCTCTGCCATATATTCCGGTTAGTACCGTATACATATTACATCACTTATTCACCCTAATTATCTACAGTGCAGTCTCTTTGATTGCAAGAGTTACAGTAGTGAGCTTGAGAAGGAATGTTCACACCTTTCATTACAGAGCTTGAAGCGAATAGAAAATAAAAATTGGGTACATATTGCATGTTTCATTCAGACTAACCTGAAAAAAAAAGAGTTGCTAATTTCAAATGTTTTGTGGTCTTTTGGGACTGAATTTTTAATTATTTCCCTATCAGCAACTCATTGCAAGCTTATAGCTTGCTTGAAAACAGATTGTGGAAAAAATGTCCAAATAGAAGAGCTAATCAAATTTATGGATTCCAGCCTACTATCTAAATTTTTCTTCTCTGTGAAGCTATCTGCCTTTGCCAGACATTATGTGCATGGAATGTCTATCACGAAAGCTACAAGAGGCAGTAACTCTGTATTTGCGGGTGGTGAAAATGGTGGACCTATGTGCCAGCCGGTGGTGGGAGTACATGCCTTCAGGTTAGTAGAGCTTATTATGTCAGGTGGGTTGGCTTACAAGCATGTTTGTTTTCCAATGATCATTGTTGATCATTTAACATGGAACATGGTTTCATATGTATTTCATGCATGGCTCCCAGTGGATGCAACATTCGTAGGGTTCAGCCTATTATTAGGTCACAAATTTGAATCTCATTGTCATCTGATGATGCCTTTGCCATCAATGGTCAGAAATCCAAGAGTGTGTCATTGGACTTGCTCTCCTATAATGTTCAGATTCTAGCCAGTATTAGGCATCTATTAACTATTGTATGTCAAAGTGGGAATTTGGCAGTATGCCTTGACATAGCAAGGGTAGCCTTTATGGCTGGCTTGATTCATTAGGTGGAGACATGTTCTTCCCTTTACACTTCCAGGCTGGTGGCTGTGTAGATAGGCTAAATTAAATCAATGGCCAATCAGGTTGCCTTTATAAGCATATGTTTGTGCTGGACACATGACATGATTTTACAGATGGTATATTGAGCAGTCCAAAAATAATCCAGTTCTGAAATGTTTTCTGGTATGTACATTTCACATAGGATTTACAGATACAAATTTCCTCACACTGCTGAAGAAGATGCCTGACTTGGAGCAGTTGTATGGTTTGCACCCGCGTTATTTAGAGCGTAGAAGGGTCAGGGGATATGAAGCTTTCAGTATTCCTGGTGTTTTGGAGGCTCTTCAGTCTTGTCCCAGTCTTATGGTGAGTGTAGGACATGCAAGTAAATGAAAATGATTAGTGGCTTTTTTTCCCCCTCATGCCTTCTTTTGTTTCCTCAAATTAATTTTTTAAAGGGTGTTGAGACCTCTCATTTGGAGCTGGTGGAAGCAATATGGAACTACATGCCTCAGGTTCACATCCTTGGAAAGTTCAGGAACCGCAATGGGGCATTTCCTATTCCTCCAGAAAACAAACTTACAATTCCAGCTGCAGCTAAAATTCAGACCCTGCATCTTGTTGGTAAGGTTAAAACTGTTACAATTTCACTATGTAATATTTTAATAGTTTTTCAGGCATTGTTAATTTCTTGGGGTAAATTTAAATATGTGGTTCTATGAATGTCTAAAATAATTTAATTCCTCAGGGGTCAATGTCCCAGAAATTCCTTGTGTGTCCATGCTCAGACATTTGTATCTGAAGTGGGTTCGTCTTACAAAACCTCAGCCATTCAAGGATTTTTTGTGTGTGAGCCTGCGCACATTTGTGATGAGGAACTGTGCTGGTCCCACCAACTCCTTGAAGTATGTACCACTGGTGACAGGTTTGGCCTCGGCACGCAACTTGGAGCAGCTAGAACTTGTAAGGGTTCCTTTCTTAGGAGGACTGATGCAACATGTGGTGGAGGACAGCTGGAGGTCAGGTGAGGACATCTTCTGTCTGTTTATCTGTTTTTCTCACAGTAGCTCAGTACATCCGATGTAGTCATAAGTGCCATCTTTTGGGGGGCCTTGGGTCATTGATCCACCCAAACCTAAAGCTGATCTCCAATCCCAAGCAAATTTGAAATTGGAAAATTGAAAAATGAAACAGTATTCAGCTTGCATTTTCAGTATTAGAAAGTCCATTTTGCACTATAAATCAAAAAAGCAAAAACATTTAAAGACAACCAGTGTCTGTCTGTAAAAACCTTTTGGAATTTGCTTTAGCTGAATAAAAAAACAACAAAAGTTTAAAAAAAAAACCAAAAACTTTTTTTCCTCATAATATACTTTGAAAGCTCTACTTTAGCAAGTTTGGCAAACACAGTGGTAAAAACTGTTAGTTTGCTGAAAAATGCTTAAATTTGATTTTGTAAGTGTGCATTTCACATGCTTTAATTAGGTTTGTCGAGAAATACACACCATAGTGAAATAAAATTATTTCAGTTTGTGATCAAATACCGGCAGTCAAACTGTCTCTGATGCACCTGCATTTGACCACGTGAAGGGTTTTGCCAGGCCACCACACATTTAAATTCTTCACTCCATCTTGAATCAATGACCGTGGTATTTAACTGAAACGTTAATGGCTTCTTTTTATATTGATACTATAGACTAATATACTATTACATCTCACTTTATTAGCAGCTCCTGGTCTCTTTTTTCAAAAGTTTTTTTTCAAAAGTTTTCAAACTTTTTTGAGAAGTTTTACAGTGGAAAGTATGAACTACTGCAATGATTAAATTTTTGATACATTTTGAGCCACAGCAAAAATGAACTGTGAATGAGCTCTGGCACTGGGAAGACCAGAGAGCTCAAATTCAAACCTTATTACTGACTAGCAGGAGATCACAGAATAATGAGCAGGTCTTCCCAAGTTAAACTGAGCTAAGTAACAGTTCATACATGAAGCAGGATATGTTTTAACAGCAATGGTATATGGCAAAATATAAGGTTAGCTATTGGTCTATACAGTAGAGTTACCTCAATACCGTCTAAAGCTGAAAGGTCACAGAACTACCTCTGGCATATGTTTTATGGATGGAATTGCAGTATTTTTTCCAGTAATTCTGCCTTAGGATCTGGTTCGTAGTTCTCTGGTCTATGTGCTACACTTCAATAAAAATGTGTACCATGCACACACACTCGCGTGCACACACACAGTTAGATCCGGAAGTATTTGACCAAGTTTTTGTTATTTTGCCTTTATACACCACCATAATTGATTTGAAATAAAACAATTAAGATGTGATTGAAGTGTAGCTTTTCAGCTTTAAAAGGTATATAGCTTTTACCATTTAGGAATTACAGCCATTTTCAACAAAGTACTTCCATTTTCAGGGGCTCAAAGGTATTTGGACAAAGTGATGTAATTGTAAATATAACCATAATTATAATACTTGGATGAAAGTTTGCAGTCAATGACTGCCTGAAGTCTGGAGCCCATGTTCTGAGTTTCCTTCCTGGAGATGCTTTACCACTACACACACACACACACACACACACACAGAGTTAGGTCCTGAACACTCAGACGAGGGCCCTCAGTCAAGAGGGATGCCTGCTGCAACATGTCTACATAGCCAGCCGCCGTTTGACACCCCTACACAACCTGAAGCTCCATTTTCCCTCTTCTTCTTTCGGCTTTTCCCTTCAGGGGTCGCCACAGCGAATCATCAATCTCCACCTATCCCTATCTTCTGCATC
>CM074966.1:10161229-10176161 GCA_037577455.1 Pangasius macronema | reverse complement strand
AAAAAAATAGTAGTCTCAGGTACAATGTGTGCAGTTTTATAAGGAAATGAGCTGTAAGTGTTACTGAGCATCTTACAGAAGCAGTCACAGTTCTTCTGGAGACTTTGCCTGTCACACTTGCTTTTTATTTTTGCAGCAAAACCCAGCAGCCTTCATTCTGTTTTTTAGTCTGAAAATATGTAATATGCTGCTTTCTTTACTGACATACACATATTTTTCTGTAACAATTAATTTTGTGCTGGAAAACTAATGTTTGGAAATCTAAAAGGTTTTTGTACTGACTCGATAATGTAGAAGTCATAAAATAATAATCTATAACAAACTTTGTATTAAAAAAATAAGATGTCTAAGACTTTTGCACAGTACTGTATAGAGTAAATAGTGAACAAGTGAGTCATTTATTTGACTAAGGGCACAGCATTTCTGTTTACATGCTTGCTATTCCGAAAAGATATGACATGATCACTGACTTTAAAAACCTGACTTAAAAAAATTAACAAGTATGACTGGAATGTACGTTCATAATACTATACCTAACGTAAGAAGAATGGCTGGATCGGGAAGCTGTCGCAAAGTTGCGATGGACTTTAACAGGAAACGATGGCAAGCACATCACACACGACACTGTTACCAAACTGGGAGCCAAACTTGGGAGAGACGACTCCGTGTCTGTTTCCAAAGAAATGGCCATCATGTAGAAGATGTTTTGTAAATAAAGTTACATTTTGCTAAAAAGTGTTAATTTCTCCTATGTATGGAAACTTTTGGGATGTCCTGTATATTGAAGTTATGTATTTATGAATTACGTATTACAGGCTATGCTGCATACTATCTATGTTGGCAGATTTGCAAAGTAAGCTAACTGTACTAGCTACATACATTTACCAGAATCACTTATGATCTCTGCTACTTCTTTCAAGATTTATTTCTATTTGTAATATATTTATACACGTTTAACAAGAGGTTGTATATCACAGGAAAAGATGAAACCACAGTTATATGTTTTTTCTACCAAAGAATAACTGGGAACTATTTGCAGGTAGGAACTGAAGTTGTGAGTGGGGAACTGAAGAAAGGTCAGACCACATATGCCATAGACTTGGTCTAAGGAATCATTTGAGCCAGTCATACCCAATTTAAAAGTGTGCATAAATTTGAGAAATTCAGATCTGTCTTGTTGCTTGCCGCTGTCACTGAAATTGCAGGTCTATGTTGTGCATGTACAAATGAATGGACGCATTTCCATTGTCACTTGCCTTTGTGAACCTAGGGTAGGACATGGACCAGCAATCCACTGTATGTCATCAAATTCTGTTTTTTTTCCCCCGAGACTATTTCACCAACTAGGCAAGGATTGGCTAGTGCTTTTGCACAAATACAGTGACAGATGGTTGTAGTATTGAAAGAAAGGCCTAGAAATATTCACATGAATTGATATGGGCTTTTGGCTTCACTGGCTTCAGGGTTGAGAACTAAACAGCTTGTATTACACCCCTAGTGTACAATAATAATTTGTCTAAAAGGATGCTGTGTGTTACACAGGAAAGAAGTGGATTACTTTTTGTCAAAAGGCATTTGGAGGAGAAACTTGAAGTAAATAGATTAAGAACAGATTGTCCAATCAAAGTACAAATTACACGAATAGACAACAAAAGTTTTAAACATAAGTTTTGTGTTATCTTACTTGAAACAGAAGGGTCGCATAATATCAAGCATAGCCAAGACTTGACCTTTCTGTTTATCTGGCTTGCAATTCAGAGGAGACCTGATGCGAGCCCAGCAAGGTATTTCAGACTTCAAATAACAGACTTAAAATTTAGGAAGCATATGCACTTGTGCGTGCATGCGTGTTCCTGTGTATGTATAGTAGTGTATCCCACATCATTCTTATGCCTATGATGAGACCCTATGCTCTAAGAGTCAGCCCTAATACATTCAGAGTTTTAACTACAGCTCTTCATTCAATCATTCAGTCAGTTAGTCATCTTCAGTGACCACTTTATGGTCAGGGTTGCAGGAGGCATGGAGTCACCGGTGGGTTTTTTTGTTTGTTTGTTTGTTTTGTGTGTGTTTTGTTTTACCAATCATTGCAAATGAGTTGACAATAATCATGTAGCAAGAGGAGGAATTAATTGAAAATGATGGATTTCTTATCTATGTCTTGGTATATTCTTTCACTTTGCACACATGCAACAATCAGTGAAAATACTTCTTATAGAAAAACAAGCTCTTTCCAACAGTTGAAAGATTATTTTAAAAGCAGAAATGTTTGTTGTTTCATTTTAATAGGTTCCCACAATAGGTATAACTGGAGCAAAGTAAAATTAGCATAAATGTCCTATTTTATTTAAGTGCCTGTCCAGTGTTTTATTTGACTTTCATCGAAAAGATATTTTTAGAAGTTGGGGGTTTACGAGTGTATTCATTCATTAATTCATTCTTTGGCTGAATGTAGTTAGATTTGCCAGTATTTCATAATACAAAGTGGAAGCAACTTATCACACAAGCTGAAATTTAACAACTTTACTGTTTTCTTGTACTTGTCATTAAACCTTGTCAGTTTTTTTGAATGACAGTTCCCTTTCACACTTCCCCCTTCTCAGTGGCTCAATATCCTCTTTTCTGACAGAAACAACTTACAGGACACATGGCCAGTAGTCAGAAAACCCTGATCAGGAAGGCCTGTTTGAAACTCAAACCTCTGTGGCTATGGGGAGCTACCTCCGGTACAATTTCACACAACCCACAATACTGTTCAGCGTTCCATTCATGAAATCGGACATGACTAACAATCCAAAATGCCCAGCTCACACCCTCAGGGTACATTGCACAGTCATCAGGGACTGTCTTAATGATTTATATAGCTGTAACAGACGAGTAACCGTTGCAGGGCCATCTGAACCGCAGTGTGATGAAATGCCACAGTTTCGCTGACTGATTAAACTTTTTTTTTTTTAACTGGAAATTGTGTGCATTGAGATTGTGAATGTGAATGCAATCTAAACGGCTGTGCTCTGGAATCAGAGAGTAAAGATACTTCGAAATCTGTTTGCACCAGCTTTCTATCTTTTGGTGAAAATGTTCCCTAATACATTCTCAGAAAGAAGTGTCATTGTACCTTTGCTTGTTAAAGTGATTGTATTCTCAAGAGTGTGCATTTTACCTGAGAAAATGCAGGATGTTTATCTTTAAAATTATTTAAGTTACAAAACTGGACTTTAAGAGCCACTGTTGGTACCTTAAAGGAAACCTTCACCCTGGAGCACATTAAATATGTTTACATTGAAAGATTTGTGATGTGCAGAGCAGTCATAGTGCTTAATCATTTATCGACTGTGAAGTTAGCAGTTGTGTGCTGCGCTGATGTGACAAGGGGAAATTAAATTCATTCATTTCAAACATAACGGATAATGGTCACATTTCATGTTAACTCCTAAAAACAAAAGTGTTCTCATTCACATTTTCAAGAGATGTTCAATTTCATATTAATATAAAAACTAGTGTAGAAGAAGTGAAGACAGCAACACTGAAATCGAAGTTCCAGAATGCAATGCAGCTATACAACTCAGTTGTGCTGAATTATGGCACAAACCTGGCATGGCTAGTTAGCGATCTACGAAATAACAAGTATGATGGTGTTGACAGTGGTATTAGCATTCCAACTGAAGCTCTGAAACCAAAATGGAAATAGAAGAACATGTAGATGAAAGAAGTTTAAAGTAAAAAGCTTAACTCAGACTTTCATTATAAAACAAATCTTGGATACACCTGAATTTTCATTTCATTGAAACATTCGTTTTATTTGCCTTCAGTAACTGGTTTATCCTGCTCAGAGTTGCAGTGGACTCTGGGAACACTGGGCGTGAGGCAGGAAAACACCCTGGAGCGGTGGCTCCAATGCCACAATGAGGTCCATGCCATTGAATATAGCATGATCATTATGAAGATTAATATTCAAATCATTCAAGGTGGATTTTTCCTTGAAATAAAATGTTCTCAACTCCAGCTGTGGGGACCAGCTACTTACATGACTAATTTAACTCATCAGCTACTCATTAAGCTTATCATCAGTTAAATCAGATGTGTTGGGAGTGTGAAAAACAGTGGTGAGAGTGATTTCTCAGGAATATAGTTGAAATCTGTTGTTCTAAATGAGTTTTAAATGCACAATATATATATTTCTTTCCAGGTGAAACATATACACAAGAGGTTAAAAATGTGTACAGTATAATAACTCACTTCAGATACTGATCCAAATGTATTCTAAAAATATCACTTAAACTGTATTGACTGTGTTCGTT
The DNA here is from genome assembly GCA_037577455.1 of Pangasius macronema. NCBI lineage: Eukaryota > Metazoa > Chordata > Actinopteri > Siluriformes > Pangasiidae > Pangasius > Pangasius macronema. The sequence continues at coordinate 10,171,860 of CM074966.1, read as the reverse complement.
TCTCAGGGTGGCATCTATAATGAATGTCTATGATAAAAGCCACCTTCAGATGGCTATAAATTAACACAGCTCAAGCCAGGTTCTAGAAGGTTTCCTTTCCTGAGAGCCATTACCAGATGTTTACACACGTGCTGATATGATCACAGTAATGTATCATGAATTTAGAATCCTATTACCATATTGTGGTATATGTGAACATAAAGTGAGGCTTTATATCGACTAACTGTCATTATAGTGGTCAATTTAATCAGTCTGCAGGCTCATGCTCTTTACTTTCATTATTATTCAAATGGGCTCAGTGAAATCATATCAGTTTGATTTGGTTTTAAAAACTTCCATCATTCCACGATTGCCTTTAGAGGTTAAAAAGCTGGTGTGGATATAGACGCTGTTTAAAATGTATAATTATAATTACTATGAGTTTGATAGAGGTGATGAAAAAGCTTTAGAAATGCTTTTGGTGTAAATTACACCCATGAGGGTAGCACCTCAGTGACAAGTAAAGCTACAGTTTATTAACATTTATTTAAAGAGTGTAAAAGTATGAGTGCAAGATGAAAAATAAAACTGCTACACTTCTAGGATATATTTTGCTCTGAGAGTAATGATGATTATTTGGCCTGATTTTGCTCTCACAGAACTTTTTGCTTTATAAAAGAATTGTTCGTCCGTGAGTTGCGACTGGTGGTCCTGGAATGCAAAATGTGACATGCTCACTGGAAGCTGATTTAGTTCCATTGTGACCAAAGACAGTCGATAACAAAGTTACAGACAGTGCCAGAAATTTTTTTTATTAAAATGTGTGACCAATAGCCTGCTTGTCTAAATAGGAGGACTGCAAAGGCTATGTCACAGATACAGCTACAAATACGGTAAGTGGCGTTGATGAAACAAAAACAAAACACGCTAATGGACAGAAAAAATTTCTGTCCAATGTTTCTGTTTATGGGACTCCTGCATGAGCCCAGATCACGCTGATTGATGACTTAAGCAGAACGTTGTACTTTTCTTTAACTGCAGGTCTATCATTAGAGGATATTCATTGTATTATCTGACATGGAGAACATGTTATCACACAGTATGTTATAGAAGTCAGCCAAGATTGTATTGAGATTATTTCATAAAATGTGACAAGTAAATGACAACTAAAATGCACAGTCTAAAAGGCTTAAAGCTGGTTTAACAAAAAACAGAAGTTAAAAAAAGTATGAAAGTATATTTTTAGAAAAAAGTGGTTTTAGTCTATTACACATTCTCTCAATTTCTCATTTACATTTACTACTACCTGTACACATACACCTGGCATTATAAAGATCCTCAAGCATTTGAAGGGGGTTTATATATATTATTATATGCTGAATACTTTAAAATATGTTAGTGCATTGCTGTAGTGTTGAGAAGACTTGAGCCAATTTGACATGCACTGTTTAGAAGTGAACAGAATATTAAGCAGGATTGTTTGAGCGGTGGGCTCCACTATCTTCCTGACTGATGCAACACTACATTCAGGAAACCTCTGGGTGGGCATGATTGCAGCCTCCACACTTCTGCCTACTGACAGTACAACGCCTCTCTGTGCCAATTAGATTACAGGCCATGGACTTAACAGTTTTGATGCAGTAACAGTTTTGTTCTTACTTTCTTTCCCAGAACAAACAGTGAAAGGGGCCAGAAAGGGGTGAAACAGCCCAGCAGGCGTACACTCTCTGGATCGTGGCCAACAGGCACATTTGCATGACTAGCGAAAGAAAGAGTGGCGAGTTTTTACACCTCAGCTAAATTGGAGTGGCATATATCAGCACACACTTGTATTAGAAAGCTGGCAGAGTGTTTTATGATGACAGTTGGTGTGAAAGAACATTGCAAGGTCATGCATAGTTGGCCAGAAGCTTGTTCATGTGGATCAGGCTGAAGGTGATCACTCTTTTCATGCCCATGCATGCACTTTGCATCCAAAAACTGGTCCAGGTAGCAATGGGTGATGAAAAAGGTTTGAAGATTTGGGGAGTAAGAAAAAAATCTGTCAATCTCCGAAATAACTGGATAAGTGTACAACAATAATCCATTTACTGAGGCAATGCATTGGGATCAGAAGTCTATGTCTCCTCCATCATTACCTGGTATAACTTTCCTTTTCTAAATATTGGCATTTAAAACTAAGGGCAGTCACAGTGGACACAAATAAAGTCCAAAAAAGCCCATCCACTTGAATAGAAGAGGAGCTGGAATGCAAAAAAAAAAAAAAATTACTTTCTGGTAGTGGTTCATTTTGCATCCACCTCTTCAAATTTTTGTGCCAAGTTCATCTAGATGAACTGTAACCCTGTGACTACCAATCTTGGAAGCATGGGCCAACAGAAAACAAGAGCCTGGGGCTGGGATTGAATCTTTCTGGAACACTCTACATGGAGGAACTGCTTATTATTACCATTTCAAGCTTTTGCTGCTCCTCAGTCACCATAATCTCTTATTACTTACAAAAAGCAAGCTAGCAAGCTGGGTAAGGTTAGCTGTTCACTGAACCACTACTCTCCCTCCAGAAACACATCACACCAGGACCGCTAATATTCACATAATCATTGTGCCATATTCTGTAAAACATTATTAAACTGTTTTACAAATCTTCAAGTATTTGGAGATTATCAAGATCCAGATTATGATATACAATTCACCAAAAACAAACCACCATTATTATAACATCATATATTATAATTATTAGCTAGCTCTCCCTTACAGCAGTGGTTCCAAAACTTAAATTGTTTTCCTTAAGTAGACCTTGCAATTTTAATTAAAACTTTTGATGGGACGACTTTTTAGTATGTTACTTTTCACATTCACATTTTACTATTTTTCCATTTTTTAATTACAATTTTAACTTGTAAAAAAATAATGTAGTGTATTTAATGTAGTGTGTCACTGACATTTCCATCAGTCTCACAAACCCCCTGCAACACCATTATGATCCCCTAGTGGTTCATGCACACCCCACTGGGAAACCCTTCATTACAGTAAAAAGTTCTTGGAGGAGACCTTGCCAATTAGAGGAATTCATTAGAGGAAGTGTATTGGTATGTGTGGTGTTGTTGGGGGGGTTGGGAGACTCAAGAAATACGTTGTCATTCTTAGAAGAGAAAACCCTGGAGAGGTGGGGTTGCAATCTAGTCAGGAGGTTGTGGTTTGGCTGTCAAGCTCGACTCTTATCCTCACTGTAACCAACTTTCTCTGTCTCACTGTAAAAAAAAAAAAACAAAAAGAAAGAAAAAAACAGCTACCGTTTAACTCCTTTATTGATAGTGCACATGTGACACTTCTGGGTCTTTCGTTGAAAAGTCTGTTATTAAGTAGTGAGAGAGTTTTATATCAGTATCCATCAGACTCATGGAAAACGTCTCATATAGTTCAAAGGACATCAGGACATTCAGATAATTCACACTGTGAGGTCGTTTTGCCAGAGCAACTCATCCAGTCATGTTCAAACATTAAAGCAGTTTAGTCTTCATCAATAATAAAACATCAATCAGGTACTCCTATTCATTTCAATAAGGATATAATTACTGAAGTCTCATCTTGAGTGTGGCTTCAAAGTTTCCACAGACAGAAAAAAAAATTAAAGTGTTTGGCTTAGAATGGTATCCTAGTGTTTCAGTCATGTGATTTCTTCTTTTTTGGTCGCCATATTTGGGACCAAATTTCTGGCTTTGCTGCACAATTTAAATGAATGTAAGTAAAATCTCTGTCATTATATGGAGGGTAAGTCATTGTCAGCTAACTAACTAACTTTTGCTAATTTTAGCAATAATTGCTGCTGAGATTAACCTCCCAGTAGTCCCATAATGTAGCAAAGTTGCTAATATAGCCAAGAGGTCGTATGCATTGTACTGTATGTAGTCAAGTGTATAAGGGACGTTTGATTATGAGTATAAATAAAAACAAATCTCCTTAATAAAGCACAGACAACAACATTGATGCTGTCAGTTCCGTATCTGTCAGTTCCTTCAAAATGGCAGCAAATATACAGTGTAATGTCACATGAAATGCAAGGATAGAGGTCTCACACTAACAGTGTGTCTGAATATAACTGAAGTGTTTGAATATACATTATATGGCCAAAGGTTTGTGGACAGCTTATCATCACACCAATATGTGTTTTTTTTGAACATCGTATTCCAGATTTAGTCCTTCATTTCCTGTTCATGGTGCTCGCTTTGTGCACAGGGGCATTGTCATGCTGGAACATGTTTGGGCCTCTTAGTTCCAGTGAAGGGAAATTGGAATCCTACTGCATACATCGACATTCTGTACAATTGTGTTTCCAACTTTGTGGCAACAGTTTGATGTTCAGGTGTGCACATACTTTTGGCCATTATAGTGTATAAGTTATCTTGTGAGAGAACTTGATTGACAGAGTATTAGAAAGGCATAGACATGAGTGTAGGGGTGTGGAAATGTAGTATTAAACATAGCCTTGCAGTTGTGGGGGTGTAAACTGCACCCAGGACCACATGCTGACTGAGCCGACACTTTGTGAAGGGGCCAGGGAGCCCACCACATCCTCCACAACCCTCACTGTCTCCTCTCACTTTCAGCCTGAGAACCCTCCGACACGACGTGACCTGGGAAAGAGTGCTCTCATTCACTGCCAAGAGGAAGTGAGCACTGTGTATGAGCATCACATTTAAAACCTCAATTATATAAAATGCTGCAGAGTATGTCTTTATGATTTGATCTTGGTAACAGAAAAAGTTTAATATTCTATAATATAACTCTAATATACCAATATCAAACCAGTTTAACTGGAGAAAACAGGATTGTGGTAACAGTTAACAATGATTCATTTAATGTGTTAAATGCATGCAGAACAAAAATTACTTAGGAAACACACTGAACAACAATCAGAAAGGACATGACGGAGGTAGGTACAGCACTGTAGTGGTTCAGGTGTGGAAAAATTAGTACCAGATTTCTTGTTCGGGATATTTTTTTTATGCATAGTTGTCAAGCAGGTAGGTAGCTTGAAAAACAGCTATTTACTGATTTTTGCAAAATTGGTATGTAGCATGTTTAAACGTACACTTCACAGAGTTGTGACACACCTCAGTGCAGTAACTGCAGCACATGCTTCTGAATACCACCACCTGCTGCACTTCACACATGGGCAGAGGCATAATCTGCTGTCGGTAGAGCGGTTTTTACTAGGAAGATTAATTAAATATGCAAAGATGAGAGATGATCTTTTCTGAATGGGTACACACAAGCATGTGGACACACCCTGACAAAACTGCACAAAAAGTCCAATGCAAAGCTATCATGCTAGCACAAACCAGAGTCACCATGCGATTAAGCATATCGAGAGAAAAAAAAAGACACTAGCCAGACTTGAATAATCACTTTTAGGTGTGATTTGAGGAGAGAACATCACAAGCTGAAACATTTGGCAGCAACTTACTGACTTTTTTTCCAGGGTACCAAAGCACACTGTGCTACTTTAGAAACTTTGTTACAAGAGGATAATAATCATATACTTTTCCATAGACTGTATAATGCACTTAACTAGTTAACTAGTTTGTCATACATTATTAGTTTACATTACTGTAGATATCAGTTTTTAAATTAATCAATTTCGGTATTGTATTTATTAATACACATATATTTATTTATTTGTTATGTATTTATTCAATTCAATTAAATTGTATTTGTATAGTGCTTTTAACAATGGACATTGTCACAAAGCAGCTTTACAGAAATATATAAATTCTGGATATAAATTTTAAAGTTATAAATTTATCCCTAAGGAGCAAGGCAGAGACGACGGTGGCAAGGAAAAACTCCCTGAGACTATATGAGGAAGAAACCTTGAGAGGAACCAGACTCAAAAGGCAACCCATCCTCATCTGGGTGACACCCGATAGTGCAATTGTAACTCATTTCCATTCTACAACTGTGTACTATATAATAAAAAAGTGCAAAGAATTGTGTAAACAGAATCTTATGAGCAACTTATGACTATTAGCATCAGAGTTATTTCTGAATTCATTAGTTTTAACATGAACTCTATTTGTTGATGTTATCAGCTGTTCATGATGGAGACTTGAGTGCCAAACTGTTCATAGCAATTGCAGTCATGGTTTCATGTTCATGGTTTCATCTTCAAGGTTTCTAAATGGTACCATCCACAGTAATCACATCCACAGTAGGGCATCAGGATGGATCACGCAGGTCCAGAGAGCAGAATGAGTCAGGATCACTGGTATCTCAGGAAAAGCATGTGTAGCTCAACAGAGAGAGAAAGAGAGAGAGAGAGAGAGATTATTAGGTATGCTCGTTGTCATATAATGATTAAAGACAATGTACACTGTATGCAGAGTGCAAGCATACAGCAAGACTAGCTAGGACAGCATAACTAAAAGCGAGAGCCAGAAAGTAACACAGACATGAGGGCTCCCTGAGATCACCAAAACATCCCAGTTCACCAAAACACTCTGTAAATGCCTGTGAGCCCTTCAGATCTGCTCCTCTACCTAAGAGAAAACTATTCACAAAAGGCTTGACTAAACAAATAAATATTCAGCCTAGACTTAAACACTGAGATTGCGACTGAGTCTCAAACACTAAGTGGAAGGCTGTTCCATAACTGTGGGGCTTTGTAAGAGAAAGCTCTACCCCCTGCTGTAGCCCGCACTATTCGAGGTACCAACAAAGAACCAAAGACCAGAAGTTAGTTCAGGTACTGTAACACAAGACCATTCACTGCTTTATAGGTCAATAGTAGTATTTTATAATCGTGTGCAATTTGACTGGGAGCCAATGAGGTATGGATAAGATAGGGGTGATGTGGTCATATCTTCTGATTCTAGTAAGGACTCTAGCTGCTGCATTCTGGACTAATTGGAGCTTGTTAATGCATCTACTGGAGCATCCTGAAAATAAGGCATAACAATAATCCAACCTAGAGGTAACAAAAGCATAAACTATTTTTTCTCAATCATGTAGTGACATTATATTTCTTATCTTAGCAATATTTCTGAGATGAAAGAAAGTGATCCTAGTAATATTATCTATATGAACTTCAAATGAAAGACTGAAATAAAAAATCACACAAAGGTCTTTTACTTCTGTAATCAGAAATCTTACTTCTAACTGCATGTAATCCTAGTACAAGTACTTCTGTCTTGTCAGAATTAAGTAGAAGGAAGTTAATAAGCATCCAGTTTCTAATGTCTTTTACATATTCCTCAACTTTATTAAGCTGGTGCCTGTCATCTGGCTTTGCTGAAACATACAGCTGTTTGTCATTGGCATAACAGTGTAAGCTAATATCATGTTTATGAATAGTTTTACATAGAATATATAAAGAAAAAAGCAGTGGGCCTAAAACAGAACCTTGTGGAACACCAAACTTTACCTTAGTATGCATAGAGAAGTCACCATTTACGGTTACAAACTGATAACGAACAGTCAAATAAGACCTGAGCCAGGAAAGGGCCGTCCTCTTAACGCTTACTACATTTTCTAGTCTATCGAGGAGAGTAGTATGATCAGTGGTGTCAAAAGCTGCACTAAGGTCAAGCAGCACAAGCAGACCTGATCAGAGACCAGTAGTAGGTCATTTGCCACTTTAACCAGTGCTGTCTCTGTGCTATGATGAGGCCCAAATCCTCTGATAGATTTCATGAATGTTATTCCTATGTAAGNATGAGCATAGCTGCTGTGCTACAACCTTTTCTAGAACCTTGGAGATAAAGGAGAGGTTTGATATTGGCCTATAGTTGGACATCTGGTTGGGTCAAGGTCAGGTTTTTTTATTCAGAAGTTTGATAACTGCTATTTTAAAAGATTTAGGTACATAGCCAGTGCTAAGGTAAGAATTGGTTATTTTTAGAAGAAGTTAGATTGCTTCTGGTAGTATCTGTTTGAAGAAACATGTAGTTAATAGAGCTGATACACAAGTCAATGATTTTGATGAGGAAATTAGTGAGATTAGTTCTCTTGAAGGGGAGTAAAACATTCTAATCACTGATTTGAAATAGTTATATTATCTTCTCCAGGGTTAGCACATTGTTTGGCTTTAAATTTTAGTCTGAATTTTTTTGCCTATTTTTTTGCCAATTTTGTCATTGAAAAAATTCATGAAGTCATTGCTACTACATACTGATGGTGTGCAGGCTTCTGTGGTGATCCTATTCCTAGTTAATTTTGTTACTGTGTTAAATAAGAATCTAGGATTTTTTTCTGTTATTTTCTATTAGGGTGGAGAGATACATTAATCTAGACAGCACCATGAGAGGCTCTCCTTCTATGCTGTTTGAAATAATGCAAATTTAGTTTGACACAAGTTATGTGCTAATTTTTGATTTATGATTTGTCAACCTCTGTGTTTAGACCACATTTGTTTGGGGTTCACTTTAATACCTAAAACAGTGTATGCTTTCTTTCTGAACACACTTCCCAAGCACTAACGTACTTCCTCTTTGTTGAAGGCACATATCTCTTTCACGTCAGCACAACAGATATGGTTCTTATAGGGTCAGTGTTTCAGATGTTTTTTTTTAAAGGGCAACTTGTAGCAAGTGAAGGAGCTCACAGCTTAGTGAACTGTGTTTTTATATAGAGCAACACCTTCATTTCTGTCAGTGTTCTACACTTGTGTTTGAACAGACAATTAAATGTACACTTTCACATATTATTTAGTCCTATGATCATACCTTTTATTTTAAAAGTACTGCCCTTTTATTTCCGTTATATGTATCCTGCAAATGGCTAAGAATCTCCTGCTGTAATGAAAAGCCACGAACATTTGCAGACTTTAAAGAAGTCTGTGTCAGGAGCTTCTCGATAGAACCTCTGACCAAACAGAAACCAGGAATAAAGAGCTGATCTTCTACCAGAACTAGACCAAGAATTGAACCTTGAGGTGCTGAGACTTCCATGGGGCATAGACCTGAGGCTTGGTTTGATAGGACAACTCTAATCTGTTGAACAGGTAGTTTTGAAGTTGTTAATTAACATCCAGGCACATGTATATCAAGGAATGCAATTTGGTACCCAGCCCACAATGCCACACTTTAGCAAAAGCCTTTTTGCAGAGTTCTTTCCTATATCAGTCTGACAGAACACTTCTCTTTTGGCCCATCCAGCATAGGGACATATTTTGTGCAAAATGAGAGCATCTTTATTTATTCATTTTTTAACAATAGAAGTTACCCAGTTTCCAACATCTACTGCTGTGTTTCAGTATGCTGCTTTACAGTTTTTGTATAAGGACTTCTTGTCATAAGACCATTTCCCAGTAACTGGCATTGTACAGGTACACTGTGCTCTCGCAAAGCTCAGAGTACATGTAGGTCAACCTTTACAAAAACAGGAATATCAGTTTCTGGAAGGTTGGTTAAAATGTAGTCTATTCTGGTTGCATATTGTACAGTGGCTTGCATAAAAGAGTTAATGGTGCTCTGCGGCACTTCTATTTTTTTACTTGTAAATAATTTTGCAGAGTATATTGAATTTTTCCCGCACTTCAATATTATGGGCTATTTTGTGTAGATCAATGGCATAAAATCCTAATGAAGACCATTTCGGTTCCAGTTTATATCAATTCAAAAATGTGGAAAAGTTGGTGAATACAAGCCAGTTTAAGGCCTGATATCTAGCAGTCAAGCTGTACAATGAGAAACCAGATGAGATCTATCAGAATGCAGTGACAATTAAGAATCTGATGACCAAGAAGGGATGAAGAGACAGATTTCACGTTAGTTAAGCAATTCTCACATGTAGGGTAGCTGCCAGAGACATGGAGGAGGCAGAAGATGGGAAAAGACAAAAAAGAAAAAAGAATGTTTAACCACTATTAGGCTGTAGGTTGAAAGGAAAGGTATTATCACCTCACCTTCTACGTGTTTCTGTTTAACAGTACATTTCAAGGTTTTAGTTGCATATTTGAAAATAACTCCTATATGATCTCTGGTTACAATTGGGGAAATGAATAGCTTTAGCAGTTTTCATTTTTCTTATATTTCACTGGTATGAATTCCATGAAGTCTCACTTATTAAAATCCCTTTTTTAAAACTTTAAACAAGCAGGAATGTTACATTTGTGCTTTGTCTTTAAGATAAGTGACTGAATCATCATAATACAGGAATTATGAGAGTGAGACCAGCTCAATACCACACCCTTTTCTGTTTAATGTATTCTGAAGCCACTGCAGAGGATGATGAACCCAGCCAACACAAGACACCACTTCCCCCACTCCCCTCCTCTGTCTTTCTTTTCAGTCTTTACAAAGTAATGCAGCAGTGCTGCAGTGATTCTGACCATTTTCCTGCACTCTGTACTCTCTCTGTGACCCCACCTAGAATTCTCTCTTTATATCCCCATTATCATCTATCCCTTTGTCAATATCCCCTTCTTCATCTATTTCCTTCTTCCCAGGTCTTCTTGCTCAAAATGCTGCTGCAATGTTACAAATATTCTTTAAATTCTGATTCAGGTGCTGCTTATATCAAAAGTCCATTTTTCATAAGTACAAAAAATATTCATAGTAAAAGCAGTAACAGGGGTGTATGTATATATATATATATATATATATATATATATACAATGGGGGAAATAAGTATTGGACACGTCAACTTTTTTC
>CM074966.1:10143559-10157137 GCA_037577455.1 Pangasius macronema | reverse complement strand
AGACACTCGACCAGGGACGTTGGCTGCCGACGCTGGCCTGCTAGGTGGATGTGATGCTGGTAGCTCTGGTGACTGTCATTCCATCGACTCAGCACTCACATACGCCTGTAGCTGGCTGAACTGATGCTGCAGAGCTCTGAAGCGCCGATCTTGGGCCTGCATTTCCCTCTCGAACCGGTCATCCCACTCCTGCTGCTGCAAGAAGCGCCTCATGACGTGCTCCAGACCCGGGTTGCTGTCATCCTCAGATGATGTGGCCCGCTCCTCATCTTCCTCAGGGTGTTCTGCCCTAGCTGACCTACCCTGAACGGCTGCCACCATATATATATATATATATATATATATACTTCTTTCTAGGTGGATATACTTATGCTATAATCATATTATAAATACCATACATTGTGATTAACAATTGAAAAAACACAAATTTTTGTTGTTATAATATTAAGTCATGAATTTCATTAAATAAAATGAAGATATGCATAATTTTATGTCTGTAAAAGGTGTGTTTTCTAAGAAAAACAAGACATTATGATACTTTCCACCATTGCACATTGTTGCCATATGGCAACAATTTACAAACTACCCCCCTAATTTTTTTAATTTTTAATATATTTTTATTTCTTGAACTAATTCAAGTAATAAAATTCCATAAAAACATTATTTTAATTTCAAATGGTGTCAATTTTGGTTGTCAGAAAGAAATAAAGGATAAAGAAGGGAGATATGTTATTGTTAAAGGAACAATTAATAGTAACACAGTAACTCTTGTGAATATTTATGCCCACCGGAAAGCAATTAACCATATTATTTGATTATTAAATTAAATTATTATTTGATATTGTAGCTAAGGAAATTGCGGGGGTTTGTATATGTGGAGGGGCCCTTAAAACCATGATTTGGATACTACAAGCCATAAAAGAAACAAAAAACGTATATAACAAAATTCATGAATCACATATGTACAGAAATGGGACTAATAAATGTCTGGAGGGAACTACACTCACTAGAGAAGGAATATAGTCACTACTCTCCCACGCATACTCTAGAATAGATTACTTTCTCTTACAAGAATAAAACAGACACAGGATACAGCAATGTCGATTTGGGGTAGCTTCTCTGGGGGGGAAAAAAAGAAACACAGTGGAAATTAAATTTAGGAATATTAAATAATACATTAATAATTGAACAAATTTGCACATAAATAAAAAAGATATTTAGAGGAAAATAACAATGGTGAGGTGGACCCCTCCATACTATGGGATGCACTTAAGGCAGTGATTCGAGGAAAATTAATAGCTATTATAAGCACTTTAAAAAAGAAAGGGTAGCTCATTATGAAAAACTTACTTCAAAATTAAAACAATTGGAGCTTAAACATAAACATATAAATAGAATAAAGAGGTAATGGCTAATGCAAATACCCAGAATACCCAGAACCTCTTTATTCTTGCTTATGGGAAATATTAAAGGCATAGTACCTAAAAGCGACCAATATTTATGTAAGATTCTTCTTGTGGCATGTAAAAAGACTATAACTAGGAATTGGCTTAAAGGTATCGCTTTGAATTGTAAACAATGGTTTGAGATTATTGAAGAAAGCCTGGTGATGGAAGAACTTACATATACGTTAAAGATGAAAAAAGTGCTTTCAGAATGGACTGGGAAAAGTGGCTGATATATAAAGAATATAAAGACATCCTCACCTAAGTAAACTGTAAATGTTATAGAAATGGTAACCTCATCTGTTTGGCTTTGCTGTTATGTTTTGTGTGTGGGATCATCCCTTTCTTTCTTTCTTTCTTTCTTTCTTTCTTTCTTTCTTTCTTTCTTTCTTTCTTTCTTTCTGTCTTTCTTTCTTTCTTTCTTTCTTTCTTTCCTTCCTTCCTTAATTGGGGAGATGGTTCATGTACATATTGTTATGATCGCCAGCTGGAGTGCCCTTGAACTCCACTAGAGGGCACTCCACCCTGAACTCTTGCCATTGTTTTCTGGACTCCATTTCCCATGTGTTCCTTGCCCCACATGTGATCTTGTCATGTGCTACCCTTGTCTGTGTTATGTTCTGATTGGTTCCTTGTTTGCATGTGTCTTGTTCTCACTGGTTGGTTTTGTCATGTGTTCTCTTTGGATAAAAGTTGCTCACACACACTCCTAGTTCGCTGATTATTGTATAGCCATCCTTTGTTCCTAGTTTCTGTGTTTTCCCTTTCCGTGTTTCCTAGTTTACCTGTGTTTCGGATCCTTAGACTGTTTTCCTTGTTTTTTGATTGTTTGCTGCCTGCGTTTTGGATTACTCTTTTGCCTCTGCCTTGTATTATACTGTTTGCTGGTGCTCGACCCTGCCTGTTTTGACCATGTGTGTAAATAAAGCCTTGCATTTGGATCCCCAACTCCGTTGTCACAACCCCTACATTACTTGTGTGTGTGTGTGTGTGTGTGTGTGTGTGTGTGTGTGTGTGTGTGTGTGTGTGTGTGTATTTTATATACACTCCTGATCAAAATCTTAAGAAAATATTCCAAGAATTCACACTTCGCACTGGTGGATTGTAACCAGCTTGTAAGAACTTCTTCAAAATGTCAAAAGAAGAAAAAGGAGCAAGAGACAAAAAAACAGAGATTGTCAATTTATTGAAAACTGCATTTAAACTCAAACAGGCTGTTCATCAGCTGATCAAAAGTTTAAGACCATAGCCCAAATGTAGTGTTCTCGTGCTGTGTGTTCAAACTCTGACTAAACACCAAGTTAAACCGCAGCCAATGAAGACAGAATCGTAGTAAGGTTGATCATATACTGTCACTCTTCCTCATTAACATTTGTGGTGAAAACTGTAATACATCAATAACGCAATATTCAGTGTCCATGTTTTGACTAACATTGCATTATAAATGACTGTAACATAAACATAAACTACTGTTCTCCCTGTAATAGCGTTTACGATGGCTATTAGCATCACTTGTACACAATGGTAAACAACTGTTTTTAACAACTTATCAAACATTATATTTTTTTAACAAAATCATTACTAGTATATGATCTTTAACATGTCTATTGTCATATAAATGAACTTACGGCATTGCCTCTATGATGCTTTTTAGTGGAAGCAATGGATTATCAGAGAGAACACACTATGTCTGTCTCATTGTTTTCATGCAGAACCGGGAGCACTAACAGGAAGTGACTTCGTCACATGAAACAAATAATATAAATTTTTACAAATGAGGTAGATAAAGGAAAAGTAATAATGAACTTCACATTTTTACTTGAGAATATTTACCAAAAAATATTTAAAACATATATTTGAAAGTTCCTTAAAGGGCAACACAGTATGCAATTTCAGACACCGCCTATACCTCCTAGTGGACACACCAACTAACGCAGTTACATGCAACTTATAGGGCAACACACTCCCCGCCTGACCTACATGAGGTCACTATGAACTTGTGAGCATGCTAAACGTTAGTCTCTAGATCAGTCTTTGGGTAGAAGTAGAACAACTTCTGCAATTGGTCTTAGAAAGGTTTTTATATTGCCTTGGTCAGTTGTTGTGACCTCAACCTTCCTTACATGGCCATCCTTTCCAGGGAGTATGGCAGAGATTCTGGCCATGGGCCAACAGTTGCAGGCTATCTGCTTGTCCCTGAGAAGAACTAGATCTCCCACTTGAAGGTTTCTGCGAGGTAGTGTCCACTTCTGTCTGTGTTGCAAGCAAGGTAAGTATCCGCGGCTCCAGCGGGTCCAGAACTGGTTTGCAAAAGCCTGAACTTGTCTCCATTGCTTTGTGTACAGGTCCTTGTCTAAGAAGTCTCCAGGAGGTGGCGAAACTCCTGTCTTCTGTGTAAGGAGCACTGACGGTGAAAGTATGATGGGTGAATGGTTTGGTAATGGTCGATGCGGAGTAGGTGAATGTGTCAGTTGTGATCTCCCATAGCAGACCTAAACTCCCTTGCGTGGGAGAAGTTTCTCCACTCAGATCTAGGTCCTTGATTACTGGAGCACAATCTTCAGGCAGAAAAGCTTCCATGACTGTCTGAAAGTTCAAAGCAAACTTGTGCAAATGGATGTTTGACTCTGCTAGTGAGGCCTGTGTTCGTTGGAGCAAATCGATTGCCTCAGGTTCATATGGTACAGATAGCAAACCATCATCAACATAGAAATGTCTTTCCACAAACTTGACTGTATCAGCACCATGCTCCTGTGCACCTTCTCTGATGGCTCTTCGCAGCCCGTAAATGGCCACGGCAGGAGATGGCTGATTGCCGAAGATGTGGACTTCGATACTCAATAATTTCCTTGTTGACATCATTGTCCTTGTGCCATAGAAAACGAGCAAGTTACGATGGTCATCATGCACCAAGAAACAATGGAGCATCTGCTGAATTTCCGCTAGGATTGCAGCCTTCTCTTTCCGAAAGCGTAGCAGGACAACGACAAGGGAGTTATTGATGTTGGGGCCTGTGAGGAGCACATCATTGAGAGAGACGCCTGAGCATTGAGCACTAGAATCAAAGACCACCCTGATCTGATTGGGTTTTTGGGGATGGTAGACCCCAAATGTATCCCCCTTCTCTCAGTGGCGGCGCTACCTCAGCATGTCCGTTAGTGAAGATTTTTTCCATGAATGCCACATACTGTTGCTGCATCTTAGGTTTTCTCTTCAAGGTTCGTTGCAGACATGTGAATTGATTAACAACTTGCTCCTTATTGTTTGGCAAGGGTTGGCATGGTTCTCTGAATGGTAGAGGAGCTACCCAGCTGTTAACATCGTTTCTGTAGACATTTGTGTCCATTACTTTTAGGAAAGCTGTGTCTTCCACGGATGGAGCAGGTTTGTTGTCATGCTTAGTTCTGCTGAACACTGTCTGTCCAATCATCTTCTCAATTGCTTTGCTAGACATGCTACAGCTTTGCTGCATCTCCTTGGCCTGAATAAAGTTCGTACAGGGTTAAAAAATTTTATGGCGGCCGCTTTCCAGCACGTTGGTCTTGAATGTGTTGACTGTTGGCCTATGTACATTACTCAGGCACACTTCTCCTATTACTACCCAGCCCAGGTCCAGTCATTGGGCAAAGGGGGCGTTGTTTGGTCCACTGACCTGCTACCTGACCTTGTGTGCCCTAATCACATCTCTTCCGAGTAGCAAAAGTATTTCTGCTTCCGGTTCTAGTTCTGGAATGTGCTTGGCAATGTGTCGGAGATGAGGCTGGTAAAGAACTGCACTTGGCGTTGGAATCTCGGAGCATTTGTTCATGATCTCATGACACTCAATGAGTGGTGGAAGAGATATGAGAACCTTTCTGTCCAGGGACTCAATCTGGAATCCTTCTGCTTTCTTGCCTGATGTTTCTATGATGCCAGAGCAAGTTCTGAGATGATATGAGAATTGTTTGCTCTCCACATTGAACAGCTCGAAGAATTCTGGTCTAATGAACGATTGCTCTGGATCACTTTGCCACCATGTAATTTCATAAGAGTGGCAGACGCGTGCGCAAACCAAAGCTGAAACAACCACTGAAAGTTCATGTTTGGGGAGCAATATCTAAACTGGGACTGGGACCTAGTGGAATCTTTGAAGGGATAATTATATCTTTGAATTAAATCTTTGAAGATCCTATTATAAAAGAAACTATCACTCCCTACATTAGGGAAGACTCTGAAATCTTCAGAGCCCATCACCATTTTTCCAGGACATTCACTCAAAACACACCATTGCAAGCAGATTCATTGCTGCAGAGGGTATAAACTGGGTGAAAACTCCACCAGAATCCCCTGATATGAATCCTATTGAGATGGTGTGGCATGCTCTGAAAGACTATATTCAGAAAGAAGCAAAACCAAATATGAAGTCTGACTTAATTGCTGCCATAAATAAATTTTGGTTCAATGAACCTATAGTAACGGCATGCAACAAGTACATAAATAGACTCTTTAAAGTTCATACATAGGCTAAAATTTAATGCCATAAAATGAAAATACTATACATTTCTGACAAGTAAATATAAACGTTTTCATTGGCATAACCATTTTGCTGCATTTTGTATTTATTATATTAAACTGAAAAATAAAACTGGGTGCTACAGTAATGAGTGTATCTATATTTATTAACAATCAACCACACATACCAAACATAGGTCACAAAAACACTGTAACACCCACTATATAGGGAATAATAACAGTTGCTCTACGATGTCTTTTGCCAAGATGGACACAATGACGAAAAATGCGACTTATAAGGTCATCTGAGTAATAATAAATACATAGTTGTGAGATGCAGCCTAAACTCACAATTGCAAGAATTAAAGTTGCAATTGTGGGGAATAAAGCCTCCAATTTGGGGTGAGTGAAAAGGGCAAAACCGGTTGGTCGGAAATTCCACCTCACACCATGTGAACGGAGGATGAAAAGAGATTGACTTATCCAACTTCTCCAAAACAGACGACTAACTTTGGTCCATCTTTTAAATCCATGGAACAAACATACTGCAAATACTGCTAAAATCATTAGATTAAAATAATTCTGATACTAATTACTTTATATTCTTTGCAAATTATATTTAATAAAATCTTAATTGTACTGAAAAGTGATCAGTAATTTATCTGCTTAGGCAATACATGGGCGTCACTTTGTTTTGTAAAGTGGTGGGAATAAAGATGTAGGGCTGGTTCATTCACCTTTTATACTTATTGAACCATACTGTAGCATGCATTGTGCTGTTTCTTTGTTAGATAGGATTTATGTACCCTAGTCAAAGTAGATTTGCTCAGGGGACTGTAATTAGGACTAGAAATCTGAATGACCACAATATTAATATAGCAATAAAGAATATACAGCCTACAATGTTTAATAATTAACTAATAATTGTTAATATAATATAAATTAAAATACTATTAATAATAATTATTTAAATGTGTTAATGCTTACTTTAATGTTTATGTTTACAAAGGATATGCTACAGTACATTTGTTATTATCGACCATCTAAGCATTACCAATGAGTAGACCACCATTGGTCTTGGCCATATAAAATTACAATTTATGAAAATTTTAACTTAATACTTTATGCTTTTCTTTTAGATTATTGGCTCAACCTCTGTCTTAGTAGGTTTTTTTTTAATAGGATTATATGGGGGAGAAAAACCTTAACATAAAAATATTATTTTTCTCCTTGGATTACGGTGTCATTGTTTGTGAAAGACAAGGAAGTGTGATAAAATTTGTTTCACCTTCATGGTCATTGTCTGTAGTAGCTACATTATGCCATGTTAAGCCTTTAGATTGAACTGCAGTGTTAATCTTGTCGAAATGAAATAAAAATTTTAACAAAGGTTTTTTTCCTCAATGATAACGAAGACCAGACAAAATGTGCATCATGACTATAATTATTTGTTTTTAATTTAATATATAATATATGTTTGACAAAAAATATGACAAAAATAATAAAGATTAACAATGCACTAACAATGTTTCTTGAAGAAAAATCTAGAAAGAATGTGCCTGTTTCAAATAATGCACTCATAAAGAAGTAATATAGATAACAGCAGGAATGTCCTGCTTGAACTGAGTGAGCTGAGTGAATGAAAAACAGTGAACTAAAGCACTTTACTAGCGGCTTATTTAACTTACCCAGACACATCCCAAAAAAGATTAATCAGATACGTGCACAACATAAATACAACATAAATACAACATAAATAAAATATTACAACCTGCATCTGCACAAAATGACCTGAATGCACAACTATATGTGATAGTCAGGATGTGTAGGCAGTCGTGGTCTAATGGTTAGAGAGTCGGCCTTGCAACCCAAAGGTGAACCTGAAGGTAGCTTGTTCAAGTCTCGGGCCGGCAGGGATTGTAATAACCAGCGCTCTCTTCCACCCTCAATACCATGACTGAGGTGAATCCCTTGAGCAAGGCACCGATCCCCCAACTGCTCCCCGGGCGCCGCAGCTGCTTACTGCCCCGGGTGTGTGTGTGCACTTGGATGGGTTAAATGCAGAGCACAAATTCCGAGTATGGGTCACCATACTTGCCCCCCCCAAAAAAAACAAAAAAAACAAATCATGTTGTGAATACAGTATGCTCTTTCTGTAACACGTGTTTAAATTAATACTTAAAATGTCTGAATATTTGGTTTAATTTTCTATTTTGTCAAAAAAATGTTATTTTAACTAAAATTAAATGCAATTTTAATTAGAGTAAAATTTACAAAACTGAATGAATATGGCATGACAAAATATTGATTAAATGTAAATTTGAATTTATTGAAATTTGATATTTTCATCAAAAGACAAAAATTATGACTAAAACTGTCTAAACGCAATAAAGCAAAGCAAAATAAAACTGAATGTTACAATATGTTACAAGAATGTTGCACCTATTTATGCATCGATGATCAAAAAAATAATCACTGATTAATAAAAAATACTATTAATAACTGAATTATTAAAGTTTTATCGGCATGTGCACAGTACAGATAAATAAACTTGAATAAAATTGTACAATAATTCTCTGTTCACTGTAAACCATTTTTTTTCAATAGTGAAACTTTAAATATAAGAAGAAAGTGGAATTCATTCAACGCTACTTTGAGGAAGGACATTCATATTTACATGTGCACACATGAATCAACTTTCATGCTGCTTGTTGCAAAATGGTTCTGAGAGAGGTTCACAAATCCACTGGCCAAGCACAAACAGATCATAGGCAGTACAAGAAACAGCACCATTTGGTTGGAAAAAGAGTATATGCTTTATACAGTACTTATATGTCCTGGCAGAACTCCTGGCATTATATATTTGTTCAAATACATATTCAAATATATGTCCGCATATTTGATTTGGTGCAGTTTTTATGCTATTCCTGACGCAACCCTCCCAATTTTGGGACCGGCACTGGAAGTGTACTGTCTTGTGCAACCCCTGTGGCTAGGGTTGGTTCCCTGGCTGGGAAATGAACCCAGGCCTTGGCGGTGAGAGCGCCAAGGCCTAACCACTGTTTCTCCAGTGACCCGATATCCTGGTGAAGTTATTTCACTAAAATTATATTCACTATTTTAAAGCTTTAAAATAATATTTTTGTGACTGGCCTTCTGGTATTTTGATGTGGTCTAATCTGGTCGCCCTTGAAAAAGGTTTGGACACCCCTGTAAAAATGCATCCATAATTATTAGATTACTGGAAGTATGTAAACATTCCCTGGAATGAAGTGAAGGGCACCGTTTCTAGATAGAGTTCCTGTAGCGTTAAATGGCATTTCCCACACTGCACCTCGGACTACAAACACGGGCTCATTGGACTACAACACACACACACCACGCACATTGTCATGTTCACAGTCACCGGATTTCTGATCACACACACCTGGACTCACTTACCACCACACCCTATGTAAGGACACTCATCACAACCATTCACTATAAAGTATTCTTTCAGCTGTGTATACAACTGAAAAACCAAGCGTTTGTTTGATATTGCTCATGGTTTTTGGATTTTGGATTGTTTTCTGTTGATTCTCCCTTTTGTCTGCCTTTTCTCTTTGACAGTCTGTTTGATCATCACCTGACTTTGTGCCTGTCCCTCAGCCTTGTGTTTTGCCTACTGTTTTGGACCGTTTTGCTATTTGCCATTTTTTTTCTTAAATAAAAGCATTTATTGCAACTGTCACCTTCTCTGCCACCTTACATTGTTTAGTAGATAAATACCCCATATTGACCTACATATTAATACTGTGCACATGTGTATGTGGAAATAACCTACCTGGTAACTCCGACAATACTCCTCTCTCAATAATGTGCTTCCTGTAGAGGGTCTTGAGGACTTTAGCACTGCCAAACCTCTTAAATCGACTCTTGACGTTGTTATAATACCAGTCCAAAGACTGGGCCCTCAAGAGCCTGTAAAAACAAACACACATAAGAATGGAGGAACAGAAGGCATTATACCATTAACAGAGTCTGATAAAGTAACAGATAAAGTAACCATCAATTTGTTTTTCTAAAATTAGCATTTCACTCCCAGCTCACATTATCATCTGGACTTTAACTAACCAGTGACTCCACCAAGTGGAATTGGTCCCCAGATATCATTCACAATTTAAGGTTCTATATTAATAATTTTTTTTGTATCTTTTTGTAGAGTTTGACATTAATCAAACTACACTATACCATCTTTTATTTCCAACCAGAAACTAAAAGCTGACTCTTTGAAATAAAATCAGTTCCGTGGTCTTCTGTATGCTTGGTTAGAATATAGTTAATTCATACCAAAGAACTGTGCACATATGATGAACAGATTATGAACCTATTAACACCATCCTCCAGCATACTGCTATTTTCAAATTATCATCCAATATCTGATTAGACTTAATGAAAGAATAATCTTTGAGTGTATTATGAATTGTGTATATATGTTTATGTTTTTGTGAGCCTTGGAGCATGGTGCTAAAATCGCTGAAAATTGAAGAAGAATTAAAAAGTAAAATAAAGAGCACCCTTTTGAGTTGTACCAAGCCTACCTCCCATCTCCTCATTTCCTGTTGAACCTGTGGGAGTGTCAAAAAATTAAAGCATTTTTTAAATTTAAATAAATTTAAATGTATTATTTATGTTAGCATAAATAATAATCTCATTTTTGTATTAATCAACAGCAAATCCTTGACCAAATTTAGCTGGGCTTCTTCTGCCATTGTTGCACTAGATTTATTTTCTGTTTCAGTGAACATATATTAACACACAAGCAGAAACTTGTGAACTCGTTTGGTTGAACCAAAACCTAGAAAATGATTTCTAGAAAATCATTGTAAAAATCTTGACCTGAAACATTTCCTTTAGACTTTAAATTTTTTCCATCTGCTGCAGAAATGTACAGTATGTGTTACTACAATATTTGCAGAGACTAAATATAACAAGCTCTATCATAGTATAAGGTGTGTGTGTGTGTGTGTGTGTGTGTGTGTGTGTGTGTGTGTGTGTGTGTGTGTGTGTGTGAGAGAGAGAGAGAGAGAGAGAGAGAGAGAGAGAGAGCGCCTTGGTATTTGAGATGTCTTTTTCTACTCTGTGTGTTATGTAAGCTATAAATTGTTGCAAGTGTATGACTGTGGTGCTGGAAAATGTCAGTGAGATAGAAATGGAAGTAGACAGACACAAAGTGGCTCAAGTCCAAGAAACAGAGGATTCTCAAACAGCTGCCAAGGGCAATCTCCCATCAAACTTCTGTAGATTCACCCTAATGTCCAATTTCAATTTGGCCCTGTCTTTCTTTCAAACTGGACCTGAGCTGCTGCAAATCAACAAAAACCAATGTCAATCTTCTTCATCTAAATTTCTATGCAAGATGATGTTCCACAATCATTCACTGTTTTTTCTTTTCATTCTTACACTCTCTAATCTTCAGTTTAATTTAATTAAGTTCTCCTTCAACCTCTCATATTAAGGTAACACTGGCCCATTTTTGCTTACTTTAAAAACCCTGAAGGTAAATCAATATAGCAACACTGTATCACAATAGCAAAGTCATAAGATGTCACACAAATCATGCAATTTAAAAGCTACAAATAAAGATTAGGATAAGGGATGAGTTTAGCTATCATATCTTGTGAATTTTTGTTTTGTATAAAATTCAGTGAAGATGTTCTTGCTTGTTAATATTAAAAATTTTAGTATGACATAGAATAGGATATACATGACACCCAGGGGCAATGATGATATATTGGTTTAATGTAGGGAAATGGCTTTATGTAAGCCTGGTTCATTGTAGTTCTAACAGAATAATGTTTCCCCATTGCAGTATACATATGTACACTCTTAAAAAGGTTTTTCTAGAGTTCTTTGGTTGACCCCTAATATCCAGATTTACATTCCTCACTCAGGTAACTACATAACTCCTGTTATAGACTATTCCTGTTTAACTCTGTATTACAGTATGTCTGTATTCTAATGTGGTATCTGTTCATGAAGCACAATTAAATTCTACAGACATACTTATTTGTAGCATAGCTCAATTGGCAGGGGAACCTGTGTCAGAATGAGGGATCATTGGCAATTTAGTGAACCAAGCAGCATCCACTGGAAAAGAAAGAAGAAAAAAAAACAACGGTTCCTCAAAGTTTCTTTGCTTGATTAACTGTCCTAGCTTTCAAAAGGGGTTGTATTTGGAACCTTCTTGGAAAAGCAAATTCTATGTCTTTGCTTTTTTTTTTTTTTTTACCAAAAAACAACAAAATGACTGAAGAACATGTCACTAAGGCGCTAGATTGAACTTTTTTTTATAGTGTACTGCTAAATTGCTGATACAACTCCAATGCATCACTATCATTTGGTGATAGATGTAATGGCTGAAAGATTTCAAAGCACTATGCAAAGTTTCTGGAGAAGCAAGACCTTCTGTCTGACAGAAGTAATTCATTTACCATGTATAAAAAGAATAAATAAGTAATTAAATAAATAAATAAGAGGACATTTTAAAGCTTTCATCAGTTACCTTGCCAAATATCAGCTACCTCTTACTCCTTGGCAAAATTTCATTACCATATTTGGCTTTCTCAGTCTTTAATGAATTGAGTTTCTTTCTCTTGGGTAAAATGAGTGCAGAGAAAATTTCTTTGTTATTAAACTGCAAATGAACACACAGGCTGGCTCTTAGCTGAGTTCTGCTATTGTTATCTGCTTTCTCTGTTGTTGTTGTTCCTCTTTTCGCTTCTCCTGATAGGGGTTGCCACAGCAGATCATTGGCCTGCATATTTGATTTGACACATTTTTTATGCCAGATGCCCTCCCTGGTGCAACCTTCCATAATTTTATCCGGGTTTGGGACCAGCAATGAGGGTACACTGTTGCATGGTTCCTTAAATTGGAATCAAACCCAGTCTGCAGCGGTGAGAGCACCATGGCCTAACCACTAGTCCTCCAGGGGCCCCCTATCTGCTTCTCTGTTACAGGGTCAGAAAAATACGTTCTATCAAAGAACCATGAGCTATTCACATCTGAACTCAATAAGACAATCTTAAATCTTCAAATTCTCAAATAATTGGATGCAAGAAGAATGGGGCTCAGTTTATTGTGGTAAAAGACAGGCAATCACAACAAAGGACAAAAACAACAACTGCTAACCAGGTAACATGCACAAGGTTGGGTGATGAGGAAACCAGATGAGGTATACCAAATCCTAACAAGATGAAAACCAGACTAGCAAACACAGAGGAAAGGCTCATAGAAAGATACCTGGAGAGAGACTTTGCAAAAGTGTAGAGTTCGATGGTTAACACTTTAGAATAAGATTCTTAAATAACCCAATAACTATGCAAGGGCTAATGCAATATGCAGAACGTAGAGGTATATACAGGTAATAAATAGGAGTGAGAGAATTTCAGCCAGACCCAGAAGATGAATCATATTAACCAGATCTCAAACCATGTAGCTAATAAAATAACCTAAATTTATATTTGTCTTTTTTTATATTTGTCTTTATATATAGATACATTCCTGAACAAAATCTTAAGACAAGGGAAAATATTACAAGTATTCACACTTCGCACTGGTGGATTGTAACCAGGTTGTAAGTACTTCTTCAAAATGCCAA
>CM074966.1:10128499-10143459 GCA_037577455.1 Pangasius macronema | reverse complement strand
CATTTACATAAAAAATATATGTTTTTATATTTGTGTGTGTGTGTGTGTTTATATATATATATATATATATATATATATATATATATATATATATATATATCATATATCATATATCACTTGCACATTCATGCAATTATCCAATCAGCCAATCATTTGGCAGCAGCGCAATGCATAAACTCATACAGATACAGGTCGATGTGTTGTGCTTCCTGTGATGATTTCCTGCTCACCCCAGCTGTAAAGAATGGTTATTTGAGTTGCTATAGCCTTCCTATCAGCTTGAAGCAATCTGTCCATTCTACTATGACCTCTCTCATCAACAAAGTGCTTCCATCAGCAGATCTGCTGCTCATTGGATGTTTGTTTTTTTTTTGTCAAACTAGATGTCAAAATCACCAAGATCACATTTTTCCCCAGTTTGATATTTTACATGGATATTACCTGAACCATTTGAGCTGTATCTGCATGCACTGCACTGCACTGCAGCTTCACTGGCTGATTGGATAATTGCATAAATGAGCAGGCGTACATGTGTTCCCAATAAAGTGGATGGTGAGTGTTTATATATGTATGTATGTATGTATGTATGTATGTATGTATGTATGTATATATATAATAAAAAATATAGCCAAAATATAGCCATCTGATGCTTAAAATGTTTAGGGTCCAAACACAATGGTGCTGTGCCCCTACCGCTTTTGTTAGGCTTTCTACTGGTTTTAATTATGCTTTTTCTGCCTTCAGTGCAGAAATATGAATTTGATTGTGCTCGTCCGTGTTGACCAACGTTTGTGGCTACATTTTTTATGGTTCCAGTGCAGAAGATGACTCCTCTCTTTCTTACCTGAGAGCATTTAATAAGCCTTCCACACTGTTTGGGGGCTGATCTCTGAGAACTTTAATGCATCCTTTCATCTGTTCAGTGACACAAATAGTGCAGTGAGGTTAGAATGATTATACTCATATTATGACAGTCCACAGTGACAGGCTTGATCTGAGCTTGATTTATGGTTGATTAAAGGTGCTATGTGTAAAAGTTTGCTTTTGTTCTATAGGAACAAGCATTATAGTTAAAAACAGCAGTGTCTATGTCCCAGCAGTATGGATCTCATACACTTCTCACTTGTCAATAAAATTCAAACACTTTTAAACTTGCTATAAAATCTTAACTATTAACCTATACCATTCCGGCATCAGCATGCATGCAAGAAGAATCTTTTGTCAGCTAAAGTTTACTCACGTCTATTTTGGAGGATTTGGCGAAAGCACCGACAGGATGTACATAGTCATAGAGGATGATGACGCCCACCATGACGCGCAAACAGAACGACACAGTGGCCTCACTGCTGAAACGGCTACGGTACTCACTGCAAAATGTCAAAGTGTCTGTGAACACTGAGATTTCAAATCAAATGCCATACATATTTTAGTTTATTTCAAATAAGGGAGGAAGAACAACTTACGGTGTCTCTAGCATGACTTTGCACACACTTGCCATGGTGCTCAACACATCTGTCGTGTTCTCAATAGGCAAGTTCTTGTTCTGTAGAAAAAGAGAATGCCTTTCTATATCATTTTGTCCTTCCCATATCTCACTGACAGGGCAAATCGGGTCTGTGTTGCTAATTTCTCACCTCAGATACAAACTTTGTCGTGCTATCACTCAAAGTCTTCAGCATGGGTGTGGCATCTGCATAAAATAGAGATATTCTATTGGCTAGCTCGTTGTTGACCTCGTTTTCTCCTTCTGCCTGCAAAGAAAGACATATTTCTTCTCATATTTATTTGCAGAAAAAGATGACAAGGTGAGAACGAAAGAGGACAGAACCTGTGAATCTTAGAACAGCTGACATCGTTAAGTCCAAAATATTACCAGAACAATAGGTTTGAACTTAGGAAGCAATCAATCAAATTAGATTACATACACAGACAGTTTTACAGAAAGATGAATGAGATAGAAGCACAGGGTTTACCAGTGTGAATATCTCATGGTTGCTAAACACTCCTGCTGCAAATTATAATAAAACACCTGCCTGTAATGTTCAGATATTCCTGAAGCAACTGATTAAATCAGTTGTATTTGAATCAGGTATATTAGAACTAAACTCTGCAGGATGGTGCAGCTCCAGGAGTAAGGCTGGCTCCCCTGCTAATACATCATTAATAACACAGCACATTAAAATCATCTCCATTTTTAATGTGTTATGTTATTAATTAAGTGAATGTGGTAGTCAAAAGAGAGGCTGATAAAGTGGTGTGATGATTAAGCACATGGTGTGATGGTCAGCCAATGCTTGACCTGTGCCAGAACTGAATGTTCTGAAAACAGTTCATTTTTTAAAATCTGATGTTTATTCCATACTTATTTACAGACTCACAGACAGTTTAATGTATTCTATCCATAGCTATCATTACATAACTTTAAAAAAAAAAAAAGCTGAGTGGCAGCCAGAAATTTGTTTTGATTCCTTATGGTAATTTTGTTCAATTTCATGAATGACTGAATTCACAGCAGAATAAATTACATACACCTGCAAATTCTGGTAGGGCCAAACCTAAAAACATGTCCCAAATTTAACGCTAGTTTAGTACCCTCTAGACTTAGTGGCTTATGGCTAGGGTTAGAGCTGTGTTACTGTGCTAGGGCTCTAGGGAGCTGCCATGGCTGAGGGGTCACTGAGTTCAGCAGGGAGGAATGAGAGGGGATTACCAGCACCACTCCTCTGGGATCAGCACGAGGAGTATCTCAAGGGTGAATATTAGGCAGATCTCAGTTCAGATTTTATGTCCCGAGAGAAATGCATCTCAAGGGAGAGTGTATATACAGTGGTTCAGGTGCATGAGTGTGTGTCCTCAGTGCACTTCTCAATGTGAGCACCTCAAACATATCTGACCTATGGAAGCGGCTGTTTCTCAGTCTCAGTGGTCCCCAGAGGGGCGTTTTGGAAGCGAGTGTGTGATGGATATGTGGTAAAGGCAGCACTTCTACAGATCCACATACAAAGTCAACCAGTGAGAATGGAATAGGAAGTATAGTAGAATAGGTAGAATAAAATGGAATTGGGGCACAATATAATATAATGTTGATGGGGGCTTAGCTTTCTATAGATACTTACTGGGACATTATTAATTCTCATACGGTTCAGAGTCCTCCTGTAGTAACTAAAGTCGTTCTGGATGGAAGGATTTGTCATCTGAGGGGGAAAAAAGACAAAATCTATTAATAATCATGTAAATGTAGCTTTTGTGTGTGTGTGTGTGTGTGTGTGTGTGTGTGTGTGTGTGTGTGTGTGTGTGTGTGTGTGTGTGTGTGTGTGTTTTAGTTGCGTTGCGCTACTGCATCTACCTTTTGCACAGAGTCAGCTATTTTGTGAGGTCTTCTAAGACAGGACCATTTAACAAATGCATAATAAACACAGCTTAAGACAATTTGAAATGCAAAGCACAATGATAGGGTTAAACAAATTATGACTCTTTCGGATTGACAAAATGACCCTGTTTTTCTCAGCATTCGGCTCGTTTTTCTCTATTTGCTCCCATTAGCAAAATGTGAAAAAGCGAAAGTTAGGTTGTCTGTGTAAGGGAGAGTATGTAGTGTAGGAACAGCTTAATACAGCATGCATGATGGTTCCAATATATGATGGTTCCAATATATAATATTAAGATCAGCTGATATCAGTGTGAGGTTCAATTCAATTNGCAGCTTTACAGAAATAAATGGATTCACAAAAAATATATTGTAAATATTTGAACTTATCACTGTGAATTTATCCCTAGGTCAGAAAGAAGCATAATTTTAAATGGGTAGTTTCCTCAAATGGACAACGAGACTATGAGCTTTCAAAGAGATGTCACATTCCTCTCCTCATAATGTCTCTGGTGTAGCAAATCATATTTGCGTCCTCGACAAAATGGCACAGATGCTTTGGCTAACATGAGGTTTCAGCTCATTTGCATCACATATAAAAGATGTTATTCAATTCTGGCTAGTTTTTGCTCAGTATGTGGTTAAATGAGATGCAATTTTGTGTTATGCTAGCATTATGACAGGTGTACTTTGCTCAGTTTTGTCTGTTTCTAAATCCATATTCTCAAAAGATCTGTGCGTGTTTTGGGAAATGGGAGATTGAGTAGCACATGCTGCAGTTACAGCATCAAAGTGTGCCACACCCCCATTAAACAGTAGAATTTCACATTTAAGTACCTGTTCTAGGAAAAAGTTTTTTTTTTTCTTTTTTGTGAAAGTCAATAGAGTGTGCTGTTTCTTCTGGGTTTTGGTTTGCCTACTGAACCTACTTGTCTGACAGGCAACAAGCAATAAAGCAAGACACATAATCTGCTTGTACCTGGCACCTAGGCTAGAGGTCTGTTAACCCCTGAGATAGGTTAACTTTTTAGGATTCAGGAAGCACAATATTAGGGTTGATGATTTGAGGCAGTAAAATCAGATGGCAGTAAAGCATGTTCCATCAAAATATAAATGCAGCATATATAAGTTAATAAATAAATAACCAATGGACTGGTGTCCCATCCAGGATGTATTCCAGCCTCTCGCCCTGTGTTCCCAGGATAGGCTACTGATCCAGTTTGGAACATGACATGTATAGATTATGTTATAAGTAGGTCTTTGTAGGAGCTGTTATCATTTTTCAGGGGTGCGGTCTGTTACTGTGTTGACTGTGCCGAGTTAGACGGTTTATTCTAGCCCTGTGTGCTGAATTATACTGGCAGGCTAAATTAGGTCACAGTACCAAGCTGACGCACCAAGGAGGGCAAGGATGGATGGCACGCCACCTTGCACCCCCTACCTGTCTGCTTTTAGCACCCCCATCTGGGAGAATCATTAATTGGGCCATCTTATCCCACTGCCCCGGGGTGTAGTGTGTGTGCGTGCGCGCATGTGTGCGTGCATGCGTGTGTATTCTAGCATGGAGGGAGTGAGAGAGAGTGGGAGATGGCAAAGAAAATATCTTTGGGACAAACAAGGCTCAGGCTAGACAGAAGTGGATCTGATTGCTTGTGACATATGAGGTCAGCTTCTGTGACCACATTAGCTAAAATACAAGGCAACCCTTTAAAGTTGCAGCAGTGTCTCAAACACAGACATGCAGGTCGAGTGGAGTGGATGGATGTGCACAAACTAACTGACATGACGTACGATACTGATAAAGGGCACAGGGAAATATACAATAACTTAAAGTGATGTGGCTTTGTTGAAGAAAGAGGCCTCTACTGTGCCACTGGAGCATGTTTTTCTCAGAATTTTTAAGGGTGTGAAAAAGACTGTAGGTGTTGCCAAAAATATTGGTGGCCACAATGTGACACGGGGAAAATAAATATCTCACTTGCCACTTTAATCCAACTGTAGATCCCTTGGGTATTACGCAGGTGCTCTACTACAAACAATCTTCTCATTAGCTAAGTGCTAATCGTATTATCCTGCAATTACTGAGACACTGAAGCTTGTTAAGCTAATCAGGCTGGTCATTAACCAGCATCTGAGGAAAAATGGTCCTCTATTGTGACCCAAGTGTTCAGAGCTTACATATCTAAGTAATGATTTTTCCAAAAACATTCACTTTGCTAAGTAAGGAATAAAACACGACAGGGCGTGCTGTCATAGGAAAATAATCAGTGGTGGGGTGGGGTTTAGGACACGTTATACATCATTTTACTTTGTTATATTTAATGTTGCAGCATGTCTGTGAGACAAGTTAGTTCCCATCGTCACTGCTCAGCCAGGTCCATAAGTATTTGGACAGTGACATATTTTCATACTTTTGTCTCTGTACACCACCACAATGGATTTGAAATGAAGCAATCAACATGTCTGTAGGAATTACAGGCGTTTTTTTACATATTCCCTCCATTTTCACCAGCCCCAAAAGAAACTGGAAAATTGACTGAGTTTCATGGCCAGCTGTGGCCTGTTCCCTCCTTATTTCATGACATTCTTAAAAAGAAGGAAAGCACTGGCAAGCTCAGCAACACAAAAAAGGCCCATAAGACCATGGAAGACAACTACAGTGGATGACTGCAGAATTCCTTCCTTGGTGAAATAAAACCCTTTCACAGCATATAGCCAAGTCAAGAACACTCTCGAGGAGGTAGGCGTATCATTGTCAAAGTTATTCAATCAAGCGACGCTTTCATGAATGTGAATAAAGAGAGTTTACTATTTAATATTTAAGATACAAACAACTGGTAACACTCAAGAACAGAAAGCCCAGATCAGACTTTGTTAGAAAACCCCTAAAGAAAGTCTGTCCAGTTCTGTCCAGTCTGTAAGATTCTCTGTACAGATGAAACCAAGATTAATATTAAGTACCAGAATGATGGGAAGAGACGAGTATGGCGAAGGACAGAACGGGCTCATGATCCAAAGTATACCACATCATCTGTGAAACATGGTGGAGGTAGTGTTATGGCATGGGCATGTATGACTGCCAACGGAATGGATGAATTATGAAGGATGAGTCCTGAAGTGTACAGAGCTATACTTTCTGCTTAGATTCAGTCAAATACTGAAAAACTAATAGGATGGCGCTTCACAGTACAGACGGATAATGACCGGAAAGCAACCCAAGAGCTTCTTAAGGCAGAGAAATGGAATGTTCTTAAATGGCTGAGTCAGTCACGTGACCGCGACCCAATGGAGCAAGGTTTTCACTCACTGAAGACAAGACTGAAGGCAGCAACTGAAACAAGCAGCAACTGAAGGCATCTCAAGGGAGGAAACTCAGCATTTGGTGATGTCCAAATGCAGACAGGAAGTCACTCACAGCAAAGGATTTGCATCCAAGTATTAAAAATAATCCTAATATTTATGACTAATTTGTCCAATTACTTTTGAGCCTGTGAAAATGGAGGGATTCCAAAACGGTTAATGCAATATTTTTGTTAAACCACCTGGAATTAAACCTGAAAGTCTACACTTCAATAACATCTTGATTGCTTCATTTAAACCCGTTGTGGTGGTGTACAGAGGCAAAATGACAAAAAGTGTGTCACTGTCCAAATACTTGTAGGCCCGACTGATAAAAATTCCCTGACCAAGCTCTGTTTTTCAGGTTGTGGGAGCCAAGGGAGTAAAATCAAGACTCAAGAACTTATCGGTGATGTGGTGTAATACTGAATAAAAAAAAACACAAGGAGAAAGTTGTTACCCAATGAGTTTCATTTCTAAAACAAAATTTGAAATAAAATTCTAAAATTAAAATGAAAGTGATTGAGAAATGAAGGAGCTGGCCATTCATGCTCAGAGTAAAATTCTTTGCATGTGAATGGCACAGCCCTGAACACAGTCATTTATTAGCCAATCTTTTTAGCCAATTTCTATAGACTATCACTGATTGCTATAATAAATCCTTGTAATTTAGGCTATGCAAAAAAGTCCCATAATTAGAAACAATTAAATAAATATTTAAATGTTTAACCATCCAAACCAACCCTAGCCACGCTTTCCATTGTAAAGTCTAAAATTATAATATAGGAATAGTTAAATAAAAATGCACAACAGACCGTAATGTTATAATAGTAAGAAATGACATGAAGCAGAGGCCATTACCACCCTGAAGTGTATTATTTTCATAAAACAGCACGGTCCTTACAGTGCAATTTCACTTATACCACAGCAATTTGCCAAAAATTACAAAGCTTAATTTATTAATGAATGACACATTACACTTATAGTTCATATTAACAGTTTATAGTTATATTTAATGTTGTGGATGTCTATAAGAATAGTTAGTTCCTGTCATCACTTACTTTATAGCAGCTATAAACTGCTATCGACAGCCAGCACTGCTGTTCATCAGAGCTGCTGTTTTAGAAAATTAATCAACACCTTCTGACCAATCAGAATCGAGAAATCAACAGCACTGTGGTATAAGTTATTACATTTCTTCAGTCTGTGTGTTTAGTGTGTTTGAGGTGTGTGAGCCACCTTCAGCTCGTCAAAGCGGAGTGTGAAATGCAGGATCTCAGCAAACTGCTTGGCAAGGGCCTGCTCGCGCTCCAGGTGCTGTGTGGCGTCACTGTACGCCTCGTTGGTCAGGGCTCTTAACAGGCTGTGTAGTGCTGCTTCTGCAGGGTCAAAGGTCAACAAAGGACAAGGTTTACAGACCCAGTCATATACAGTTTTAAAAAAAAAATTCAAAATGGAATGAAGTCTTAATGTCTTGATATATATAAAACATGAAATATGATTATTCCTCACTGTGATATTAATCAGAATAAATATACAGAAATGCACAAGCTTGTTCAGTAGAATCACTGCTTTTCTGAGTGAAGATTTCATATTAACGTTTTATTATTACCAAATTTATTACCAAAATCAATGAGATGAGAAATTAAAATTTGAAATTACTTTACTGAATCTATCCATTGGCACATGCTTTTTTCAAGAAAGAAATACGGAGGCAGTGAGTGTGTGGATACCTTAAATAAGCCTGACTTCATGAGATCTTGTGGTTCACTGTTACGCTAGATGTCTAAAACCCTTAAGTGAGCAACACTTAAAAGCTGAGCTTAACCTACATCTTTCGTTCTTACTGTCTCCCTTTATCCACAGTGTAAACACACAGCGGGCTTCAGAGCTTACATTACACAACATGACTTAAAGTATAGTTACGTTGTCAAAGACAGGCTGATTCTAGCTAACTTGAGCTGCATCTTTCATCCAAACTGGCACTGGAATAACATTGGGGCATTGAGGCATGAACTTCATAAACATAACTGTTTTGGGCTTTGGAAATTTAAACAAATCGTGTAAAATGAGTCATATTATTTAAAAACGGTATAAGATCTACAGTTACCCATGGTGACTGCACAGCTCCAAAAGTCTGACACACAAAACGACAGTCAAAATAGATCTGAGACACAGAGAGCCTAGCGCCATGGCACGGGGGGGATGCTGGGGATGGGGAAGTGGGGGGATGTCACTTTATATCAGATCAGTTTGGCCCAGAGCATGCTGGGATGTTGTAGTGAGGAGAAGAACAGAGTGAAGAGGCAAGTCAACTGAACATGGGGTACCTGAGGGTAAATGTACTTTCTGAAGCAACATGTGAGGAATGCATACATTTTACGTAACGTGACAGCATGTTTATGTATAATCACTGAATTGAAAAAAAAACTGTTAATAAAATAATCAACTCTGACAGGTCAAGCCAATTTGGACCTCAGTGTTTGGATCATCTGCCAATTTGCCACGAGACAATTAAAGGGGCTAGTGGCACGATTAGTGAAATTACCCGACATAGCTTGCAAGACTGACCTACTTTACTGGGTTACATAACACATGGAGGGTGAGGCTGTGGATTACATGGATTAGAGGGACAAGGGCAGGTTTCAATGAAAGACCCTGCCTGGAGTCTCGCCATGTTTCTTGTGCAATGATGCTAACACTAATGGTGTCCGAACAGTAGTAAAGGGTCAGGAGGCTGCTCATGGCTTTACTGCTCATGGTTATCTTTTTGTTTGGTCACTCACAAACTTACAGCCTCTAATCTATCACTTGGGACTGTATTTGAGACAAAGGAGTCTACAATCTCATCACGAAATACAGGAATATACATTTTAAAGTATTTCTATTAAACAATGATTAAACAATTTCTATGAAAGTCATAGTTACAACAGATTTATGAATGCCTTAGAACATGATATGAACTTATTCTTGTAGCCTTATGAACACCTTTAGGTAAATTGTTTCTGGTCAAATACCCTTTAGATTAGCAGCCTGAAATGGTGCTTTCACATAGAGAATTGCTGCATTATCTATGGCACACACAGCCTCTCCAGAGTCTCTCAGGTATTTGTGTGAGTTTACGCACATATTGTTTGCCAAAAGGTTCCCAGTTGAACAGGCAGGTTCCGAGCAAAAAATATCAACACAGATATAAAACACAAGGCGAGAGGTGTGATAGTGTGATTCCTGACATCTGTGACTCTTTTGCCCTTTTCAAATCTACAGCCTCTGCATTATATTGTAGCTGCTCAGGGTCGTGCAAAGGAAAGCTTGGTTACGCAGCCACAGATCTGACTGTGAGGAAACATGAGGAGTTACCTAATCTCTGAGAGAACTCATAGAACTTTTTGAGTTTGCCCACAAGGGGCAGGACCGCAGTCCAAGCCTGGTCCTGCAACGCCTCATCGTTGGGGTTCTGGATTGCCTGAAGAAATAAATAAATAATATCAGAGTTTCCTTCATAACTAGACCCTATAAACACACCAGTGTGAGGATAAAGGTTATCAGAAGCAGTGCTGGAAGATGGTACATCGATATGGAAATGTAACACAAGCTTTTTAACACACTATTTTAATCTAAATAATCTCATAAGTCACAAATGTCAGTGGTGCTTTTGTCTTTGACATTTCTTTTAATTAAGCTTTGATAAACAGTGTGTGCATCTTGTTAACTATAATTAATGGTTTTCTAACAAAAAAGAATGCAGTGTGAATTAAAAGAGAAAATAAAAGGGTGCATTCATTTCCATTCACCAGTAGCCATGGCAAAGCTGGCGTACTCTGGCAACCGAGTTGGTATAGCAACAGTCACCGTGGCAACATGATCATCAGTCACATTGACACTCTTTCTGAATAACTCAAAGGCATGATCAATTGGCAAACTGAATAACACTACATGGGATGCCTGATCGTTTGGAGCTTTTCTAGTGTGTGTGTCTACACACTTCAAAAATAAATATAACAAAAACCCATAAAATTCAGTAACACTGTTGTTGTATTCATAAAGCCTAGATTTACTTTCAATGGACCTGCAGAGAGGTATAGATGTGTGGTTAGGTTTCTATTCATATGTTCCACAAATATTTATATTTCTAGACAGAAAGGTGAATTAACATGCCTTGATCAACTGCTGTTTTGAATATTCTTAAGCGAAACAAACAGATTATGCCATTGAAAAGCACCAGCCAAACATTAAAAGGCTAAATCTGTCAAAAACCACATGTATGTTTTGACATACTTTTTACTGCATACTTGTAACAGTTTTTGCAACTATTTTCTAGTATGTGGTTTTGAACACAGCCATAAATACACAAGAATAATCATTTAATACACCCAACCAACTAAAAATACAGAATTCTTTAACCTTAGCCAACAGTAAAAACTTTTTTTTTTTTGCAACATCCATGAATATTTTCAGTTTTCAAGCATGTGCCGTTCAGGCTTATTAATAAGCAAAAGCAAAATCTGAATGAGAAGTGGTGGATCTGTGTGTACCTCTCTTATCTCTTTCACAGCTCCGTTATAGGACTGAAGTTCATCGAGAACCGCTCGAGCATCCTTTAGGACCACATCCACTTGTTTCCATGTCTCTCGCTCTGCATCCGTGGGCTGTGCATCTACAAAACAAAAGAAAAACATACTTACTATCAAGCAGACCTGAAACCTTAGGAGAAATTCAGGCTATGATAAGGTATGACATTGTATTACATTCATTTTTTCCAGATTATATTTAAATGACTTGAATAGATGAAAATTCATGTGTGGCCACCTTAGAATGACTCACACTAAATCGTGCCTTAAATCTGTACAGGAACAGTTAAGAACAGTTAACATGCATCTGGATCTAGTATACAGGACAAACATATAAGAAGAAACATATATAATTATTTTAACCAACAAGATGCATCAGGATTCATAAGATGTCACGATATTATCCAAAGTAACAAAAACATACGTATCTTAATGTATGTTAAGATATAAAATATTGAAGCAATCAAAATTCTATCAGAATAAAAGTTTACATCTCCCTTTCTAAATATTGGCTTATAAGCATTGGCTTATGACCTGATTTCCAACACTTACAACCCTTCTAACTCCCTCCAACTGCCTGAACAGCTTTTGAATCCTCCTATTTGTAACATCTGCGGACTTAATTAGTAGTTAGTCATTAATTAATAACTAATTAACAACTAATAATAACTAATTAATTTG
This sequence comes from Pangasius macronema, assembly GCA_037577455.1. Classification (NCBI taxonomy): domain Eukaryota; kingdom Metazoa; phylum Chordata; class Actinopteri; order Siluriformes; family Pangasiidae; genus Pangasius; species Pangasius macronema. The sequence continues at coordinate 10,131,501 of CM074966.1, read as the reverse complement.
TTAATTGATAACTTTCTGAATTGTTTTGGGGTAAATTTTGTACTCATCTGTACTTCTGCTGCTTATGATGGCTGATGTATGATGATTTTATCTCTGTTTGTAATGTGACATGCTGAAATGTGTGTTTGTGTAGCATCTAACAGTTTGGAGAGAGTATTGTGTGACATTAAAGCTTTCTAAACTACTCAGTGTATTGAATCATATCTTTAAAATATGAGGCTTTCAATTCAATGTCATCATATGTAACAGTACGTTCATTGGACTGCATAATAACGTAGGCTATCTATCATGCAATACTGCTTATATTACATGAGGTGAAATAAACGGGGATTTTAAACATAAACATGCTTCTCCTAAGCAGGTTGCCTTTCACAAGCCAATACGCTAGCATACTTGCGTACTAGGTTATTAGCTCGAGAAAAACAGTAATGGCTTTCGTGAGCAGCAGGAGCTGGAAGATTCCCCAAAAGTCTTTAAGGTTTGGTGTTTGGCAGCACTTCAGCTTTCTCGGAAGACAGTGACAGCGGGTGAGCAGACCATGTTAACACTGCAAACATGCCTGACATCACCTTTTGGGTTCGCCTTTAAAACTAGAGGAAAACGTGAAGCAGCGCACACGCGCACACACGCACACACGCACACACACACTCACACACTCACACACACACACGCGCACACACACACACACACACACACACACACACACACACACACACACACACACGAGCACAGCAAACTCTCTGCTGCAGACTTTCCTTGCTGACTGACTCTGGGCTAAAGAAGTCACTGCAGCGTTCATGAAGTTCACATTTGGGTTGGGTTTATATTTGGTAGTGGAGAACGTAGGATTCAAAAACACTTCTAGGGCTACGGAGAGGTATGTGACTCTGACAGCAGAGTAGCGAAGAGCAGGATAAGAATAGCCCTGTGCTTCAGACATGGCACCCAGAGCCACAACAGCAAAAGCTAATCATGTTTAATTTTGTTCCATTCCAATGCACAGTTCTTGTTTCATGCTGCTAAGAGTCTGAATGGCTCACTTTTATAACGTTGAATATTTCAAATCAATTGAATTTGTATTCAGTGTATCATTCCACCCTTATAATCTATTCATGTAACCAAGTGACCGATGTTCCACAATAATGGCAGGCTGAGTAAGAGCTTCTGACGTTCTTGCTCAGATTAGGCTGAAACGACAGGTACCAGCTTCCCAGTGCTGTTATCCTACATTCCTGGAGGACCACAGCAGTGAACAGTTGTGCACTTTCCCACTGTAACACAGCTGATGCACCTCATGGAGGATTTGCTAATTAGCAGATGAATCAGAGATTTGTGCACTAAACACTGCAGCGCTGCGACCCAGCAGGAAACACATGTGCTCTAATCAGACCTCCACAGATGAGCTTGTTCTCATTTATGGAGCAGTAAAGCAAACTGAGGAATTTTAAACACTGGAAACTTCAGGCACACATCTAAGGAGCAGTCACGACCACGACTTTGAACTAAAGTGGGCTTTAAATACAGAAACATTTTTTAGAACCTCAAGCCTTTCACTAAGCACACTTATGTAGTTGATGCTAAATTTATGTACGAGTGCGTATGGCAGTGAGCACCCAGCTGAGAGACTATGACATTCTATTCTTTAATTTAAGGGTGAATATAATATTTGATTGTTGTTTATTCAGGGAATTGTTCTTGATTGCAGCTTATTTTGACTCCAGACATTATGCCATGGTGAAAGCAGTGATTTAGAAAAGACCTACAGTAGAAACTCATGTTGGAGGCCATAAGGAAAATTTGTCTGTTCATAGGTTGTCAGGTATGAGTTGTAAGATGACATAAAATTCTGGTTTTATTATTACTGCATAAATTCATTATTGATTAGATCACATTAAAGGACTATTTCAAAATTTTTTCCAAAGTCTACCCCCGGCACCTGTAGTATATTTACAATTACAAGAAACAAAACCAGAGAAAGAGAAAAAAAAAAAACCTGTAATGCTAGAAATTCATTTCAAATGGATGTATAAGGGCACTTGTTGGGGGCACTCAATACGTGATACGAGTATTAAATCTGCATAATAAGGGTTGGGACTGCTTTTTCCTGAAGGAATAATTTATGGTTATGCATAGCTATGTGGGTCTGATTGCACACAGACACTCCAGTTTTTGTATAAAGGTACATAAGGATAGCGTGCTAAAACTTTCTCTCATGTCTGTCTTCTCCTCAGACATGGTAGAGTGTCATCATTTGATGTATTATAAAATTGCATATTTAACGAGTATTCAGAGATGATGAATACCCAATAGCCCAAAAGTTACATCAGTATTTACGTGGGGAAATTTACACATATTCAGTGTCCATTTGTGGACACTGCGTCCAATTTCTGTCCAATGTAACACAGTGTAAAATAAAATAATTTAAAAATGAAAAATAAAAAGATGATATGAAGGTATTTGAATGAAAAGATGGCAAACACTGAAATAAACATCTAATAGGTTTCCAGCCCATTGTCAAAATATCACCATATGAATAGTCTTTGATGTAATTATCACTTCCAAACAGCACATCCTATTATATTGCTTTTATTTTATATTATGTTCCGACAGTTACATGTGCACAACTTAACATAGCCACGAGATNATGAAACTGTAATGTGTGCATGCGATGTAGGCTGTTTTGTGAACTTCACCCAGTGTATGTAACTCACGAGTAACTTCTGAATAGTCTGCAGATATAGCTGAGGTCTGAAAACTGATGTGTGCAATTTTGGTATAAAATACTCCCTCATCAGGGGCAGTTCCTGCTATAGGCAACATAGGCATTTTGCTATGGCGGCAAATACACAGTCAGGTATACAGTCAGGTCCGAAAGTATTTGGACAATGACAGAGTTTTTGTGATTTTGCCTTTATACACCACCATAATAGATTTGAAATAAAACAATCAAGATGTGATCAAAGTGTAGACTTTCAGTTTTATTTTAAGAGGTTCCACAAAAA
>CM074966.1:10103528-10128399 GCA_037577455.1 Pangasius macronema | reverse complement strand
TTAAAATTATGGTTATATTTACAATTATGTCACTTTGTCCAAATACCTTTGAGCCCCTGAAAATGGAAGTACTTTGTGTAAAATGGCTGTAATTCCTAAATGGTAAATACCATATTTTTGTGGAACCTCTTGAAATAAAGCTGGAAGTCGACACTTCTATCACCTCTTGATTGTTTTTTTCAAAACCATTGTGGTGGTATATAAAAGCAAAATCAAAAAACTCTGTCATTGTCCAAATACTTCCGGACCTGACTGTAGGTGCTCCTGAAATCATATGGTGTGTCTGTGCCAGAGCGCCACGTAAGCAACAATGCTGCTGACCCATATGAAGATTACCATATAAACCAGTAGGCTATGTACACCATGCCCACTGTGTGTATGCATGAAGCATGAAACAAAAACAAACCGAATCTAAACACGTCAAATGCAATAATTAATGTGTAAAAATGTGTGAAGTTGCCATGTGCCAGATGCCATGAGGAGAACAGAACAAACTATTAAATACTGCACGATGAAGAAAACCCGAACCCTCTGGAGCACATTTCAGGAAAAAAGTATTTTATCATGAAGCATTTATAATTATTTTCTTAGATATATTCTGAAGTGCACATGTTGGCATGTTTGAATTAGGTGATGTTCCAGGGGGTAAAAGATGAGATGTTTCACACTGAAATGCAGATAGCTAGCTAGCAACATTTGCCTTGGAGGCATCAATCGGAAATTTCATCAAATAGATTAGGTCTGTCACTGCTCATTACTTCAGCTCTGAATACTGTCTGAAATGTTTATTGATGGAATTCATTCATTTGTTTCTCAGTGCAGGAAACCATATCAAGTTTACTGCTTGTGTTAATTGGACATACAGTACAGGTATTACAGTAATCGGACATACAGTACAGTGGATCGGCATTAGGTTGAAAATGCTTGCATTTTCTTTTAAACATGCTTGTGCTTGAGGTACATTAATAAGCACAGAATCTCACTTTCAAAATCGAGGAAGAAGTTGGGCTCTTCATCAAGGTCTGTACACGTCAAAACTTTTAGAAGGTTCCCCATGACAGGTACCTAAGGAGAGAAAGAGAGAAGATTGTCAGTTTAAACTGAAGATATGTATAATATTTGTATGCAAGAGACAGACTATGAAAAGAAGCATGATGAGAATCAGACTGACAAGTGGACCGAGGCATATTATGACCTCTTGAGACTCCCATCCAAAATGTGGCGCCTTTTTTGCTTTGTCTTTTTCTCGCTCACCAAGTGGTGCCAGGACCCAGATGTGCCACTCTGCCCCCTTCCCCCTCTTTGCCCCTCTCCAGACAGGCTGTGTGGTTTTCCTGCCCGAGAACACCCTACCAGATGTCATCACCAACCGCAAGCCTTGCCACACACACCCACACAGTGCATGTGAGTTACGGGAATCCCTGTGCTTCTGTGCCTCATGCCAACCGTGCGTGTCTGCTTACAGCTTAAACTCAGCTCCCTGTAGAGGGGCCCCAAGCGCTCAGTGTCAAAATTTTAGGAAATAAAAACACAACGTGCTGTCTTCACAGAAAGCGGTGCTCTAAATAGCTTTAGTTCTGTAGCCGCCTGGGAAAAGCGCACAGGGTTAAGAGCGTTGTGGTTAAAACCTAATTCAGGGGTCACATGAGAAGCCACCATGTCTTGCCTTTTCAACAAGATAAATTCATCATGATGAACCACATTACGTTACTCTGGCCACACAGAAACTATAATGCAAAATACTGCCTGACTCTTACCCAAGTGTCCTGACCCTACGTTCACATTAGAAAAATGACAGGCAGCCATTCATTTTTTTGTGTGTCGTGCTGTGATTTCAGCGACAGCAGCAAACAACAAAGTGACTGCGCAACAAACCAACATTTGAATTAAGATATTCTCAATTTTATGCAAATTAGCTATGACGGTGAAGCGTCAGATACGAACAATATGCACGAATGACTCTACAGACTAATCCAATGGCATGTGTGGTCCACCATTTCTTCAGGTCTTCCACTCACAATTTTAGTACATACCTGCAATTAATTCATTTACTAAAAATAGTAGAACCTGTATAGAGACATTGCTAAGAAAAACAAAACTCAGAAGGAAGGAACATATGCTGTGTTGGTGCCTCTGGTGAGTGTATGTAGCTAGTACAGTAACTTTGCTTCGCTAATCTGCCATTGAAGCTAGTATAACACAAGAGACTTGTCGCTTGGTAGTGTGAACATAGGGTGAGCCGTACAAAGTCAGTTTAAAAACAAGTACAGTGGGCATTGAAGCCAAAGCCTTCAGAGGTTTCTTGTGAAAATCTGCATCAACCAATATACACCAAAATTTGCATGTTTTTTTTGAGTGGAAAAAAAAAAACATACACAGTTTTGGGAATGAAAATGTACATTATGTTACACATATTTGCAGTTGTAAATTGAATGTGAGTGTTTCCTGCAACAATCCATAACATGAGGTAAAGTCAACACATGCTAAGTATTATAGCAGTATAGCCAGACTGAGATTGTGAGGCTTCATTTGGCAACCAACCAATACCAAGCAATTATGAAGTTCAAACCCAGTGTTAGCTACAGATTCAAGGCCAGGAATTTGAAACATTTTACAGTTGGGGGATTTTGTCGGTTGATTCTTAGAAAGCGTGCACCTGGGAGAGAACATTTTCCCAGGCTACCTTCTCGTCTGATGGGTGGTAAAAACCTGTGGCCTGCTGAAGACAAGTTCATGCAGACCTCTGGAAATTCTCACACACATCCCACACTTTATCAATGACAGATCACTGAGAATTTGCCTTCCTCCATGTGTGAGGCCAGTAAGAGAAAAAAAAAACACACAGGTGGTGAATAACTTACATAACTTAGGTATGTGGAAGGGCAAAAGATAGCATCAGAGGCAGGAAGACAAAGACAGAGAGTAACTGATGACACTCAGCACTAATGAACTGCTCATTTTCCCACACTAATAGTGAGGGTGTTGCATAATCTTCATCTCAGAGATTGTCTCCAAAACTATAAATAAGTTGTTTTTATTATTTTCCCCCAATTTTCTCCCTATTTTAGTAATGGCCAATTCCCACCCATCAAGCAGCTCTCCCTATCACATGACAGCTACCAACCAGGGAGGGTGAAGGCTATCACATGCTTCCTCCGAGGCACGTGAAGACAGCCATCTTTTCAAACTGCTCCTCATGCAATGTCAGGGGACAGTGAAAAACACTTGGAGGAAAGCGCTATCTACCCAATTCCACATGCATGAGCTCGCAGACACCCGTGATTGGCTAGTGTCGGTGTGATTGATAGAGGAGAGAGAGTATGCCACCCCTCTTTCCCTGGGAGCATGGCCAGTTTTGGGCTCCAGGCCACAGATGGCTGTGGCTTCATCGGGATTCGACCTCACAATTCCACTCGGGAGTCCAAAACCGTAAATAAGTTAAGATGCATTTCACAGTTTAACACACAAAAAGTGGGGTCCAAAAGTCTGAGACCACTAGTGAAAATGCTTGTATTTTGCATTCTTTTCTAATTTAATACAGCAATTTTCATTACAAATTATATTATTGGCAACAACTTGANAATCTTTAAAATATTTCCATGAATTTCAGGGTTTCTTTAATGACAGTGTGCACTCGAGCTGGCATGGTCTTGTGCAAAAACTTATGAAACATTTTAGCTCAAACATTTTAGCTCAAATCCAAATTCGTCTGAACACACGCTTCAACAGAAGGCATGAGGAAAATCTGTACAAAGCAGTTAACATGGTCAATATCACACATATGCTTACATTTAAATAGGGACCTAGAAATAGTACAGAATCTTGAATATTAAATATTCAAGATGTTGAAGATTTACTTTCTTTGTTTTAAATATTTCAAAATTCTAAAACCCTTTGTTTATCTGCAATTGAAAAAACAAAACAAAACAGCTTTTCATTGTGGTCCTGGACTTTTGGACCCCACTGTATGTAATACTCTGTTGATGCACCCAGGTATATTGACGAGTACCCAAGAATAATTTGCCCAATTTTTTTTAAAAATCCCATATTATTTACTAATGTGTTATGATAAACCAAAATATTCTGTTTCCAATTTATCTGTGACAGACACAGTTTCTTGTTGCTAATGATGTGATGGTACCTTGAGCTCTCTTCACCCACCTCAGACAATTTACCAATTACTAAGGAGTCACGGGCACCTTGGGAAATTAAGAAAACATAGATACTAATAAATATACAGATGTCTACTTCTTTTTCGTTTCTACTCTTGCATGAGAGCTATGATTTCTAGCTGAAATCTGTGTATATTTAGAATTTCACCGTGACTGTTTCAGGGTTGGGAGGCCTGCTGGCTAGTAAAACAAATCGATCTCTACTCTGCATTCAGTGTGCTACATTAAATTTATTAAAACACTATATCAGAGGGAATGCATATTTATTTGAAACAGATCTTTAATGGAAGTATTCTGGATCAGTCATATGTCTAGTAATTTTGATGGAATTGGAACACACTTATAAACTGATAAGTCTGGTAAATGTAGATATAATAATGGCATTAATTATAAAGTTAGAAAAAAGTTCATATTAATTTTATGTTAAATTACAAATAAATAAAGAGGATGGGGATGAAGTGGCATTGTCAGTTTCAGGAGGCCAAGTGAGTTAGAGAGAGCTGTGAGAGACAGAGAATGAGAATGCATACCCCATTACAGTCAAGCTCATGAAGGTGATCACACACACACACACACACACACACACACACACACACACAGATTCCCACCCAGGTATACATCAGATATGTGGGAAACACTGCTTACAATACAATGCGATTGTACAATACGTGCTGGCTATTTTGACATAAAATCATCTAAATGTATTACTATATAATTAAATGAGATGGCCAGTGAGACCCGATAAAGTCACAGTCTCATGAATGTCACGTCCCATGTTGTTATTATGTGCTGCACTTCTGATGCAATCTTTTGTGTTTTGTAAGACAGGCTCACATTCCACTCCATTTACTCAGTGAGACAATTTTTAAAAAACGTTTATGGTATTCAGGTGCTAAAGATGACTGCAGACTTTTGCAGTCACTCATGGTGAAGGTCACACTTGACTGGCAGTAGCATTCCAAGCCTCATGTGATGTCACTACCCAAAAGATGTCTTATCAAAAGTGTGGATTCAAGTTACGAACTTGACAATAAAAGTCTTGGAACTTGATTTTGACTCTTGACTGGATATGGCATTGGCCTACGATGTGAAAAGACTTGAGACACCTCCACACAGCCGAAACGCACTGGTGTTCAAACAAAGAAAGACAGAGTGGACTGAAAATATGGATCATCAAAAATCGGTTACATCCAGTGTCTTCTGTACATGCCCTACATTTTTTTTTGGACTGTTGTGTCTGGTACAGTTATATAATAATGGAATTAAGAGTAATTAAGTAATTAAGAGTATCTGAAGAACTAATAAACATGCGTTCATTATTTCCATAAACGTAATATACAATAGTTACTTCACCTGTGTAACATTAAAATGGCATTCATTTCATTGCAGAACATTTATGAAAGGTTAAGCCCTGGGACTTGGCTTTATTTGGAACTGGTCTTGCTGTGGGTTTTGGAAGCACAAGACTTGAAAAAACATTTTGTAACACGGGTAATGAGCACCTTTCCTGCTCTGCGCACACACATTTAGACAGAATTTAAGGTTCTATCCCAAACCACACAATGCACACTAAATAGTATGCCTCAATAGTAATGACATTAGTGGTGTAGTTGCATATTATTTCGTGCAGAAGTATGTAGTTTTTTAGACACATCACAAGCACTTACAACTCACAAAAGTATTATGAGAATAAAACAACTTTACTGTGCACATCATTGTAGCTGTCACAGTTACTGAGTATCAGATGAAAGAGCAAAGCTTGTCTTTTAGCTGCCGTCTGTCTGATCAGCCACAGTGCCCATGCATCGCTGACCTTCTGCGCTGTCACTGCACGCATAGTAGTGCTACTGGGTAGTGTTAGGCTAGTAAATCCTCACCAAACAATAAAAAGAAACAGATCGGATGAGAAGAGGGTTCTAGTCACTGCACAACACAGATAAACTGGATTTCTATCATTCACTAACTGTCCACCAAATTAAAGAACTAATATATGCCTTAAGTGTTCGGCAAAAGCGAAAACTCCATCATTCCTTACAGGTTACACTCTCATACTCTCTCGTCCTCCCTCTCCTGATTGTCTCCGGCTCGTGCCGCTCACCTGATGTGTGGCTGATGTTGGACCATGATGACACATCTGAGCTGTCGCATAATGTATGCATACAAAGTCCCTGCCAATTCCAACCTGACACACCTGACACAGCGCTGACTCAGCACTTTACTGTTACAGGACTGTAAGGGCAGCTCACAGCAGCTCAGGATCGTCAGACTGTAAAGCATGTTCTGCCTTGACTCGGTAATAATGCCTTAACTATTTAACCATGTGCACTGGAATTAGTTCAAAAAGACATTAGCCCTGTTGTGCATTAATCAATAACAAGCCTACAAGTATACAACTGTAACTGGGAGAACTGACATTGGGAGAAATCGTGGCGAGACAAAAAGAGCAGGGGCAGCAGGTGGGACAGATTATTTCAAATAGTGTGTGTGTGTGTGTGTGTGTGTGTGTGTGTGTGTGTGTGTGTGTGTGTGTGTGTATCTGGGAACAATTTAGACATCATTAGAGAAGACGGCTCCCAATAAACCAAATTAGTGGGTGAAAATTCAATTTTAACAGGGCAGAGGGGCAGAGCAAACATCAGTACACCCTTTAATGTGCTCCATCCTCACTTTAGGGATCTAAATACGCATTTAGCTCAACCCTCTGTGCTCAGTTCTTCAGCTGGTGAACTCCTGCTGTAATTAAACAGCTTGTGTGTTCTAGATGAATCCTAAGTCTCAGACAGCCAGAGGAAGAAACCATGAAAAAGAAAGAGAGTCAGGACAAGCCCATTAAAAAAAGGTATATTATCCATCATTCTGGTGCCTCGGGTTAGAAGAGATGTAGGCCATACGTATTACTGTCCTGACTGTGTCTAATACTCTTGATTTTGTGTCTAATACTCATGGCTGCAGTAATGTTGAATGATTCAGATCCCACATGCTATGTTTAGCTGCCTAATGTAAATCTATTCCAACAGCTTTTTGGCTAAATGACCCTCGTGTCACTTGAAAAACATTAAATATATAATGTGTCTAATTTCAATTAAATATACTAAGTGCCTGTGCCTCAAATGGTATTCAATAAGTTATACAGTCGGATCCATAAGTATTTGGACAGTGACACAATTTTCGTATTTATGCTTCTGTACACCACCACAACGGATTTGAAATGAAGCAGCCAAGATGTGATTGAAGTGTAGACTTTCAACCTTAATTGAAGGGGTGTAACAAAAATACTGCATTAACCGTTTAGGAATTGCAGCCTTTTTTTCATGCTCCTTCCATTTTCAGATCTAGCACACCATTACTCTTTATACTCTATGTAGTCAGCATATATAGTATATAGGAAGTCATTGGAGAATTTGTGGCATCCAGAAGACTAGCTACAGATGACAGATTTTACATGTGGCCTGAGAATGCAAAATCTATCTAAATATCAGCCAAATTCAAATTTAAAACATTAAAGTTTATGGTGAAGTTACAGTACTGCCTCTTTGTGATTTTCGCTGCTTAGGAAGCCTACATGACTTAGACCATCAGTGATTTAATGACACAAGATGCACACAGTGCAGAGCGACAGCTAATCTGCGTTCTGCTTGTGGCAGCATAAAATTACAGGCTCATTAATATTCAAATGCATGCATGTGTGTGTGTTTTTCTTCAGCCATGTCTAGAACATCAAAACACTCACAGACATGAAAGGACACACACTATGTAATTCTGGGCTACAATGACACACCCATGACTGAATCTTTCACTGTTGAGAGAGAGCTCACAGAAGACCAGGGACTAAATGAGGCCTCCCTCATGCCGGGTGAAGAAAGGAGGAAAGAGAATTGTCAAAAAAAATATCTGGATAAGGTATATGCCTTCACCAATCAGAAAATGTACTCCTATCAGTAGGTTACAGCTGCAGCTCTATAAATAAAAGCTTATTTCTTTTGTGAATTTCAGACCAGTTTGCATTGAGACTGATGATACTACATCTCATCCTCATTATGTTTTCATTTCGAATGATGTATTCATTTTCAGTTACATCACTACATTGTTTGTAACCGTATCTTTAAATCATTTCTAAAACAATTATTACATGTTTTACATCCTTCCTCTACATCTTTCTCCAGCCTGGTGAAAGGTCAGTGATACTGCTTTAGGTCTTGAGAGCTGTTTAGCTTGACTTGTTGACTTGAGTCTGTTTGAAATTCTCATGATGTACATACGACTTAAAGTAAAATTGTTTACTGTTTCAAGTCATTACACATCTAATGAGAGCATATCAACTGGGATACAACATTTTAAGCTTGCTAATAAAGATAACTGCTGACTTAATTAGGTCATTATATTAAGTTCAGTAGGGAAACATCATTAAATTAATGGTATGGTCCATGTACCTTTTGGTTATTCTATTATCATGTCAGTAACAGGAAAAGAAGGGATAAAAACATGAATATTTCTTAGATTATTGTTTCAAAATCCAGGCTCTAGAAAATAAAAACAAGTATTTTTTTTTAATTATTAGAAATAGCAGATATAAAATGTCAAACCATCTGTAATCCTGAATTCATCCATGCATGGGTTTATTTGTTGAGTTTTAGAAAGTTCAGAGTTCAGAATAATGAGTTTCAGAAGCAGCCTCCTGAGGAACTTCCTGTCCTCTGAAAAACTGGCTGTCTTACCAAATATCAGTTAAGTGGCTTGCGTGCATTCTGGTATAGATTTCAGGAAGAAATTAAAGTCTGGGAGAAAAACCAGAGGAGACTGAACCAAATATAAAAGGTGTAAATTGGAGACAGCCAAACAATTCACAAAATGCATTTTTCCTTAAAATACTATTAAAAAAAACTACACTAAAATAAAAAACAATTCCAAATGAGTGTGAAAAGGATATTGGAGAGTTTGTCACCTGTCACAGAATTAGGCGTTAGCTATATTTCACCGACTGTGGCTTAGCGAGCCTCTGTGAGTGTTAGGTGTTAGTAGGTTACAGTATGAATTGTGTCAGTGGTGAGGAAGTCTAAGATCAGAGTCCAGGCCAATAGGTGTCAGTGCTATTTACCAGCCTTCCCAGTGCTCCTACCCACAATGCCACACTCCCACTGCAATAAGGTCATGCTAAGGAGAACTAGAATGCAGACACCACCCTGATACAAGTCATACAAAGAAAGAAACTACTATGCATAAGCTTTTAGTTATGACAAAAATGTAACTCTAACTGAGAATATTTAACTCAGCTTTCGGGCTTCTTTGTTTTAAAGGTGGGATCACATAGTGGAACTCAAGACAAGAGTGTGTTTGAGCATGGTTTTGAGAGGACCTCCAGTGGGAGGAGTTGTATTTTTTTTTCTTTATTGGACTAAATTTTTTAAAAAGAATCTCTTAATGTTGACGTTAATGAAATGTTAATGTAAAATGCACCAATCATGTCAGTAGTGTGTGAATAGCAGAGTTTGTGTTTGAGTGTAAAGACCTAGTTTCTTGTTATTATTAGAATTTCAAAGTAGCACAGGAGACGAAACGTTGAAAGGTTGAGGCGCTGGGATATCTGTACTGCCCACTGCAGTGTTAAAGGCATGAAAAGCTTTGAAAAAGCACAAAAAACTTGAAGGATGATGTGTTGTGACTATAATCTCATTTCATGGTGATCTCAGAGGATATGGGATCTCTCTGCGCAAGCTCTCAGTGGCCAAAACAGAACCATAGGCAAGATTTTGGTGCTTGGCATAGCATCTACACCAGCCCCACCCCCCTGCCCCCTGGGAGATTGTGTGCTGGAGCACAGTAGCTATGGAGGGATATGAGGTACATGTGAGGGATCATCTGAGGCCGCGTGGTGCTTACGAATTCAGTCTTGTGCTCTGATTGGTTAAAGCCTGCGTTGCACTGTATCCATGGTGCTGAAAAAAGACTGAACCCTTGCTGAAGAGCCAATGAGGCTGCAGCCTGAGAGGTGGAGGACAGGAAAATAGTACAACTTAGAAGCCTGAGCATGAATACATGAATGGCGATGAGGTAATGTGCCAAAAAACTTCCACCCAATACAACCGCTCCACAGCAACAAGAGGAGATGGAACCTGGAGTTCAGAATATCCCACATTCCTGCGCGATTAAGAGAGTAGCCTCTACACTGGCTAGGCATGTGAACTGACCTACTTAGTGAATTGAGGTCAAGAAGTAAAAACAGGATAAAAATAAGAAAACACGTTTCCTCTAATTACTTTATATCTAATTGTAAAATTAATGCTTTTGTTGAAAAAAATGGGGAAAATTGGGCAAAGGTTTTATACGAGTTCATCAAAAAAAAAAAGAGATTTCCTAGTAGTATTCATATAAGCACTCTGCAAATCTACCATATAAACTGAATATCCTCACACCCACAACCTTACTCACAAGAACACCCCTCTGAATGAGTGGATGGAAGCCTTTGCACACACACACACACACACACACACACACACACACGCCCACACACACACACACGCCCACACGCCCACACACACACACACACACACACACACACACACACACACGGGATAAAGGAGAAGGGTGCTGGCATGGTGTTGCAGCATTGCAGCATGGGAGTCCACGTGTCTCAAAGAACTACGCTAGCTCTCTGGCGCCAGAACGACACATTCTCTCTCCCCTCCCTTTTTCTCTGTCACGTGGACACAGCCATGGAGGGAGAGAGAGAGAGAGAGAGAGAGAGAGAGAGAGAGAGAGAGAGAGAGAATAATAATAATAATAATACTCGATTACACATTATTGATATGCATTAGAAGCTGCATTATTAGCACTACAACTCTGATACACATTGAACCTTACGTAATTAATGTGAGGATAATTAAAGCAGTTCTTTTCCATCCCAATGGGTGACATAATTCTGATTATAAAGTGTGATGAATCCTATTGGCAAATCAGAAATAAACTGATTACTAACTCTATCTTGTGCTAGTGAACAAATCACACATTTGTAACTAGGACACGCTTAATTTAAGAGCTTGCTCATTTACATGAATGTAACGTACTGCTCGCTTTTTGCATTTCTGCTATTTTGATGTTTATGAAGCATGCTTCTTTCTTCTTACATTCTGATCATTCAAAAGTCTGACTGTCTGATTTACAGTTTAAACACATGCAGTTGCATGTATTCATTAAGCCAGCACAAAGTGGATCATAAGACAGATTCCAATTCAAGAGTGGAGCTTTTAAAAAGAGCTGACAGTGATAAAAGTGCCACAAAACTCCAAGTTTCCAGCAGCTAACCAGAAGCAAGTGTGAAATGTTTGTGCGAAGATGAGAGAGAGAGAGAGAGAGAGAGAGAGAGAGAGAGAGAGAGAGAGAGACTATCCAATTTTGGGACACCCCAAAGTCAATACAGAAAGAGTCTGTTAAAGGAATACTCTAGTGTTTTCCAACCTGGTTTTTAACCTAATCTCTACAGCATCTGTGTCATATGTGTGATAACAACAGACTCCAATTGACAAGTTTTACTGCTTGTTCATTCACTTGAAAATTACTTATAAAGGAAGTATAAGGGCAGTTGTTGGTGCAGTCAAAAAAAATCATGAAAAACACTTCAATAAAATCTTCATTTATTTCCAAAATTTGTAAATAAGACAATAAATCTGTATAATTTGTTCCTTCACAGATGAGACTACTTCTCATGATTGAAGTCATGTGTGTGCACGTTGTAGTCATGTGTATGCTTTCATTATGCTATTTAGAGTTTGTGAATGAATGAATTGTGTTCTTCTCCACAGGAAATTTGCCCATGGTTTAATGGACAAGCTGACCAAGCAGTCATCATTCATTCACATTTACATTACTGCTATCATCTGTTATGGTTACAGCTCACTAGAACACATGATGCACAACTCTCTGAGTAGTGTGTACGTTAGCTCTGAGGTCTGATTTATCTCCTCACTCAGTACGCTTAAATGAACTCTGAATATGGCCCATTTTGATCATGTCATTGACACCCCTTTCTCCCCACCCGCCCCTGGCCGAGAACATATTCCCCAGCTGTACCTCTATGAGGATGTGGCCTATTAAAGCAAACACAGAACTGCCTCAATTTATGATCATGCTTTGCAAAGACTAAGTAAACAGGATGACTTTTTTACTGTATTGCGCCAGTGTTACAAATATGGATGTACCACCTTTGGAAAAACAGTCTCTCTTTCTCTCATGTCTGTATTATCCTCCAGCTAGCTACTATGTTTATTTTTAAATTGTCGCATATCTTAATGTTTACTGAGGACTTCAACAACTGCTCTTAGACTCCTATTATCAGTGAGTTTACTGTTCTTTTCTCAGTACAGAGAAGTGTGGTGAAATTGGTAATTGTCTATGGTAATCACACATGCACTACAGATGAGATGGAAACAGATAAAGATGAAAAACACTTGAATATTCCTTTAAGCATTAGCTGATTACTTGGATTAAGTTTGTTATTGCCTGGAAAAATAACTAAATCTCCACTGCCCTACTGTGCTGAGGTCATCAGCCTTGAGGACTATGCTTGTTTCTCAGTGTTAATGTTAGCATTGATCAATTATAGAGTGAATATAATCTCCTCGACAGTTCTTCCAGACATACATATGCCTGTGCATAAGTGTGTGCTACAGTTTGCAAACATGTCCTGGGTGTTAATGATGTACTTATGCATGCGTGTGTGTGTATGTGGGAGGGTGTGGATATACGCATTTGTCCGCTGTGTTCTCCGTCTGCAGTAGCATCCTCAGCAGCAACAGCAGCGCAGGCGGTTTCAAACTGACCTAAATCTCCTGAGGTGCACTGGAGCATTACTAGTATTAGCCTGGACCCCATGACACTCATCCAATCAAAGAGGCAGAAAAACAGGAGATGACCCCCACATGCCACATCCATGAGCCACATGGTAAGGGATAAATGGGCAAGAGCTTGTTTGTAATTTATAGCTCCCACCATATGGGCTAGCATGAAGTAAATAGCTCCTTTACTGTCTGAAAAAGTCTGAAGTAAACAAAACAAAAGGCCCAATCAGAAAAACAGAATGCCATCACAGAATAAGCCTTATTGAAAATCAATCATAACTCCAATTATTTTAGCCAATATCACTGTATATTATCTGTTTAAATATTAACTAACAGTTAATCTTTTTCACTCTAGGTCAGATCCGCAGAAATGAGTTGGTGGTATGCGGTGGGATCTAACAGACCAGGTTCAGAGCAGGATTTTGGTTAATCCTTCCTTCAATAGCACCTCTTAGTCTTCATGGTACCATTCATGATCAAAGCATGAAACCATAGCAACAACACATAACAGGCCAAAACATGGCACCTTCACTGATGGACTGGGGAAGAATTTTAAGCCAAACCTGCACAAACCCTACAAAGTCTATTTAATCATCAAATACTCATTGTTTGCACTCTGTCGTCACTCTGTTCACATTTCAAAACCAACCTGAGCCACATAATCTTTTAAAAATGCTAACTTTGGTGATGATGCATGGGAGAAAATCGAGCCACAAAGGACTGCAGTTTATAAAACGTGTGTTTATCAGTGAGACTTTGTCGTAGTCTGAATTCAAGCAGGAGATGCTGTAACCTCACAACCATCGTCTCCTTGTTACATAGTTTAAAAACCCGGGGGAAAAAAAGGCAGCAAAGGTAGTATGTGACTGTGCCACTCCCTACTGCGGGGATCTGGCTGATGTGGCGGAAGAGTTTAGCGCAGGACCAGCATAGGGAAGTCGTCTTCAACCCCCACTCCACCCTACCCCCCAAACACACTTACCCTGTTATTCTTGTGAAGACCTACCATGACATCATTATTAATGCAGCTAATTTATGCTATGCTTGCACCTAAACCTAACCCAACCTTAAATTCAGTACCCCAAAGCAAACCTTCTGTCTATTTTAGTTTTTAAATAAAAGCTACAGCTCTCGTATTAAAAAAAAGCCATTTTCCTCATGTGGAACAGCCAAATGTCAACATAAGGTCAAAACTGTCAGATATTCCTCACATTTTGTTCTCACCAAGTTATAAAACATGCCCACACACACACACACACACACACACACACACACACACTGTTCTACTACTACCTTTGTATTTCTAGCATATTACTGTAGATAAGTAGAGCTACACCAACACCTAACTTTACCCTCGGTACTCATCTGTACTCTTTGTGTTTTACATATTTTCTTGGGCACCAGCTATAAATTAGCACCGAGGGTCTCAACAATGTCAAACTTGTCATGTATTTGTATCATGGACACATTATATTCACACATGTCTATATGCCTAAGTGTAAAATAGCATAGGTCACTTCCCTGTCCTAAAGCCCTGATGGCATTTTGACCATGACTCGCTCACCTTTATTACTCGTCCATCATACAGATATAAATCACATGAAGAGAGCCCAATGTAAATTCAGGTTAATGGTGCTAATCTGGTGAGGAGTTGAGATTTCTGTGCTAAGGGTGGGGCACTGGCACAGGGGTTTTGGTGCTGTGTTTGGCATGTAGAAGATTTGCGCTAAGAGGATTGGGATGATGTGTAAGGCACACAGCACCCTCTGGTGACCGTTGAGAGATTAAAGTATGGAAGATGCCACTCCCTGTCTCTAGAGTTGGCTCTACAAATATTTCAAAGTTTCGATATCAAAGGAAAGGTGGGCAGTGGTATGTTAGTGGTTAGGTTTCCAGGGTTCTGGGTCATGCTCTTTGAATGTGCCCTTAACCAACAACTACTCAGCTGGAAGTGGATTTGGATAAAAGGAAACAGCCTAACCAGGGGTTGCAAAAACTTTCTTCTGACAGTAGTATTTACACTGCTCTGGCACATTAATCAAGAGTTTGGTAATTCATTGATGGTGCAGTTGAGTGGCCAAACAGTACTGAAGCTTTTTACTACACAAACATTTTACTAGCCAGTAAAATGAGCTTAGGAAAACTTTAGTCCGGATGCACAGTGTGTGGTGCAGTAAGAAGCGTAGACCATCATTGGATGACACATTGCTAAATTAAAAGGAAGCCAACCCACTTAATGTTTAAATAATCCTTCCCCTCCCTTCAGCATGTACATCCACATATGCCACTGCAAGTGTTTTACATGAGTCATCAAACCCAAGTCGAATCCGCCTCATGCTTTCGAGATGCCTCACACAACCACACCAGATGCTGGATAAAGTCCATGGATATACACATGGATATAGGTCTTTTACAATAATATTTAATCAGCAAAAATCATTTCTCTATAATAAAATATGAGTCATTTGACCACAGAGATGTTGAATTCTCAACTCTGATTGGTCAGAAAGGAGTTGATTAATTTTCTATAACACCACGGCTCTGACAGTAATGCCGGCTGCAAGGCAGATAAAAGGTTTACATTCATGTGTAATACACAATTGGTTCTAACGGCTAATTCACTGGGACGTGTGAGTGGTGGACACACCCGTATGGCAGATGCTGCACATAACCTCAGGCTGATAATAAACAGATTACTAAACTGAGAATAACATCATAATTGCTGATATGGTGATAAGTTTGCTGTAAGGAGATGTTAATTTAACATATTTGGAAGAAGTCTCTAGTGTCACTGCTTTGTAACAGTCAAAGGGAAAGACGAGAAAGTCTAAAGATGGAGTAGATTGCATTTTGCAGTTCCTTTTGCAGCTGCTTTGCTGCAATATATACATTTTTTAATTTCAATAGAAAGGTAAAGAAGGGCTGTTTATAACGGTTGTAATGTGATAACAAGAAATCATTTGCTTTGCAGATGTTCCACAACATTAAATGTAACTATAAATGAATAATAAGTATGACATGTCATTGTTTTAATTAATAGAAAAGTGCCTTTAACCCGTATAGGGGTATGTGAAGAAAGAAATATCACTGTGCCGTCATGTGTATGTGGCAAAATAAAGGCTTTCTTTTACTTCCTTAAGTAGCTGTTTTTATAAGAGGAATTAAACACATACACACACTGTTATTGGAAAATAATCAACACACCAGTCCTGTTTTATTCCTTACATACTGTATGTGAATAGCATGTATTTTGAGAGGCAAAAGTCCAGCGAGGATGGTATGATGGTGTTTTATGCTCACTGTTTAAAAAATAAAAATGATTAAATAATAAAGTCAGAATATATCGAGAATATTTGCATAATATTATGAGAAAAATTTATTTTCGAAAATAAAGTCAGAATGGCATATATTCTCGAAATATTTCAACTTTTTCTTGTAATATTATGACTTTTTCTTAAAATATTCGGACTTTATTCTCAAAATATTACAACTTTTTTTCTTTATTCTACTGTTTTTAAACAGTGGTCCTGATTCGCCATCATAGGGCAGATTAATGGTGATGTATAATGAAAGAAAGATTAATCACATTTTCCTCCAGATAAGCTAATATCCAGTTCACGCTGAGATTATTTAGTAGATAAAGTAAATGTAGCAAATTCATTAAAAACCACAGTGAGCAGTAAGAATGCCATCGTCACACACATCACATAATCTGATCAATAGCGCCACCTGCTGAACCACATTAATCACGAGCATTACAAAACACTTCTTACATGTGCCAGTTGCATAGTTTTGTTGACAGAAGTTCACTTAAAGAAAAACTAAAAATTTAAGAGGCTTAAGATATTCATGTTATCTTTAAGAGCTACAAAGCAGTGTGGGAATTATATAGAAGCAAGTTATTCCGAGAAATCACACAATATACATCATGCCAGGAAGCCGGAATATATATACACTCCTGGGCAAAAACATGGGCCATGACCAAAATGGCAAATATTAAGCTTTCAATGGTCTTTACAACAAATCACTGGTCAGAAAACTAGCAAGAATTAAAGAAATGCACTCCTGATAGCTCCTGTGCCACCGTTTGCTCATTCACTTTTGCTGCCGTGAACTGGGAAAAGCTAGAAAATCCAGGAAATTCAGAAAAGCTAGAAAATTCAAACTAACACATGTCTTAAGTGTACAGAATTTTCCTAAAATATTTTTTTTCTTAAAAGACTAGTCATTTGGTTATCTGCCACACCTGCTGCAGTCCATCAAGAACCGCAAGGCTTAAACATTTAGAGAAATCAAAAGGAAAAGCTCCCATACTAACTTCCTTTATCTGTTTGTTTAATTCTTGCTCATTTCCTGACCAATGATTTGTTGTAAGACCATTTAAAGCTTAATATTTTGCCCAGGAGTGTGTGTGTGTGTGTGTGTGTGTGTGTGTGTGTGTGTGTATGTGTGTGTTTGTTTGTTTGTTTGTTTTTCCAGTTTCCGTGAGGCTCAAATTCCTGCTCTTGTCTGATAGGAGTGGAACCCAGTGTGTTCATTTTAATTATTAATTTACTAAAATACAAAATGTACTTCATAGGTATTAAATTCAACTGGGATAAACGTGTAAAAAATATATTTATATCAGTTTGAAAGTTGTAGATTAAAATCAGAAAATTGCCAATTAGCAAAATCACATATTTTGTATGACTTAACTATTATTCAAGTAACAGCAGATTATTTCATAGGTAGGTACATAGATAAACAGAGACGCAACTCTGTGAGGAACAACATCATGATTCCAGCCTCTGACAGAAGAAAAAAATATTTTGACATTAGGGCTGGGCAATATGACGATATAATGTTGATACTGTGATCATTTATGTCACGATACACTTTTCTGAGGTACCGCATGTATTGCGATATCTTTTTCTAACATTTTCATAGCAATTAGAAACTCTGATTGGAAGCAGAAGATTTGATGTTAAAAATTTGTAGTGAACATTTAAAATTAAAAAGCATACTTTTTATATTCATCATTAGAATTCATTTTTTTAAACCTTGGCCATTAAAATAATTTATTTCT
Source organism: Pangasius macronema (assembly GCA_037577455.1). NCBI lineage: Eukaryota > Metazoa > Chordata > Actinopteri > Siluriformes > Pangasiidae > Pangasius > Pangasius macronema. Next base: position 10,110,331 of record CM074966.1, on the reverse strand, counting down.
GTAGACAAACATTTTTCATTGGCTTTTTTTTCCCCTAAACGCAAAACTATTTTGCTGGCACTTGTTTAGCAATCCTATATATCGTGACTCATATCATGTATTGTAGAAGTGTCTTCCACTATCACGATATGTTTGTCATATTGCCCACCCCATTTGACACCAAGAATTAGAATAAAAATAAAGGAAAACAATAACAGTACTATAAACAAAAATAAATATTGTGTTAACTGCAGGGGGAACCGACCACGCTCTGCAACAGGGAATTGTCCACAGGATGCAAGATGACCATGCACTGAAATTCAATCAGAAATGCAGTGATTGTCTACGACATTTCCTATGGTGCCTATGTTTCATACTGTGACATGTGCTTAGGATATAAAGCCATTATCCAAATAACATGCTTATAAGATGCCAGAGCTGAATGCCTGTCGATGGGCTTTGGCATCTTCAGCACAAAAGTAGACAAAATAGAGCAGGTTTTGTTCACTCAAGTCACTCAAGCCCACTGCACAGGCAGTGATCATGAAAAGCAACAACATAACCTGTACATTGACTACACAGCAGCTAATAAGATGAATCTAATACAGTCTGACTACGCAGCGGCATCACCAGGTGGGGGCAGCACTGTCCTTCTGCTAACACTGCTCAAGTTACACTATAAACTCAGGAAATATTACTACTGTCAGGTGACCTCTCAACAGCTTTAAAACACAGATCTAGCTCTCTCTCAACTGTGTCCAGCATTCAGAGGTTCCTAGTCATAAGACTTAAGTTAATCCTTTAAAACCAAAACATCAGATGGGGGTCTCAAACACGTCACAAGGAGCTATGAGCCTGCCACAGAGTAACACACACAGTGACTACTGTAAACACTGAGACCGGTTTTGTCCCTCAATCTTGAATGTGATTCTCTGCTGTATCTGTATTCATGTGAAAGGAAAATTTGACACAGTTGAAATATTATTCCATGTGCAAATCTCCATTACTGATGCATCATTTTAGTAATAACAATAGATTTAACAGCATGTCAATTGCACATAACTGAAATCTTTTTGAAATCCAATTACAAAACGCTTCCTTCCTGCATTGGCACAAAATGTCAGTCTCCATCCACCTCATCTGTCACGTGTATGTGATTACCTCAAACAAACGTTTCAGCATATTCTGCTGTACTGAGGAAAGTATGAAAAACTTCTGCCCCTTAGAAATTCAGTTAAGATGGAAGCATAGGGGCAGTTAAATAATGTTAATATAGTTTAAAATTGAGGACTACAACCATTACACTCGAACAACAGTCTTAGGATGAGACAGGCTTAAGAGAAAGTTCTGGCAAAGCTGTACTTATGGCATTTTAGCAACATGTCAGCAATACAATAAAGTATTTCCAGTATTACTTCTGAGAGGCAAGAACCTTGAGGCACAGGAAAAAGAAAGTTGAACTGGTTTCAACCAATTCAAATGTAAATTACAAGCAGCAGCCAGGCTTGTTGTCAGACCACAAAAAAAAAAAAAAAAAAAAAAAAAACATCAGCAGAAACTAGACACAGTGCTAGAGAGGTCTGAGGAGTTTTCATAGACTTTATACTCTGTGGTCTGATGATCAAACATGGCTAACAACATGGTTTGTTTAAAGAAAACAGAATGTGTAAAAACAAATGGACAGAGAAGTGTGTGTTTATTCTCCATTTCATATTCAAAAATAGACGTGTTGTCTGTTCAGCGTCTATGACACTGGATAAAAGTAATAACATGAAACACCAGTTAAAAAAAAAAAACACCTCCAGTTTTTTTTTTATAACTACTTATAGCTAGCTAGTTTATATAAACTAATTAATGATTAAGCATTAAAGCGTAACTATTGTCTTCATTCAGTCATTTTAGCTGCTTCTCCAGACCTTTAAAACGACGATGTACGACTCCTGTAATGTATGTAAAGAACCATGACATAGAATAGTTTGCTGTTCCTTGATCATGTGAAAGAGGAGTCAGGATCAGAACGCACCTAGAAGCAATAGAGATGATTCATGCTTCAACACGGCCCCACAGAAGCACAAGTTTGAGGCCAAGTATGTTCATCCAAGTAGGTAAATGATGAGGGCAAGAGTTTGGACAGATACCAAACACGCCCAAGCGTGCACTTCACACAGCCAGGCGAAGGCAGGCAAGATTTTCCTCTCACAAGGTGGAGATGGCAACTTTTCATGCAATGACATTTGAACACATTCTCAGGGTTAATTTGCAGCGGAACGTGTCTGTCTCCTCACACCGGTGGGTTACATTGTTATCTTTGACCCTGTGATTACAAATGCAGCCACTGGGAAAACAGGAAGACACATTACTCAAGTCCATGCCGTGTCCCACAATGCTGTGCACTTCCGTACTGGCAAATGTTTCTCAAATTCTGAGTATGTTAAAGGCATGATGGAAAAAAACTGCATATATATATATATATATATATATATATATATATATATATATACACACACACACACACACACACACACACACACACACACACGCACACACACTGTGTTTCAGCTTATCAATTATGTTGTTTCAAAGCAATTATAGATTATTTTTTATGCAATGAAGGGGACATGGGTAAGCAAAAAGAACAGCCAGTTATGAATTTTTATTGAATTTATAATTTATATAGTCACTGAAGGGCATACTTCACACTTCCTTCTGTAGTTTGGTTGGGACAATTTTATGAGTGATAACCACAAAGTCAGATTGTGGAATATATGCATATTCTGGATCTTTTTTTTTTTTTTTTGCTGGAGATTGTTCAAACCAGGTTGATTTTTCTGTTGTCCTATCTACATACAGGTACAGAGATTAGGATGAAACAATATTCCTCCAGGACCACGCAACATACAAGACAACACAAAGCTGCTATAGTCAGGTTACTTAAAGTGCAACACTGCAGCAACACTACATTTTCAGCATAAATGATAAGTGCAGCACATGTTCCAGAGGTTCTCAAACCTTTTGGCCAATGTCTCAATTTTAAGGCCCCCAATATTTCCTATTGGTAGAATTGGTTTCAGTGGGAACTGGTAGAAATTATAGGCTTACTATTTTAATGATGTGTGCATTATTGTAAATAAGTGCAAAACCTACAGAATGACAGGTAAAAAAATATTATAAAAAATATCATAGATCACACATCACATTTAACTGATATACACCAAAGAGGGAAAGACAGCATATGGGGTTCTTTATATTAACACACTTAATGATGCATGTATGAATCACCGTGTGTATGAGCCCAAAATTGCTTGTGCATGCCGGGGCATGAAGCATTCGTTTCTGTTCTTTCTTACACTGCTTTAGCAAATATAATGTAAAAATATCAGTAAATTATAAACATGTTGTATTATAAACACTGTATATGATCACAAAGTTCACTGATCCAGCGGTTTTCACTTCTATGCTCTGTGGCAGAACACACACAAAGTTTTCATGTTTTAAATGTAATCGCTGCCAGAGCACGTGCTGCTACAGTAAGCTACACTTGCTGTTTAGATTCTGGGTATACGCTGAAATATAGCAAAACATGGCACAAATACTGTACTTTGTAATGATTCTAACTAGGATGCATGAATGTATTTTTATTTTTCTGTAAACAGCTGCTCTACACACAGCCAGTGTCCAGTGTAAAGGAGAAAATGATTAACATGACAGTGTGCTGGGTGGGGAACCACTGCAGTCTGGTGCAAAATGGGCTTAAGAAGAGCAGCACATTAAATGAAAGCTAATGGAATGTTAATAATAATCTAATAGAGTTAATTATTATTACATTTTCCATAAATCAAGTTGCATGGAACTACATTATAAATAACAGTTCATAAAAATCTCGTGAACCCATCTGCAACTCAGGTAACCCCACATGTCCATACACAGTGCAGCACAGGTAGGCACTTACCAGCAGATGAGCAGAGGAAGGTGAGGGGAGGAAGAGCCACCCAGGCACTTGGCCAAGGTCGCAGTCCTGCACTGCAACTCACACTGAGAGAGAGAGAGAGAGAGAGAGAGAGAGAGAGAGAGAGAGAGAGAGAGAGTGTATTTAATTAAGTCCTAGGTCCAATCACTGACTATGCATAGCCCTATCCATACTGTAGTTGCTATAGCTTTATTAATCAGCACAGTAGTCAGCTCAAGAGTGACAACATTATAATAGAATAATAACCACTGTTGTGACATTTGTGTTTGTGGATTATTGTGTATAAATAACCTTTTTTAGCAGCAGTAAAGCCAGCTAAAACTGTGAGGTGTGAAGTTAAAAAACTGTTATCATTTAATAAACAATGGTTCTTTTTAAAAGAAGTTTCAATCAAATCAGAGATTGTGTTAATAATACACACTCACCAAAGTTGCCAAAATTGCACTACAGTCCCAAAACATGTGTAAATAGGTATTGACAGAGTCCGCATTGCAAGAAGCCCTGTGTATGCGTGTGCAAAATCTGTCTGCCAACCAGAATTCTCCATCTAACAGCAATGAAGTGGTCCAAAAGGGGTGAAATTAAGGGCTAGAGAATGACATGCACACATTAAAAAACAGATGAGCTATAATCTCTAGTAGTACATATACAAGATGGACCAACAACAAGTCTAAAAAGTCTACTAATGTGCTGCTGTGCCAGATTCACTTCTGTCACAGCTACACATCCTACAAAACTAAACCAAATGTGTGTGTGCTAACACTGGTCCTAACATACCACCTTAAATGATATTATACAGTTATAGCATGATCTTTAAAGCCACTTGGAACTGAACTGAGGGAAGGAAAGTTGATGAGAGAAACAAAGAGACAAAATCAGTACAGAAAATCACTGAGGCACTGATCTGAACTGGGCTTAGAGTATACAACACTTGTGGAACTGCACACGCTCAAGCATTTCCCCATTTCAGTTCCCTCTGATGTCCTTTTTTTGGCCTCCACCCAACCCCCCCTCCCCTTAAAAAATTACAACATACAGGCCATGCTAAGCATTTTCTATTGCTACATGACAACAGATAAACATTTATAAAGGCTTCTTCCAACAGGCATCAACAGTCTTAAAGTACTGAGGTATAAAACATAAAATCAGAAAACACTTCAGGATGGTAATGATTGCTTTCCTATAACAGCATGCCTCATCGTGTTTCATCGCTTTCTTAGCATTACATAACTGACACACCTGTACCCCGAGATACAAAGCGAGCAGTCAGCCTAGAACATCAAATTTTGACATCAAACTTGACAAAAGCAGTATTTACGACTGATACGTATTGCAACAATAAATATTTAAGCAGGCTTATTGTCACTTGCCATGAAGGATTTATGAAGGTGTCATGTAGCCCTATGAACACTACACTTTTATGTAAACAAACATACTACAATCAGTGGAATAATGTGATACTGAGACATGACTGTAATATTCGGTCTGGCATCAACACTTCAGGAGCACTTCATCACAGTGGTTAATAATGCCACTGGAAACATGTGACTTGAGTGTGTTTAAGAACTGTCAAACAGTAGATTTACTCATTTATCAGCTACAGGTTCATCAACAGAGTGGATTACTGTGTAGTCCACAAAAGAAGTTCTGCTTCAGATCCAAAGAGGTTCAAATAGACATCTAACGTTGATTCCAACTCCAAAGCAATGGCTGGGCTTTAAACACTTGAGCCAGCAGTGGCCTTGTGCTGTTTACAGCCAACTCAGGTTTCATGCAGTTGTCACATTCAGCAAAATTTCACTTTGAGGGAAGTGAGTCATCAGTCATGAGTCAACAATTATATTATTCCTAGTTTGAAAGACTGTTTTGTGACAAGTCTTGTAGAATTTACGAGTTTATGCAGCCCACTGTTCATACAGCTACACTTGAGGGAATCGTCTGCATCAGCAATCGTGCAATCGTCTGTACCATTAGGATAAAATGAAGAAAAACATTAATTAAACAAACAGCAGCAAGACATTTAGTGTGTTCACTTTCACAAAAGTCCCATCACTATTACAAATGTACAATAACATTTAATAAATAATAATAATAATAATAATAATAATAATAATAGTAAAACAACCAGAATAATAGCAGTTTAAAAGTTAACAGAATTTCTCTTTCTGAAGCTAAAACACATATTCCACAGAAACTTCTAAGCCCCTCCCCTTAATACTGCACACAATGTTTACTAATTATGCTGCTTCTCAGTACTGCACCTTATCATTTGATTTATATTGTTATCATAGTATTTCAATGTGATACTTGCATTTTGACGTTGCTTATTTGCACTACGTGGCCTGCGTTGTACTGCATGTGTCGTACTGCTTGTGTCGTACTGCTTGTGTCGTACTGCTTGCGTCGTACTGTCTGCGTTGTACTGCTTGTGTCGTACTGTCTGCGTTGTACTGCTTGTGTCGTACTGCTTGTTTCGTACTGCTTGTGTCGTACTGTCTGCGTTGTACTGCTTGTGTCGTACTGCTTGTGTCGTACTGTCTGCGTTGTACTGCATGTGTCGTACTGTCTGCGTTGTACTGCATGTGTCGTACTGTCTGCGTTGTACTGCATGTGTCATACTGTCTGTGTTGTACTGCATGTGTCATACTGTCTGTGTTGTACTGCTTGTGTTGTACTGTCTGCGTTGTACTGCTTGTGTCGTACTCCTTGTGTCGTACTGTCTGCGTTGTACTGCATGTGTCGTACTGCTTGTGTTGTACTGTCTGCATTGTACTGCTTGTGTTGTACTGCATGTGTCGTACTGCTTGTGTCGTACTGTCTGCGTTGTACTGCATGTGTCGTACTGCTTGTGTAATAC
>CM074966.1:10062101-10093839 GCA_037577455.1 Pangasius macronema | reverse complement strand
TGTAAATATAACCATAATTTTAATACTTGGATGAAAATCCTTTGCAGTCAATGACTGCCTGAAGTCTGGAGCTCATGCTCTCAAAACTCAAATTCTGAGTTTCCTCCGTGGAGATGCTTTGCCAGGCCTTCACTGCAGCCACCTTCAGTTGCTGCTTGTTTTAGGTCTTTCTGCCTTCAGTCTTGTCTTCAGTAAGTGAAAAGCATGCTCTATTGGGTTGAGATCAGTTGACTGACTTGGCCATTGAAGAATTCTTTGCCTTCAAAAAGTCTTGAGTTACTTTCGTAGTATGTTTAGGGTCACTATCCACTGTGAAGCGGCGTCCTATCAGTTTTGTAGAATTTGGCTGAATGTGAGCAGAGAGTACAGCCCTATACACCTCAAAATTCATCTTGCTACTTCTGTCAGCAGTCACATCATCAATAAACATCAGTGAGCCTGTTCCATTGGCAGCCATACATGCCCATGCCATAAGGATTCATTCACTTTAGTTGTCCATTGTGGTCTTCCAGACCTTTCGATGTTGTTGAGCTCACCAGTGCTTTCTTTTTAAGAATGTACCCAACTGTTGATTTGGCCACACCTAAGGTGTTTGCTATCTCTCTTATAGATTTAATGTATAAAATGTATATATATACACAAATATACACAAACACACAAATAATATATTTATCTATTAGGAATATTGCAGATCAAGACTATGAGTATTGTGTTTGGGCCTGTGCTGGCCTAAAATGGTTGATCAGTACAAGTTTGGATTTGCCATAATTTCTGAGCTACTCAACCAATGTATTTTATGCCATGGCCATGTTATGTTGACTGACATGATGCAGATCGTGAATGTGAACACAGGACACAACTTGTCTTAAAGCATTCTGGCACCACACTTCTGATGTTTTGCCAGACATAGGAATAAAAGTCTCAGAGAGTCTCACAGTTACTAAGAGGATGTCAGTTTCGGACCTGTATTGGATATTAGCAAACACAGAGAGCTCTGATATTGTATTGAAAATGGAAAACGTGGAACTAGTGCATCTCTATATATATTAATCATGCCTTACAATGTACTGAATTTTGGAAACTTGAAAACTTTCTTTGGGTTTTAGCCACAAAAAGTGTTATAGGTCACTATAAATGAAGTTTTTCAAAAACACCACTAAGGGGGAGAAATTTAAAATTTTAAAACTCCTTTTTCACTGTTTTTTTTTTTTTTTGTGGATGGGAAAATGTATGATTTGAAAATACTGACCTCACAGCACCAAAAGCTGGAAAAGCTAGATGCCCCTGCACATGATCCTTGCAAACTGTGCAACATCTTTTCTTCACTTCTTAACCCTCCACCTTCTCTTTCACTCTTCTCCCTAACAGCTGATGACTTTGCCAACGTCTTTGACAAGAAGAAAAGAAGGTAAATACAGCCAGTTCTTCCTGCACTACACTGTCACTCATCCCCTCCTCTTTCTACAGAAGAGATCCTGCTGATCTTGTCCAGCAATCCCACCATCTGTCCGCTGGTCCCATCCCTTCCACAATGCTCCAGACCATCTCACAAGACCTCCTCCCCTTCATCTCTTCCATTGTTAATGACTCCATAACATCTGGTCATGTACAGACTGCATTAAAGACATCAGGGTTTAATTCCCATTCTGAAAAAACACTCTAGATACCTCAGACATGAGCAATTACCAACCAGCATCACTTCTCTCTTTTCTTGAATGTACTGTATACAAATCAATTGTCTCTTTATCTTACCCAGTACGAAGTCCAAGATCCTAATTAGTCTGGCTTCAAAGAGCCACACTCCACAGAAACTTGCGGTTATTACTAAGAATCGCAAGACTCTCCTGTAAATCTTCATGAGGCTTGGAACTCATTGCACAGCATGGCAATCTGCTCCATGCAAATTTTCCAGTGATGTCCCACAGTGCTGGGTCCTCTTCTGTTCTCCTGTTCTCCCTCTATACCCACTCTGTCAGTGAGGTCATATCATCAGGTAGATTTCCATAACACTGCTATGCTGAGGACACTCAACTCACCCTTTCCTTTCCTTCCCTTCCTCAGAGGAAGGGAAGCACAAACCCATGTTTCTTCTCGGATCTTGCAAAGTCTGGCAGACATCTAATCATGGATGGCAGCTCAACAGTTGAAACTAACTACCAGTAAGCCTTATCTGCTGTATATCCTCCCTAAGTTCTCCCCGAATCAGATGTTAAACACTGATGCTTGCCTACGAAGTCAAAAATGGACCAGTGCCAATCAATCCTAAAGCACTTATCATACCCTGCTCTGCACCACGCTCCCTCTGAGCCTATAACAAGGCTTGACTGGCTCCACCATCCCTCAATGTATAAGGAAGACATGCGTCAAGACTCTTCTCTGTCCTGACACCCAGTTGGTGGAATGAACTCCCGCTGGCTGTCTGAAAAACTGAGTCACACAATGTCTTCAAACTAAGGCTAAAGACCTACCTCTTCACCAAGCATTTCAACTGGCACTTTGTTTATCTATCCTGCATGTACTACCCTAGTGAAATAGCATGAGGAGTACAAGGCAGTGCTGGCTTTAAGGGCAGTGGTGGCTCAGTGGTTAAAGGCGCTGAGTTAATGATCAGAAGGTCAAAGGTCCAAGCCCCAGCATTACCAAGCTGCCACTGCTGGGCTTTGATCCTCTATGCTCCAGAGGCACTGTATCATGGCTGACCCTGTGCTCTGACCCCAACCTCCTAACAGTCTGGCATATGTGAAGTAAAGAATTTCACTGTGCTGTACATATGACAAATAAAGGATTTCTTCTTCTTACAAAGCACTGCAGTAAATCACCTGGATAAGGACATCTTGTGCTTTAGTGCCCCTGAATCCACAACTCTGGCAATACAAACCGTAATGCAAACTGAGAGTTTGCAAACTAAGACCCGGGTGAATACTCAAGCGTATCCTGCTTAGGTGACTAAAGTAGTTCCAACTCATTCTCAGTCCACACATATTAATCCTTGTGTTTGTCATTTTTAATTTTAGAACATTGCACAAATCATTTTTCACCCTCTCTACCACTCAGTGTCTTAATTATATTCTTTATTTTGCAGGCTTATGTGAGCATTTTAAAATAGTTTTTGTATTTTCACATGGACAGAAATATTTTCAGAAATGCTGTGCATGTGGACAGGACAAATGGTAAAAACTATGCTTCAAAATTATCTGGATATATGTGGACAGGGCCTTAATCAGTTGGTATTTTAAACTGAAGCAGAACCTATAATTATTTGACATTGGAACTTTAATACGCCTTTAATACAAAAAAGCAAGCAATTAAATTCAACATGGGTCCTTGTGTGTAGGTTTTGTCTGAAAGTTATAATTAACTATGGATGCTACCAACACATTTTATGTAGATTTTCATAATGTGTCACATCAACAGTCTGAGGCACCGCACAGGTCGCCAGTTCACCTTGTGGCAACATGGCCAACCCAAAACAAGTTTTCTTTAAAGCCATTAAATGGTTCATGTATCCTCGGAGATACTAATTTTTTGACAGGCTCTGGGGAGAATCAGTGAGTGGGCAGCCTTAATTTCAGTGGGAAAAATTGAAGCATGGGATAATGCAAGTACTCAGGTCATGTGACTCGATATCAGCACTCTGGGACCAACTTGTCATTCCTGACAAAAAAACAAGATGGCAGCATACAGTGACAGTATTATAAAGTATAAGTATAGTCTTTCATCATTGATAAATTTATTTATTTTTATTTAACTGAAGAAAAGTGGAATTTAAACACCAGTCCACTGTTACACCAAGTACTTTCATGGCACCAGACAAGCTCTTCACCGCACTGACATACTTCTCCAAATTCTTTGGCCATGATTGCTTTGAGATGATTGCTGAGCAGACCAATTTGTCAACTCACTTGATCAATACCAATGCCACTGAAATCAAAGCATTCATTGGAATAAACTTGACCAAGGGGTTGGTAAAATGCCTGCAGTGGAAGATTACCGGGCAACAGACACAAGATATGACAAAGTCGCAGGTGTCATGCCGATAGTGCGATTCAAATGTTTATCCAGGATGCTCCACTTCCAAGGCAGCATTACGTCTGTCTCAAGTAAAAATCATCTGCTGAAAATAGGGCCTGTGCTTGATCATATAAGAAGCAAGTACATGGAAAATGAAAGTGAGAACCAGTACTCCACTAATGATATGATGGTGCCTTACAAAGGGAAAAAGGCTGGAAGTCTGTGGCAAGTATTTACCTAGCAACTCCAAGAAATGGGGTTTCAAGATGTCTGTACGAGCTGGGGTATCTGGTTTGGTGTCCTATGACATCATTGTGTACACAGGAAAATCTACATTTGATGGAGCTACTTGCATTTCAAACAAAGACCTTGGTTTGGGTGCCAGTGTTGTTCTGGAATTATGTAACACAATCAGAAACTCCAACAACTGTGTTGTCTACTTTGACAACTTCCTCACATTGCTGAGGTTGATAAACTATCTAAGGGAGGTTACAGGTCTCAGAAGTTTTGGGACCATTCAGAAGAAACACTTGATGGGCTGTAGACTGGAAGAGGATCATGACCTCCTCAGAAGAGGAAGAGGCAGCTATGGCATCTGTGCTGACAATGATGCACAGCTTGCTGTGGTTAAATGGGCAGACAACAAAACAGTTACCTTGGTACACTCCTATGCTGCTGTCCATCCTGTTGGTGACATGACACACTTCTCAAAAGAAGGAATAGATTGTGACTGAATACAACACTCACATGGGCAGGGTTGACATGGTTGGCTGACATGGTGATTGCCTTGTTTCACGCTTCAGCAAAGTCCCACAGACGGTACCTAAGCATATTTTGGCAATTGATCTACATTGCTATAAACAATGCTTGGCTGCTCCATCGCTGTGATGCAAAAGCTCTGGAACAGAAGCAACTGAACCTGAAAGGCTTAAGGCTGGATGGAGCCAAAACAGTGATCTATTCAGAAAAGGAGACAAGAGGAAAACCCTCCAAACAAAATGTAGGTAGCACACCACCAAGTGAAATCATCAAAGCAGTCAAAGGTTCCACAGCCTGCTGATGGCATGAGATAAGATAGGATTGACCACTTCCCTGTCCTGTCAGAGAAAGGAATTTTTAAATCCCTAAATTGGCAATGTATCCTGGGAGATACAAAGTGTAAAACTGAATAAAAATAACAATAATAAAATGCTGTTTTTAAAAAAAAATTAAATTTGTTTTACTTGAGTCCTAATGTGTTTAAAAATTTTTTTTTAAAAAAGTAATAAGTTAATAAACTTCAACTTCAGTCAATTTAAAAAAGACAGTGTTCTGATTAATGGTAGTTAAATGGATTCCACCCATTGATAATTGATGAGCAATAGAATTGTTATGCACTATTATGCATCACTACAGAAAGTTACTGGACTACAGTGGCCCATTTGTAGCCTTTTATCTTTAAGAGATATTTATAGCCACATTAAGTGTCTGCTTCAAAAGGCCACTTTGCATGTTTCCATGTTCACACTACGATAACGACTGCACAGTCTATGGTGAAAAGACTGGAAAAAAAGGAAAACGGAAAACCACACAAAGCAGAAAAGTTTTTATATTCAAATGAATCATTTTATTCCAGGCCATCAGCAGAGCTCCAGAAGAACTGCATAGTTCATTCTGCATACCAACACTTGTCATAACAAGAGCCAGGAAAAATATGCAGACTGTGCAAAAGTTACTCCACTCTTCACAGAAGAGTACATTTAAAGGCACTCATTTGCAGACCTGAAAAAGAGTGAGCATTTAGAAAATGAATGTCCCCTTTTCTCTGCTTCTGACTAATGACAGACAGATAGACATTCATTCATTCATTTTCAGTGGAGAGTCACATATGGGCTGCTGAAAGCCACGGCTCTAGGTAGATGCGAAAATTTCAGATCCAGTTGAGGCGCTAAAAATGTTATCACATCACTGTTGAATGATTTTGACTGCTCAGAAGTTGGTGATTAATTTTATATAACAACAGCTCTGACAGTTGCGCTGTCTTCAAAGCTTATATTAAATGTGCTGATCATTTCTCATCATTTCTATATTAACACAGTCTTGAATAGTGTCTATAATGTGTAATTACACGATATAGTCATTATATGAAGAAGTAAGGAGTGTAAGGAGTCTCAACTCTTGTGTCAGATCTGTGTCAGAACTTTGAAACAGTTAGAGGTAAAACTCTTGTTGGTTTTTGGACACAGGGAAGTCTTCAGGACGTAACTCGATAAGTAGCAATGTAGTAACAATAAAGGGATATAATGTACAACATGATGTTTTTTAATAATAAAAAAAATTGCAGTGGTATAAAAGGAATAAAACACTTTGGCACTTCAGGGTAGTACCAGCCCTCCGCTTCGTGCCAGGCATCACACCACCTTGTCATTAATTATTTTCCTAAAACAGCACATCCTGTGATGTTTTATTTCTTGCTTATGTAACTGTAAGTAATATATTTCAGTCAAAATGTGCAGGGAGTGAGCTATTAACAATTTTGCACTTTACATCAAATTAAGTAATATGATTATATTTGGGGGTTTTCACACTGTCAAGAATTAGCATATAACCGCCAAAGTCATAAACTACCAAATACCCTATATCCTAATAATATAATAATAATAATATAAAATACCTAATATAAAATACCTAATAATAAAATACCTATAATATCCTTACCGTAGACATGTGTTCAGTGATTTTTACACCAGAACATATTTAGTGAATTTCCTTACATTCTATCAGTGTTTCAATAAATTTTCTGGTCAGATGAAAAGCTATGCAAGTAAAAAAAATCAAGTTAAAAACACAGGACAAGAAGCCTGTCAATTTGTTACTGATCAGTTCAGAAAGCATTTCAGATTATTTATCCTGGGAAGTGCCTGTTTTGGGGTGTGTGGCTTGGGAGGAAACATTGTATTTCCTCGTAAAACAGGCTGTATTTGTTTGGATTTGGAGTTTCAAAAGCTTTTCCCAACTTAAACCAAATTCTCTGATTATACCTTTAAGTGAATGTGACTCAGTATGCATTATTGTGTGGGGAATATAATTTACTCTGGCAAAGCCAGCACTGCACAATTTTTGACTGAAATCTGCTAAAAGTCTCTGCTGCTATGATGCTTGTCTAAATAGTTCCACCAATAGGAGGACTGTATAGGGTTACAAAAATTCACATGACTACAAAAAAAACTACAATTTGATAGTGACAGTGGTGAAATGTAAACAATCCCCACTAATTTACAGAGAAAAAAATCTCATTACCTCAAACTTACTTTAAAGAATGATTCTGTGTATGCGTCCCTGTTTTCACCATGAGCACTGATTGCGCTGATTGATGATGTAAGCAGAATGTAGTAATTTTCTTTAATCATAACAGTTACAGGATCTTCACCTTATAATCTAGCATGGAAAACACGTTATCACATAGACTGTTATAGACTTCAGCCAAGATTTTATTGAGGTCATCTCATACAGTGTGCCAGAGCCGACTTAAGATGTCTCTACAAACGCTAAGCAACATGCTCTACGAGGAAGTGCTCATCGCACATGTGTAATGTGAGGATATTCTACAAGGCACAATGGTGAAATCAAGTTCAATTTATTTTATCAAATTTGGTTTCATATTTATTTACCAACCTTGCAGTCCACTAACCATGCAATTAGAATGAATGTGTGATGTGGCAATCAAGGCAAAATGACATTTTCTACAGTTACATTTAATGCTGTGGAACATCCACTAAACAAGTTAGTTACGGTTGTCATTTACTATACAGCAGCTATAAACTGTCTCTTTACCAGCCTCTCTTTACTTCTCTCTTCTATTTAATAAGAAAAAGAATTCAGCTCATGATGTGAGTTAGAAATGACCATGTCCTCTGTTCTCAAACGTTCCTGCTGAAAACCTAAATGAACAGTTTTTTCTCTTTATCTCTATGATAGAGGTAGATGAACAGCTTAAGTGAACAGCTTTATCACTATGAAAGCTTCACCATATCAATGATTAAACTTTAACCTTGCTAAAGAAACACATTTTAATCCATTAATTAGCCTGCTAGTCTTAGATTATGTTGACCATCCACCATACAAGTCCCTGTGAATTAGCTGTTACTATGGAAACAATAATGTATTGCAAGTGTATTAAAGGAAACGTGAATTACAGCTGGAACTACTGTCAGAGCTGCTGTTACTAGAAAATTTTATTAAAATGTAACGCTTTCAGATTATTCTTGAGAATCGTCGAATATATTTTTTTAAAGTACACACTGGAGACACATTGGGCCTCATTTATCAATCTTGTAATAAAGTTGAGTGTAAATGTTTGCGTAAGCCAATCTGATCTAAAATTTTTCACCAGTTTAGTGTCTTAGTGTTTAGTTTCGACATGTAGTGGCGCACGTAAAGGCAGAAGTGGAAGTTATTTTAACTCACTTCTATGCCAATAAAAATATTTAATAATATATAACGTTAATAATAATAAGCAAGTGCTAAATCCTCTGTCAGCTGAGGCATTTGTTTATGGCTTAGAGCTGTGAGCAGACAGGCTGGCCCTCTTTTTCTCTTTTTTTTTTTTTTTACATATATTTGAATGAATAGTTTTATTTGTCTTAATTTAAGGGTGCCTTGGCTCACATTCTTTATGTTTCATAATATTTAATTAATGCCAGCGATATAAAATGACTGGTTTTCAAAACATTTTCTCGATGGTATTCAGTCCATGACCTAGCATGAGGATGTGGTTTTTGACAGACTTCAAAGCACTTCTACATGTTGCTCCAGATAAGGGCATCTGCTAAATGCTGTAAACATAATAAAAATACATGCTTTAAAACCGACAGTATATTCCATTTATGAAAGTGCAGTAATCAATGATAATGATATGATGTGCAGTCTATCAAGTCAAACTTTACATTAGTTAGTCTTCTTAAGCATAAATTTACACACACTCAGGAGCATGAAAAGCATTCAAACATTTTTCCAACTTTAGGGGATTTTCATGAATACCAAATTTCTTGTGTAAACTCTCATATGAACGATTTACGAATAAATTAGTTTGTATCCAGTTTGACAAATGAGACCTACCGTGAGCAAAATCCTGACGATGTCACAGCTGTCTGTGCTCGAGCAACACTAACCAATTGTGGGTGTCTGTGAACTCACATACAGTATGCTGAAGGGGGCAGTTAGTGTTTTCCTCCAAGTGTGTTATGCTGCCTTACGCAGCATAAGCAGCAGTTGGCTTCACATGTCTCAGAGGAATCACGTGATAGACTTCACCTTCACTGGTTGTGGTAGCTAGCAAATGACCAAATTGGGAGAAAATGGAGTAGAAAAATCAAAACTAAAGAGCACAAATAGACCAAATAATATTACTGGGTGTGTCTTAGAAGACATCAACAGTTTATAACGTTTGCAGAAAGGACGGTCCTATGTCGCATGTGGTCCAACATTTTTCGGTTTCCCACTCACACCTTTGGTTTCTACCAGTAATTATTCCGATTTACGGTTTGCCGCGCAAAAATAGAAGGAAAACATAACTGTAGTTTCTTATTCTGTCATATAAGACCTCTCATTAATGTTTATAGAGACATTATGAACAAAAATAAATCTTAGTAGGAAGAAGCAGAGATCACTCGTGCTTCCGGTGAGCGTATGGAGCAAGTGCAGTTAGTTTCATATGCCCAAGAAGCTCGTACAAAGCATGTAGCATGTAAATCATATAAACTTTTCACACTGATTAGTCTAATTTGTGTTTCACTACTACTGTCTACTAGTAGTGTCTACTACTGTTCTTATCAAAACTGAAAAACACTGGACAGTGTGCACCCACATGCAACAATAATAAAGGTCGCAACAAGCCCACGAGACACGTGACTTGTCACTTCCCAGAGGGAACATAGAGCTAGAAGGAAACAACATGTACGGCAATGGACAACTCAGTCATAAAGATTAAGGAAGCACATGGGCCAAATCTGTTCGAAATTCATTTCAGAAATACTTTTATTACACAAGGACAGATTAACCAACATAATATGTCACACGCCCTAAAATGTAACTGGATTAGATGACAACAGGTGGGCCAAAATACTACAAATAATATGTAATATGAAACATAAAGCCCTAGAGTAACATACCAAGAACAAAACCGTATCCCTGCTCTGATGCTGTGAATAAAGAAAGGGATCTGACAGGCTGAAATTTCCCCTTGACGAGGGTGTGACGCCACACGTAACATATTGTAATTAGGCAAAACTGTGGGGAGGGATAAGTTAAAGCTGTAGGCTTTTATAGCTATTTTTAAATAGTAAGGTCCTACACATTTGGTAAGACATTGCTATTACACACTGGAACATTTCTCAATACCTAAAACCTAGTTATCTATTGCCCAAGCCACATTTATCAGAGTTAACTCTCATTACATTCTCTCCACCGCTAAGCAAGCATTTCACAACAAATTCTCATCACATTTTAAGACATAAATCAGTGAAAAAGCCACTGACTACACCAGAACAAACACTACAGAGCTTTTCTTTATGCTTATTTTTATTCTGTACAAAATAAGAAAAAGAAAATTGAAAACTTCTTACTAATGTTTAACATAAAACATCTAAAAATATTTGCAACACTCTAGTCTAGTCAGATACGTAAGTAGCACAACATTTGTTTTAAAATAAGCAGTAATGAGAAAAATCACTAACAGCCACCTAGCTAACATCATCTTCCATAGCCAGTAACTAGCCAGCCAACTTACCCGATATAAAGTGCTCATTACAGAGAATGGACTGTTTTGTTGGTATCCAATGTTTTTCGCTTGAATGCTAAACATCTTCTCCGGTGATCAGGGTGTTACTCTAGGGAATGGATTGTCATATCCAACAGCGCAGCACACTGAAGGCATTTTGATACTCGTCAGTAACTGCTGAATCTTTCAATCGTAAATATGGCAGCATGGTCATACAACAAGGAACACTGGGCACAAGGAGGGAGAATTCACCCTGGATCACACCACGTCAGCCCATCACAGGGCAATATTCACAAACACATTCCCACACTCATTCAAACCTATGGCAACTTTGCACAGCAAATCTGCCTGTGTGCATATTTTTGTACAGTGGGAAGAAACCAGAAAAACCAGAGGAAACCCAAACAAACACAGGCAGAACATGTGAAACTCCACACAGACAGTACCCCAAGCTTAGGATTAAACCAGGGACCCTGGAACTGAGAGGTCACAACACCACGTGCAGCGCCACCATGCCACCCTCGCTCCTGTTTATAAAAATGTCAAAATAAGTCTCTGTCATAAAACTAACTATAATTTCAGACCTGACAGTTTATGTTCCAAAACAAAAGACAGAACAAAAGAATTTACCCAGGGACAGAAGAAAAAAGAAAAAAGCCTCCCCTCACCCAAGAAAACAATAGGTTTCTATTGAATGTTCTCTAGTTGATGTAAACCTCAATGATTCAGGCATACGCTTTGACAGCTCTGGTCTCAATTAATCAGATCAGAGTGAACAACGTTGTTTGATGACGATGTTCATAAGCAAGATTGGACAAATAAATTCATTAGTTAGACCACCAGGTAAGTGGAAGCTCCAGTGTGATTGTCTAATAACATATTTTGGTTGTAATTGCTGTAATTGTTTTAAGAGAGTGGTTTTATCCAGAGTGGTTTTATATGAGGATCTGCAAAATGCTTGTACGGTTTTGAGACATTTAAGGGCATTTAAGAGTCAAAGCATCATTTTCTGACAAAAGTCGTAAAAACATCTGAATTCAAATATAAACAGTGAGTTTAAAGAGGAAGCAAATTAGTAAAGGTAAAAAGAAGAGCACTGAGAAAGGAAACATAAACAAACCAAATATAACATTTATGTTCAAAACACACACACACACACACACACACACACACACACACATACACACACACACACATTTCCCCCATACATACAGAGTTTTGCATGGGTGCAAATGCTTTATGCTATTCCTTATACTTTATGCTAAGTTCTTGGTGTGGAAATATAACACAGAAAACTGCTTAAAAGGTTGTTTATTTCTTCATTTGTTTAGCTATATAGCATTAAATGAATCCTGAAAGGCAGGGTGCTGCATTTACACATTCGTTGGGGCAGTTGTGGCCTAATGGTTAGAGAGTCTAACTTGTAACCCGAAGGTCTGGCAGGGATTGTAAGTGGGGGAGTGAATGACCAGCGCTCTCTGCCACTCTCAATACCATGACTGAGGTGAGACCCTTGAGAAAGGCACCGATCCCCCAACTGCTCCATGGGCGCCGCAGAAAAAAAGGCTGCCCACTGCTCCGGGTGTGTGTTCACGGTGTGTGCGTGTGGGTGCACTTGGATGGGTTAAATGCAGAGCACAAATTCTGAGTATGGGTCACCACACTTGGCCACAAATCACTTTACTTTAACTTTATAACCAAAAACTACTTTTAAATTTAAGGGCAAGTATAAATTTATGAAATTAGCACAAGATTGTCACACTGTTTAACTGAGGCTGTCTGGTTAGAGCAGCAGTCACACTCCCAATTTTTTGTAGAAGAGAGTACTTCCACATCACAACCACACTGCTAATCCTGCTTTGACCTCTTGTCTTCAGCAGCACCTCAGCGCTCATGTGCAATGCATCAACACGTGTTGGGGACTTGCTAGGGTGAAATCTGAGTCTGCCAAAAATAAAGATGTCTCCAGACTCAAATAACATCTTTTACGTGTGCTGCAAGAGAACACCTCAGCTCATAGCCAAAATGTTATCCAAAGACACCTTGCCATTTTGCTGGTGCAAACACAACATGCTTTATCAAAGACAAGATTTAGATAGAATAAGTTCAAATAATCAAATTGGGGGTTCAGTTATGCTAACTACTCCTTTTTTAGCCAAGTTAATTCATTTCCCAGGCAAGATATGAGCTATTATAACAGCTGATGATAATAAATTGAATCTAGATAGCAAGCTAAGTTAGTTAGTCAGATGAGCCTAGATCTTAGATGAACATTTCTTCAACTTTTCCGCACTGGTGCAAATGAAAGGATGAATTACACAGACCCTACGAAAAATATGCATACATGTTTATTTGATATCATTCAGCAACTGCACTTACATTTACAGTATTTGGCAGACACCCTTACACAGAGCGACTTACAATTATCTCATTTATACAACTGAGCAGTTAAGGGTTAAGGGCCTTGCTCAAGGACCCAGCAGTGATCGGCGGTGCCGGGATTTGAACTCTCAGCCTTCCGAGCAGTAGTCCAATGTCTTAACCACTGAGCTACCACTTCCTACTTAGACTTCTAATATAGGTGAGTTGCTTCTAAAAGGGTTTTCCCATGTTGTTCAACATGTTGAAATTCTTGTCAGTGGAAATCATACACAGGCTACAGACATAATGAAGTTGACATTAATTTGAGAAAGACAGTGGAGTATTCCTTTAAGGTTCTTTGCTAGTGGCAGAATATTGTGAGTTTAATCCCTATGACTGTTGAGCAAGTTCCTTAACCTCTCGGCTCTGTGGTAGGATTTGATTCTACCTTGTGTTAAAAGCATGTAATGTAAATGAATATCAAACAGATGTCATACCAACAACACCAAAAGCAATGGTAATTCTACATATTGATCCAATGAGTCACTATTTCAGCGTTACTTCAATGGTTCAGTCCTAACATGCGGCATCTGTTCCAGTATGCACACCATTCACGTTAACAGTGACAGCAAAATCTTACACGCTGAAAGCCTGTCAAAACATGCTAGTCTACAGAAGGAAAGGCAGCATGCCCAGTTTTTCTATGATGCCACTTGATGTAGCAGGAATGAAATGCAAGCATTCAGCATCCTCCCACTCGCACAGATGGGATGCCTTACAGAACAAATGGCCATGCTGGGAGCAGTAGTCAATTTGGCTATGCTGCACACGCATGCTGACACATAACGTCTCATAACCACCAGCGCAAGGACTTCCTGTGTGATTTTTAGCTTCCACTTTCAACGCCTTACCTTACCATAAAAGGGGAAGAAGGTGCAGCAAATAACGTGGCAGTCGGGATAACACTAATTAGACTACTATAAATTCTGAACTGTTTATTTATCATTTTATGGCTTTTAATATAATGTCCTTATGTCTGATAAAATATAAAAATCTAACTGCTCTAGAAACTTAAATATAAAATGTCTAGAAGCTGACTGATCTAAAGGACCAGAGATAATAGTCAGGGTTTTGTTTTTTAATCACACAATGAATAAGGATGATGATGATGATATCTTTTTTTTCATTTATTGAATGCACTGCAGCACAGATTCAAACCTAGACACACTCTGGCTTAACCACATTGTAATATTATCCACAAAACCACTACAGTGCCCAGGTTCACATTCAGGTCTCTGGAAAGGGAGAATGTAAAGATGCGAGGTTTTACAGAGCTGTTGCTTTTGCCAACAGGTCATTCTTGATCTGCTTAACTGATGTCCACTGAAAGGAAGAATTATCAATTTCTATTAGTACATGAAGACTTAATACCAGTCATTTCAGTTACTACACACACACACACACACACACACACACACACACACACACACACCTGTGCTTGACATGACTTGGACTGTCTTCGATGAATGTAATTTCCAGCTACTAAATAAAACTCACATGTGCTGCCTAACAGTAAGCTCAGACTTCCATTCAGGAACAGCAACAGCCTGTTTACTGTAGTTACCGTTATGCTATTATCTAGGAAAAAAACAACGCTATGTGAGCTCTCCAAGTAGACTTCTAGTGTCGATCTGCACCAAACCACAGCTTGAAAAGCCTACAATTCTACATAAGATTGTTAAAGCGCCAGATTTCACAAGTTGGCCATGCCTTCTCAACAGGCAGGACCTCAGCCACACGCTGCTTCATTCACTGGAGCTGCCTCGCCTTGAACACTTCCCAATTCAATCCCACTGTTTATCCAAACCCCAACACCGCCAACGACCTCGTCACCGGAATAAAGTGTCAGACTTGAAAATTAACCATACCTTCACGTGTAAATGTGCGAGAAACGTTTAGAAGTCCAGTTCCGACGCCTGAGCTCCGGGAAGAGTGATTTACTTCTCTCTCTTAGCTGTCTAACTGCTATTTCCGGGTTGGTGAAACGTCATCGCACTATCATGAACAGGTTCAAAAGCAACGAGCCATTAAAAAAGTATAACAGTAACGTCTGTCTTTCTCTCTCTCTCTCTCTCTCTCTCTCTCTCTCTCTCTCTCAGGTACTGACTACGACTGTTTACAGTAAATAAGGTCTCGTGCTGAATATCTGCTCATCTGCCCTGCTACTGGCGTTCAGAGCAAACACACGGATGATGGTCTACTACCCCCTGTGGTTTAAACGAGCAACTGCGCGAACGCCACACCTGATAAGTCCCGTTATTTAGAACCGTGTTTCCCCAAGCGTGCTCCTGGAGTTTCCCAGGGTAGTTTCCCCCCCCAACTTTTAACACGTACATTTGGACTTCATGAAGGCTTGTTAATGAGCCAGGTCTTTTATGGTAGGTATACAAGCAACATCGTGGATGCAACATCCAAGATGACATATTACAGAAGTTAAAATAGATCTAGGGCTACATCACAGGTTCCCAGCCCTGGCGCTGCATCCTCTCAGTGTTTTTCAGGACCAGGGCTAATGTTTAAAAATAGTAAATTGTACCATAAATTTAATAAACTATTTTACAGGTTCCCAACTCAGTCCTGCTGGTCTAACACACCCACTTCAAACCAGCAGGAGCTGTTAATCAGCTGATTGTATCAGGTGTTTTGAGAGGGAAAGCGCTATGTGTAGGATATGGGGTACTCCAGGACCAAGGTTGGGAACCTGTGCACTATTAATACAGGCTCGGGAACAGTTCATTGGTCAGCGGTTTAAAATGCAGCCTAAAAGGTGGAATTAGGGCACTCAATCAAGCGAATGGGCGTGTCTGCTCTTGACAGGCTGGTTAATCAGCGCGGATATAAGCGCACCTGACATGCATCATAGTGCTCTATTTAATCGAAGCGTTAGGTTTGTTCCGTTTAACACTTTTGGTGTACCTCAAGGAAACACTCAACGAAGTGAACGGCTTAATTTACCTTCGTAACTGAATAAACTCCGAGATGGGGAAAGAGAAAATCCACATCAATCTGGTCATCATTGGTCATGTTGACAGTGGGAAATCAACCACCACTGGCCATCTTGTTTATAAATGTGGTGGTGTTGACCCAAGAACCCTGGAGAAATATGAGAAGGCTGCAGCCCAGGTTGGTGCCTGTATGTTGGTTATTTCCTTTTTTTTAAATCATATTTTATCTAGGTGGATTATGACTTATTTTTTTATTTCCAGATGGGGAAGGGTTCCTTTAAGTATGCCTGGGTCTTTGACAAACTTAAGGCAGAAAGAGAGCGTGGCATCACCATTGATATTTCCTTGTTGAAGTTCAACACTCAGAAGTACGTGTTCACAATAATTGATGCACCTGGTCACCGTGATTTCATTAAGAACATGATTACAGGAACCTCACAGGTAACAAGTGTTGCTAATCCAAGAAATGTTTCAGGATGTAGACTCTTGCACATTTAACTGCCATGATGTTAAATGGTTTTTAATTCATCTGTAGGCTGATGCTGCTCTGCTGGTTGTCTCTGCAGCAAAGGGTGAGTTTGAGGCAGGCATATCCCGCAATGGTCAGACAAGGGAACATGTCTTGCTGGCCTACACCCTAGGAGTCAAGCAGCTTGTAGTCTGTGTCAACAAAATGGACCTCACTGAGCCACCGTTCAGCCAGAAACGTTATGAGGAGGTAGTGAAAAACGTAACTGTTTTTATCAAGAAGATTGGTTATGACCCAACTGCAGTGCCTTTTGTTCCCCTGTCTGGTTGGGGTGGTGACAACATGCTTGCACCTTCACAGAAGGTAAGCCAGTTATTCTCTTTAAATCCAAAGTTCATAAATATGGTCTTTGTTTCCTCAGTGTAAGGGCTGTATGTAACTGTGTACTGAATACTTTCTGCTAGATGTCTTGGTTTAAAGGATGGAAGATCAAGAGGAAGGATGGCTTTTCAAGTGGCAAGACACTGTTGGAAGTGCTGGACTCCTTGTATCCTCCAGTGCGCACTGCTAGCAAACCACTTCGTCTACCACTTCAGGATGTCTATAAAATTGGAGGTTGTGCTTATGATCTAATCACTCCATTCCTTACACTAAATGTTTTGGACCTAGTTTTGGTTAGTGAGCCTAAGCTTTGTGGTTTATTCACCTTTGCTCTTTTGACTAGGAGTTGGCACAGTTCCTGTGGGCAAAATTGAAACTGGAGTTCTGAAGCCTGGGATGGTTCTGACCTTCTCACCAGCTAAGCTGACTGCAGAGGTTAAATCCATAGAGATGCATCACCAGGGGCTGCAGACAGCCCTGCCTGGGCACAATGTGGGTTTCAACATCAAGAATGTGGCAGTCAAGAACTTGAGACGTGGAGATGTAGCTGGTAATGCCCAGCAAGACCCACCATCTGATGTTAACAGCTTTATTGCTCAGGTAACATGTATACAAATATATCTAGATATTACCAACAAGCTCTGGCTCTGTAAAATCACTTGAACTCAAACTTGACCTTTTTATAGTGGTTAAAGTTGATCTGTTTTTTAATGCTAAGGTCCTCACTCCCAGCCTTAAGCACATGCTCTGCAGTAGTTCTTGTTCTAATGTATCCTCTTTCCACAGGTTATTATTCTCAATCACCCTGGCAAAATCAAAAGTGGTTACTCTCCAGTGCTAGACTGCCATACAACCCACGTCACATGTAGCTTTGCAGAGCTGCAGGAGAAGCTTGATCGTCACACAGGGAAGAAATTGGAAGACTTGCCGCCTTTCTTGGTCTCTGGAGATGCTGCCACAGTCAAATTTGTTCCCATCAAACCCCTCTGTGTAGAAAGCTTCTTCAGCTATCCACCTTTAGGTAAGGTCTGGTCATTTTGCACTAGCTTACCACCTGAAGATCTAATCTGGATGCAACACACCTGATGTGTCCTTAGTTTTTTATTAGATTTGCTATAAGCTAGCTTTCCAGAAGGGGTGGTAATTCCATTTTTCATAATGGATTCCCCTGAGGATCTGGGCATTGAAGTTACATGCTCATAGAATTCTTGTCATTTCAGGGAGGTTTGCTGCAAGGGACCTGAAGCAGACTGTTGCTGTAGGGGTGATCAAGACCGTGGAGAAGGTGGATCAAGCAAGAAAGACTGCACAAAAAGTTCAAGTAGTAAAATGAGTTGATCATTTATACCTTTTTATTGCATTCCTTTGTTTACCAGCAGTCTGGTATGTAAACCTTAAGAGGTTGAATTTGAGTTTGCTTTTTATTGTTGCACAAATCTTTTGACTTGCAAGTGAAGCAGTTGCTTTTAGTTGAAGAGCAAGGTGGATTTATGCTGTGATTTAATGAAGTAACTGGAGACCTCGAATGGAGTAATTTTGTTGCTAGACTGCAAAATAAATTTGATTTGTGTTGTGTGCATTTCTGGTTTGCTTTTGTATAGGTATGCAACCTGATCAAATCCTTTCACTGTAAAGAATAAGGCTGTGTATTTCAGCTGTTTTTTTTTTTTTTTATATAAATAAAAATGGGGTGTCCTAGATACATGGTCTAGTGAAGGATAATGCCATGCTATTAAAATTGGAGAGGTGCTCCAGTGTAAGCAGTAGTGTGATCCAGTTATGACTTTAGTACAACATGCAACCTATTATCATAAATTGACAGCATACACTGGTTTAAGCCTTCTATCTGAAATGGCATTTTTATTTAGTCTTTTAAAATTGATTACATGAACATGACAAGTTGTCACTGATTGTTAGAGCTTGGGGAGGGACAAGTAGCTTTGCCCTAGGCCTATATTTCATTTACTATAACCTGAGTATCCCACTAATGTCCGACATGTTGCTAAGGATGGAGGCACCACCCAATTATCCATGGTGGTGCTTCATGCTCTTGTATGGCCATTGCCACAAATGTTTTATTCTTCAGTACATCACTTTGAAGTCAACCAAAAATGATCTTGTGCACAGAATGCTTCAAGTATCAGCCATAATACCTTCAATGTGCATTGATGGGGTGAGATGGTTAGGGGACAGAAGGACCACAATGATTCTATCTTTAAAAAGTAAAACAGTGAAAAGAGCATAGATGGCAAAGATCCTTCCAAAAAGAATGGCAAAGTCTAGATCACTAGATGTGGTTGCTAATACACAGGACAAGGCCACAAGGTGTACATCTTACAGGTTCCTTATTTCACACAAGCAAAACAAGAGGGAATAATTTGAAATCACAAACCATGATAATTCTCACTGGGTGTGCTATAGTAGTATGTTAAGAGATGTGGAGGTTTAAAAACAAGCAAGCCTGAACAGTCAATGGTCGCTACAGCCCATCACTCTGAGCGTGCCATTTCTGATACAATACCAACAATAATCAATGTGCATTAATACTTTACACTTCACTGTCTATACACTACTGGCCCTGGTATGGACACTTGGCAGGCAGAATACAAGTATACACATTTTACTTTCTTGCCACACTGACAGGTTTGCATATTTACACACAACACTAACTCCTGTGTATATTTGTGTGTAGCCAACATCACTATATACAGTTATCATGTACAGATACACTGAGAAACAGCTGAAGTGAAGGATGTGGCTAAACACTGGGTGCAGTTTCGGCTGTGCTGAACAGGAATGGAAACACTGGTGAAGCTAGACACTCCTCATTCACACTGCACCTCTGTGTTGGAAAGGAAGTTAATAAGAGGTTTCAATTTTTGCATCTTTTTGTGGTGCTTATTTTCTTGTTTTAAAAGTCCTGTGGAGGTTCCAACAGCTATTTACAGGTTTCTCTGTATAGGAGGTGGGAAGGCTGTGGGCCTCAGGTCAGTACTTGATGCGTCAGTCAGACAGGATATGGACAAAGGACATGGGGAAAACGCCTTTTCTCTCCGGCTGTCCTTCTATATGTCCAATCTGAGGAGAAAAAAAAAATAGATGAGTTATATATTTTGTCATTTTAATGGATAACTACAGCAGATTACCACTGAAATGTTATTTATGTGATTGATAGATAGATTATACACTATATGGCCAAAGGTATGTGGACACCTGACCATCACACCCATATGTGCTTGTTGAATGTCGCATTGTAGATTTCGTTCCTCCCTTTGCTGTTATAATTACCTCCACTCTTCTAAGTAGGCTTTCCAGTAGATTTTGGAACGTGGCTGTGGGGATTTACCCATTCAACCCCAATAGCATTAGCGAGGTCAGGAACTGATGTCGTGCGAGGAGGCCTTGGGCAATTCTTCCCAAAGGTTTTCAGTGGGGTTGAGGTCAGGGCTATTAAGAGTTCTTCCACTCTAACCTTGGCAAACCATGTCTTCATGGACCTCACTTTGTGCACAGGGGTATTGTCATGCCAGAACATGTTTGGGCCCCTTAGTTCCAGTAAAGGGGAAATCTTAAAGCTTAGAGCATACAAAGCCATTCTAGGCAACTGTGTGCTTCAAACTTTGTTGCAACAGATGGGACGAGGCCTACATATGGGAGAGATGGTCAAGTGTCCACATACTTTTGGCCATATAGTGTATGTATAATATATGTGGTAAAATATATTTAACAACATGCGAGACTGCACAATTAATCACTGACTTTCATACTAGGCCACACAACTCAATGAAATTGCAATTAAAACTTTTGGTCTTAGAATTGAGATCACAATTCTCATGCATCCCAGAGTAAAAAGAAAGCCAGCAATATTGACTAATGGTTAAATATTTAGTTGTAGCAATAATTCTGACAGCAAACCTTGAGAAAAAAAATTGAGTCAAATAAGGAGCTCACGAAAATCGGCCTTGATAAACACGCTCTATGTAATGCGTCTTTTTTTTTTGAGCAAGGCATGACTCAATCACCTCATTCATTCAGCTCATACATTTAGTCATGTGTTTACTAATTAGGGAATTAAATATTCAGTACATAATATTAAACATCAGTTTAAGACAAAATTGTTCTTTCTCAAATGTTTGCATAATCCAAGCCAAACAAAAGATTTTTCTGGATGCCAGTCAACCGTAAATTACCAGGTGTGTGCACAGCACAGCTGCCTTGCATTTTGTGACGCTCACAAAACTCCATAAGCGGCAAAGGTCACACAGATGAATGATGAGTGAAAGGCAAAAATATACTTTCTCAGAGGTAGAAGTGAAAATTGTTTTGACTCATGTCTGTGCCAGTAAAAAAATATATTATTTAACAGCATAACAACACCTGAAAACCTTGAGCCAAACTGAAATGTTTTTTTTTTTTTTTTCCCCAAAGCGAGTCTCTGTGATTCTCATCCAGAAATTCCTCGCACTCTCCCCAATGCCGTGTTACAAAAGCATGAGGGCATGTGCCCACAGGAAGCAAATGGTCCGAAGCACACTAGAGAGTATAATAAAGTGTTGCACAGCATAAAAAGACGATGTTGTGGCAAACAGAACTGACTTATACACCACCTGAGCCCTTCCTTCTTTTGCCTTTAATATGAAACGTCTGGGTTTCACAAATGTCTCATTAAATGTGTGTGTGTAGCTGACCATGTTGGAGTAGGCACTCAAAAAAAGTAATCCATTACAAATTACTAATGATGTCTTTCAAAATGTAATGGGGATTACTTTAATCATTACCTCCTGGAAAAAGTAATCCCATTACTCATTACTTTACTCCCAAGTTACTCCCTAAAACTCATACTAACTAGAAAGTACAAGCATGAGAGCTAATAGTCCTTTAAATGCTTTACTTAAGAAAAAAAGAGAAGTAGTATTACTGTAAAAAGTAATTTGATTACTGTAATGTCCTGCATTACCCCAACATTGGGAACTGAAATTCATAAGCTATTTAAACTTGAAAGCATAATCCATACTGTATATAAAAGTGCAGTAACTCTGTAATTTCTAGGATTTGAAGTCGAGGTTTACATTAGTTAGTCCTTATGCATAAATTTACACACAAATTTATACAAGAAGCATGAGCAAAATACAATTTTTTCCCCCCAAAATTATGAGATTTTCATGAATACTAAACTTCTCCTATGAATGATCTATGAATGAATCTTTTCACATACAGCTTGAGACATGAGGCAAATTGCTTCTCTCCTTTTTCTTCAGTAGACTTCAGGTGTGTATGTGAGGTTATGTGGTATTCCATCTATGCTCATTAGTCACAGCAAATAAAGGGGAATAGTGGCACTGTGTTTTATGCAGTGGTTGCTCAAGTGCAAATGCTGCAGAACTGACTCTGGTCTCTGGCTGCCCTACTACAAATTTGCAAACTTTTTTGGAAGACCAAAAAGATATTCATAATTTAAGACGTTCTACTCACCCACCACTCTTGATCCTCCTCCCCCGTTACCACAATGACCTCACCCTCTACAAATGTAAGCTCGTCATCGTTATCTGCCTGACAGTCGTAGATGGTCTTCACTCGCCGCAGTTTAATCTTACCCTACATTCAAATAAAGAAAAGATTCATTACGCACGTCATATTTCCTACAGGTATGGCATTAGCTGCTAGTTTGTTCTTTTCAGGAAAATATGCACTCCAGCAGTCTTGAAGAAAGTCAGGACAAATGGACTTGTGTTACATCACTTGATGTTACAATACACATTACACAGGTTTTAATAGTTCTTTAAAGCTGAGGCATTATAACATTAGCCACCTTGATCTGCCACTATAAGACATTAAAAAGGAATTGTGGAAAATCTTCACTGACTCACTGTACTGATTTTCCTCGGAAGTGGTATTGGAGTTTCTGGGCCGGATGCCAGGCTCCCGTTGGTGTCTTCGGTAGTGTGGGTGAGCTGAGGTGATGGTTCAGCCTGTTGATTAGTGACTGCCATGTTGTAGGGCTCAGGTTTGTGAACCACCTCTCCAGGAGGGGGCTTGTGCGCAGGTTCAGAGACACCATGTTTGGGGTTGGAGAGGTCAGAAAGTAGTGGTTTGGGTGGGAGGTCTTTGAGTTGAGGTTTGGGTGGTAGGTCTCCCAGCTGAGGTTTGGGGGGCAGGTCAAAGATCTGTGGTTTTGGGGGTAGTTCTCCAGGTTTAGGTGGTAGTTCTGAGACCTGTGGTTTAGGATGGAGGTCCCCTGGCTGGGGTTTATCAGGTAAAGGAACTTTCTGTGGTGTGTCTGACCCTGGAGGAGACTTCTGGAACAGCACTGGCTCTGGTGGCTGGCTGGGTTTGTCCACTGATGGGTGGTGAATTGTTTCTGTCTTACGCAGAACAACTAAAGACACAAGCAGGAAGCATCAGTTTTCACTAAATATAACCACAAACTGCAAAGTGCCATGTTCCCTGGTTTGAAATCTTTCAAGTCACAGAAGAAGTAACTTACACTTCTGAGGTAGCGTGGGAAGAACCCTTGGGCCAAGCGTAGCTTTAGTGGTACTCGACGCTGTGCTGAGGAACAGTCAAAACAACCCAACTGAGAGACTGATACAAGATAATTTACAACCAAATGAATGGCTTATATACCTTATTCCACTCAAGAAAAGACTTTTAAATTGAGTCACTTAATAGACCTGAAATAAACAATACTAAATATTTATTCTTGTAGAACCTTATATATGACGCCTAAGAGCTGGTTCTATTCCATTGGAATGCTAGGAAAGATCCTTCTGTGGAACCATATTTCTAAATGTCTGAACAACGGCTGGTGACAAAGTTATTTAAACACATTCAACATAAAAAGCAAAGCACAAATACAGTCAGTTCCATTTATTATTTGGACTCAGAATCAACTCCAGACCTTTATCTCCTTAATTTGTCACGAGATTTGTCCAATTACTTTTGAGACTGAAAATGGAAGTACTATGTTAAAAATAAAAAAAAAAAAGGCTGTAATTCCTAAATCATTAATGCAATATTTTTGTTAAACCACCTTGAATTAAAACTAAAAGTCTACACTTCAATCACATCTTGACTGCTTCATTTCAAATCCACTGTGGTGGAGTACAGAGTCAAAATTTCGAAAATTGTGCCACTGTCCAAATACTTATGGACTTGACTGTAGAGCTTTACGGTCTTGTGTGACCTTTCCAATGCAAATTAACTGTGCTCATGGTCCACCTGCACCACAAAGGCCTTAACAGTTCAGCTACATGAGTGGTTTCATAGGAGGCTAGAGTGAAATAGAGCCTACGAATTACAAGCTTAAAACCCCCAGTTAAAATTCCAATTAAATTTCCTGTTTCTTTAGACAGACTATCAGAAGATGTGATGCCATCAATGATTTTAATTCTAAACAGACTGCAGCAAAAATGTCATGGATTTGAACTTGTTTCAGGGTGGCTCTATTTTATTTAAGTACCTAATGTAACTGGAACCAAATGACATCATTCAACTCAGAAACATTCTGACTGATGTGCTAAATCACTTATATTAATCACTATATTGACGTATAGTCAATTTACCTCTGTTGTTGTAGTATGCCTTCAAATCGGTTTGTTATTGGAGACATTTTATTGATTGGAGGAGGTGTGGAGTCACTTCCTAAAATTATAGGGTACATATCAGCATAATAATAATAATAATAATAATAATAATAACTGTTTAATTTCACTTATCTCATACCTCTGTCACTCAAATGCACAACAGAACATCAAACATAAAGGCAAAAGGCCTGGTTTATACTTCTGCATTGAGGTATATTTGCATATTTGCATGTGTATTTGCGTATTTGCATCTAGAAAGCTAACTGTGTAGAAGGTGCTGAGTGTCAACCTGCCTACAGGTGAATGTTGACTGGTTGGCAGTGAGGTCTGTTTGGTCGCGTCCCAATAAATCAATAAAATTTTCCCTCATTTCATTCATCTTCTGTACGCTGAAACATAAATGACTGAGTCACACTGTTAGTTTTTCAGGCCTGTGCTTTATGTCGGCCATACACTTGATATGATCACATCACTGTATAATGGATTTATTTACAGAAAGTGCAATCATGATATTGTGCCATGTGCAGGGGTTAAAGTGGAATTTAAAAGGTGATGGAACTCGGACACTGATCAGTTTTAATTTGCTATCCACATATAGAAAAAAATTTACAGAATTGTTACAAATTGACAAATCTCACAGCAGCATGACAGCTCAGTGTCTGTGCCGCAGGGGAGTGGGGGAGTTACTGCTGTCAACCAGTCATACATAATAATTGGAATAGCATGGAAGGCAAATTATTTTTTAATTTCAATTAATTGACTAGGCTAACATTTTTTGTGCCTCTAGCATCAAATCTGTGTTTACCAGATCAGATTATGAATGATGGAGAAGGTAGTTACCTAACCTAATCACCAAACCAACAAATTTTAACTTTATTTCTCAATTAAAGGTCAGATTTAATTAAGATATAATTGATAAATAAAAAACAACATTCATGTATACTCCTCAGTGGAATAGAGGGCAATTTGAATTAAATTTCTATCTAATCTACCTATACTGGATAATGATTTTAATAATCTTTTAAAGAGAAGAATAGTTCATAATCGC
This sequence comes from Pangasius macronema, assembly GCA_037577455.1. NCBI lineage: Eukaryota > Metazoa > Chordata > Actinopteri > Siluriformes > Pangasiidae > Pangasius > Pangasius macronema. The sequence continues at coordinate 10,068,224 of CM074966.1, read as the reverse complement.
AGTTAATGTTTCAGATCTGAATATATTTAAAATAACTGTGAGGTTGAATTGGGCTCACACTAACATTTCGAGGCAGAGGCAACATTGACATTTAGTGAGGATGGAGAACTTACACATGGAAAAAAGAGGAAAAACTTGGATAAAACCAACAATCTGTGTAGGCCCAGATTGTTCTGGCTGAGTTTAACCCCTGGACATGTGAACATAAAGTGTAAGGCTTCATACTGGCTGTAGCTGTCATTACAATGGCCAATTTAATCCTGGAGGATCACGCACTTTACTTTCTTTTTCTTCTAATGGATTCCATGTAAAGACAGTGTAGGTGATGTAAACCACACCAATTCAATAAAAAATGTAAAAGAATTACAAATCTTGAATACGGTTAAATTGAATGGATAAGGACAAGGAAGTTTTAGGTGGAAAGTTTCACTTTAAAAAGTTGCCCAATGGATATTTGGAGAAAATGAAACTAATCTACACAGTTTGCAAAGGCAAATTTCAGATTTTTCAAAGGCAGACTTCACCCTGCGCAAGTGTCACCACATGATGCCCCAATGTGCTCACAGATACGCAATTGCAGAAGTATAATTCAGTCCTAAAGCTACAGGAACTGCAGAGCCAGGCAGTGCCCAATGGTCGAAGACACATGATCACCTCTAATTTTCCAAATTAAGCTATATACAATGGATATAAAAGTAGCAGGTTTTTGTAATGTAAAAAAAATGAAACCAAGATAAATCATGTCAGATCTTTTTCCACCATTAATGTGAAAGAGCAACCAAGAAAACAAAGTGAAAAACAAATGTTTTAGGGGAAAAGGAAAAACATATTGGTTTCATCCAACTGCTTATTTAAGACAATTAAGACATCTTGGGAACTGTATGTTAGTGAAAGTGAAGTGACTTGTGGCCAAGGATGGTGACCCATACTCGGAATTCGTGCTCTGCATTTAACCCATCCAAGTGCACACACACCCAGAGCAGTGGGCAGCCTATTTTTTTTTTTTTTGCTGTGGCACCCGGGGAGCAGTTGGGGGATCGGTGCCTTGCTCAAGGGTCTCACCTCAGTCATGGTATTGAGGGTGGATGAGAGCGCTGGTCATTCACTCCCCCCACTAACAATCCCTGCCAGCCTGAGACTCGAACCCACGACCTTCACGTTACAAGTCCGACTCTCTAACCATTAGGCCACGACTGCCCCCAAAGGTGGAATTTGATGATTTATTTATTTATTTTTTAAATCACAAAAACCTACAATTTTAACAGAGGTATACAGACTTTCTATATCCATCACACTCTCTGTGAAATAATTTTTATTCATTTATTTATTTATTTTTAAACAAAAAGACTAAGACCATGCCTGGCCTTGGCAGTTACAGAAAATCTTCATCATCATGCAATGTGCTGAAAGTGGGATCAGCAGGGGGGGAGTCAGGTGAAAACTAGTTAGTCTGAGCCTTCCATTAGCCATGTTGTGCTCTGAAAGAATTGTTAGCAATTCAAAGAACAGTCCAGTCACATGAGCATGTGAACCTTTCTATTAAGCTATCTTTTGTGTCGTTAATGTTTGTTGACACAGCACTGTGGAGCTGAGACATGTACTCAAGTATCATAGCCATATATGCCTAACTTAGAAACCAAACAAAAAGCGCTAGATCTATACAGACTCATATAATGATTAAAACACAGCAATCAAATGGTTAAATCATAAACACAGAAATCAAACATCATTAACTGGTGTTAAACAAGCAGACATGAACAAGGTCATGAATAAGAACATGTACTGAATTAACCAGGGTCCCATTCCTCATATCTGGTTCATCTAAGCCAAGTATGATTAATTATTAATACAGTTTCTCAAATGATATAACACTGTATTTGCACTGAACCCTGACTCTGACATAAAACATACATGTAATAATCCAGTCACTGATGGGAGACTACCAGTGTGGAGTAGAAAACAATGATTTTACGTTACTTCAACCAGACAGCTGAATTTTCTTGTACATGTAAAGAAAAGAAGAGCTACAGGAAGCTATTCGTAGCTGTAATGTAAGTAAGTCATAATTCTTAAGCAGAATGTCCATTGACTATTAGCTTAAAATTAATTTGTAAATGACATAAGCAGAATAATGATACATAAACAAAACAAGTGAAAACCGCATATTGCCCAACCACTACAGAAAAATATATTTTATATATATATTGGAAAAAAAGGTTAAGGTGGGGGTGGGGTTAGCGGTGATAGTTTTATTCATGACTTCACTAGAAATCCAACAAAATTTCCCTGACTCCTCGAAATTCTTATACATTTTATATGAGGAGTAAGTTGGAAGATTATTCTTTTTTTTCCCCTAAACAGGAGAGTACTTAAAATGTTGCAAATACTAGCAAATATCTAGCAATGCTACCAACTGCTAACAATGCTAAATCAAATTAGTCTTTAAAACTAGCCTCTAAAACTATTCAGTGGCATGGATGTTTGCATAAGACTTTGACTGTAATTTTAATGGGAATCATTATACGTAAACCTGCACTGTCATGTCCATCCTGTGACTGTTCATAGGGTACAGTGAGTGATGAAGGGCCAAAGCTAACAATTATTTTGTGTTCTTCCTCCTATTGTTTGGATGACTGCAGTCCTATCATAGTCATATTAAGTTACATAAGAAAGGTTTTGGGGTATGATGATGGGGGGATTTAGATGTTAACGTTAGGTGTTACAGAATCATCTCACGGTGTCACCTTGGATTAAACTCGATAAAACTTAAGCCAGGCAGGAGGAATGGAGCCCTTGGTTTTAGCTTGAGTGGTGGGCCTAGACCCGCAAGAGCGCACCTTTACACACGGATGAGTGTGAGAGTGGGGTGGGGGGGTCTGACAGCGTGCGTTTGTGGCCAGGGGGAGGGGGTGGGGGTCTCTTCTTGGATAGTGTGGAGCTGCTGTTAGCAGGGATCTGGGAGCCAGGGGAGAGAGGGGAGGATGACGACGATGGCAGGGCTAGAACGAGGGTAAACAAACACAAACAAGAACACAAAAAAACAAAATCATAATATCATGCAAATGAGATCATGATTAAAAGCAATGACTGATACTGATCTTTTTCTGTTCTGATAAAAAAAGAGGGGAACGAGGGAGGAGAGGAGACTGAATGAGGTAGACAAAATGGTCAGGGAAAAAGAGAAGAAATGGTCAAGTTCAGCTACGGCTGCACAGTTAATTGTATTTTAAATAATTAAAAAAATAATAATAATTTAACATTTAGGCTTCATTTAATGTTATGTTTTTGGCATACAAAATTTAGCATTACTAACTGTGATATTGGTAAGCCTAGATAACGCTAGCCAACTGAATAACATTAAATATCTGTTTTTACTGATTCTGGTGTATTAAAACCTGATTTCCTCATGCCATTTTCTGTACTGACGTACTGGTGTTCAGATTTAGTATTCAAACAGTTCATGTGAATAAGAGCAGTCACATTTTATGAACACAGCACTGCAGATGCAATATCAGCAATTCTGGTAATAGTTCCAACTGTAAGACAAATCACAGGTTTATACTGCCATGCTTATTCTAATGTTATTGCTTCTATAGTAACAGATCATTTATAGAGATTTGTAAGACAGAAAATCTACATAATATATGGCTAGTAATAAACAGATAAAAGTGTTATTTAACATAGCATAATAATATTTTTTATGTAACGAGTCATTTATTTAACATTATTTAATTTAACATTTATTCACGGAATGATTCTCCCTGAGATGACACGAGGAAGAAAACTTAAGAGGAACCCTTTCTGGGTTACCCTGGATACTTCAATTATGAGTTATTACTCTTCCACAACAGTATGCAATAAAGTCAAACAGTACTGAGTGTGCTGAAAGGATCTTTAAGATAAAAGGATCATTAAGAACATCAGAGTCTTTTATGATTTCAGAAGACGATTTTAGCTATATACAATACCTTTAATGTTATTTAACAAAGAAAATGCATAGAAATGACTGTTTATAGGTGCTATAAGTGATATCTTGTTGCAGATGTTCCACAACATTAATTAAAACTATAAATGTACAAAACGAATGACATGTCATTCATTAATAAATGAAATGAAAATTGTACTCATTCGCAAACTGCAGTGGTACAAGAGGATTACACATGCATCACACAACCTTAGTGTACTTTATATGTACAATGGGCAAGGCTGTTTTACACACACCCTAAAGATGGCTGTGGATGTTCTTCTTTGGATAGCCTAAAGACAGCAACTGTTAAGAACAGTTTATACTCAAGTCTCAATCATTGAACAGTTGATAACTTGAGTTTGATACAAGAGACTTAGAGTTAAGTTCTTTTTAACAATTAGCAGTCTTTGACTGGACAGTATACAGTTATAGAAGAGAAAAGATTTAGAATTGCACTTTCTGTTGTCAGCCAGATGAGGATGGGTTCCCTTTTGAGTCTAGTTCCTCTCAAGGCTTCTTCCTCTTGTTACATCAGAGAGTTTTTCCTTGTCACTGTCGCCTCTGGCTTTCTAATTAGGGATTATTTTAAATACACATTTTACATCATTGAGCAGGGTTGCATCAGGAAGGGCATCTGGCATTATAGAATAATAATAATAAAAAAAAAAACTGTGTCAAACCAAACATGCGGACCAATGATCCGCTGTGGCAACCCCTAACGGGAGTCAAAAATTCATCATCCAGATTTCTGTAAAGCTGCTTTGTGATAATGTCCATTGTTAAAAGCACTATATAAATAAAACTGAATTTAATTAATCACTAGCCATTATCTAGCAAGTTCAGCAGAATGCTTGGAGGGCACAGACTGAGATGCATATGGTAAAGCATTTTTTCCATAAATACTCTATAGATTATGATTTAGACTTTATCTACATTTTTTTTTCTGTGATTTTTGAGGGCAACATTTTTATACTGAACCTGACCCAGAATGAAATAAGTGGTGATAAGATGATGATTAAAAGAAAATTTAAAGAACATGGCTGAAACTAGAATTTAAAAAAAGACAACCACAGGGGGGTTTGCAGTACACTTTTCATAATAAGGGAGATTTCCGGTTCATGTTAGAAGCAAATGAGTGACTCCAGAATCAGAGACAGTGGAGGAAGCAGGGAAGTGTAAATATGAGTGTAATTACGTTAAGGAAATGCATTAGCGGAAATTGCTGGACAAACAAATCCACAACAAAACATAGACAGCATGGAACATTTAGACAGAAAGGTTTCCTAAAACTAAAAACAAACTTTCTCGAGGTACGTTAAACCATTACACTGAGATAATTTCTGTACTTCAGCAGCCAATAAAAAGTTCAGACCAAGATCATCAAGAAAAGATGAGCGATGGCTCAGGCAAAGCTGTGGTGAAACATTCCTGCAGCAACTGATCATGCAGTTAAACTGCAATGGAAAAACACATGAAGCAAAATGTGTGTAGTCAGGTCATTATTAGTGTCAGCATCATGTTAAGTAGCAAACAATGACAAGGGTCAATGACAATATATAGTGAGGGGAAATAAGTACACTTGTTTCTTTTTCTTATTTATACCACAAGTGGATATATCCACTTCAAATTTACACACATAATGTCTTTTGACTTTGTACCTGTAAATATGATCTAAATATATGTATGTATTCATAAGCATTAAAACCCCAAAGCATAGAAACCTTCAATTCATGAAGCTCCCGACTAATGTTGCTTCCAGAGGCAGTTTGGACGAGTGAATATGCAATTTTTTACATACTTTATGCAGTATGCTTTAACAGAGGCTGTTATATGGCCAGATGTGTCCCATCCCCTCATTATTTCACTTAAAAGAAGGCAGATTAAAGGTCTGGAGTTGCTTCCAAGTGCAGTACTTGCATTTGGAATCTGTTGCTGTTAAAAGAATGAACACACTCATGAGCCCAGGAACACTGAAAGGCCCAAAAAGACCACAGAAAACACCTGGGCCGGTATTCACAAAGCTTCTTAGAATTCTCTGAGAGAGCTCCTATCTTAGCCTAAAAAGTCCTAGCTAGGAGGCCTAGACTAAAAGTGATTTAGGAAACTTCTCAGAGCAACTCTGAGTAAGGAAAGTACAAAAACCTTTATCTTAGTGA
>CM074966.1:10034895-10062001 GCA_037577455.1 Pangasius macronema | reverse complement strand
ATAATTCTAAGAATTTTCTTAGAATTTCGTCATTAGGAGCAACTTTTAGGCTTAGGAAGCTTTGTGAATACGGGCCCTGTGGTAGAAGAATTCTCCCCTTGGTGAAATAAAACCCTTCACAACATTTGGCCAGATCAAGAACACCCCCCATGAGGTAGGCATATCAGTGTCAAAGTCAACAATCAAGAGAAGTCTTCATCCGAGTAAATAGAGAGGGTTTACAATAAGATAAGTAAACCATTGGAAAGCCTCAAAAACAGATTGCCAAAAACATCTCAGAAAGCCTGTACAGTTCTGGAACAACATTCTATGGACGGATGAAACAAATATCAGCTTATACCAAAATGATAGGAAGAGAAGAGAATGGAAGAAGGAATAAACTTAACCAAATGCTTCAAAACCCATTGGACGGCACTTCAAAAGCAACCCTAGACTTTTTAAGGCAAAGTAGTGGGATGTTCTGCAATGGCCACGTTAATCTGCTGACCTGAAGTCAATTGAGCATGCATTTCACTTGCTGAAGGCAAAACTGAATGTCCCAGGAACAGTCAGGAACTGAATACAGCCACAGTAAAGGCCTGGCAGAGCATCACCAGGGGGGGAAAAACAGAGTCTGGTGATATCTATGGGTTCTAGACTTCAGGCAGTCATTGACTGCAAAGGACTTGTAACTGAAAATGACAATTTTTTAAATGATAATGATAATTCCAATAACAATAACCTAATGTCCAAATAATTATGGACCTGACTGTATATGTAAAGGTTACATAAAAATAAATTAAAATAAATCAAGTTCTAGATTTAACTGCCGCAAAAATATCCTCATGCAAATCGCACCTGGTGTAAAACACATTCAAAATATTTCACACAAGTGGCAATCAAATTGAAGTTCAGGCCCTTCCTAAAGATCTCATGGGAAATATTATTAAATAGTCAAAGGAATAAGATACAAAGTCAAAGCAAAGAGCAACACCCTAAACCTGTCAATATAAGTGGTTCAGTAATATGCAGGTGGAAAGTTCATGGCACCACAACTAATCATCCCCACAACCTGCTCTCAGACTAATGATAAGAAGAGTTAAACAGAAGCCAGGATGCAGGATGACCAGAAAGCAGCAGGAACAACAGTTACACAGAGAACAATAAGCAATGATCTGCTCCACAATCATCATATTAGAAGAGAATTTAATCTCTTCAGCCAGAAGCTGAATCTGCGGAGAAGATGGATGTTTCAACAAGACAACAACCCCAAACATGCAGCCAAAATAACGCAGGAAGGTCTTGCATGGCCTAGAATTCAACTGATAACAAATTTATTTAGTTGAAACTGCAAGTACAACAAAGAAACTGCAAGCTCATCAAAGGGACCCCTGTAACCTTGGGGAGTTGAAGACAATTTGTCAAGACAAATAGGCCAAAAATGAACCACAATATTGCAAACGGCTAATTACTTCTTACAATAGATGTCTCAAAGCTGTAATTGCCAACAACAGCTTAGCAACCAAGTTCTAATGTTGTTCATTTGTGTGGTCTGTATACTTTTTCCCCCATCAATTTTAAACTTTTAAAAAAATTTTGGTTTTAAACAAAACTTTAGTTTATGCTTATGAATACACATTTTTGTTCATATTTATAAGTATGAGGTCAAATGATATTATATGTGTAAATTTGAAGTGGATATAAGCAGTAGAAGAATAGTAAATAACAAAAACAAAAGTGTCTAAATACTTATTTGCCCTCTCTGTAAATGCTCGAACTACGGCAGCTCTGATTTCTAATCACAATGCAGTGTTAGTGGGATAAACTCCTAATCATGTCACTAGAGGTTCAGAGTCAGGTCATATCAGGATTAAAAAGGATGGAAAAAAGGCAGATAGTCACTGATGTATGGCCGAGTGCTAGTCACAGTAGCATAGTGTGAATGAGAACCAAGGAATGCCAGAGGAGGAGCTGCAAGAGAGAGAAAGAGAGAGAAAGAGAGAGAGATGGAATTTTCATAGGGGGTATCATTCATAAAGGCATGAACACAATATCAAAGAAAAAAGTCAAATAAAAAAAAGCCATAGAAAAAGAGGGATTTTAGATTTAAAAAAAAAATGATGCATTCTATTATAAGTGACAGTAAACCATCAGCCCATGTATTTATTTATTTATTTTTTAAACTCTTCTGCCCCATACTGTTGTTCCAGTCTTTAACATTTAACCTGACACTGCTTTGATGCACTCTGGCACTCTGACTTTTCCCCCCGATGATGCATTAAGTATATATTTTCACTTCACTCAAAATTAAATGTTCTGAAGATGTGCATAATAAGCAGTGTTAACTCTGACTGAATCCCTCCATTTTCCTGTCTTTCCACTACTCTCACTCTCATCTCCTCCCACTTCCAGCCCTCCTTCTCTCTCACTCTCTCTTTGCTTCTCCTCTGTATAGAGTAGGGAGGAACACTTGCCTGCTCTGTGTCTATATATGTATAGACATAACATGGTCTTATGGAAATTACTAAACCTAAATTCAAGCATTTAAGTTTTCAGTATACAAGGTTACTAAACACAGATGCTTCTGAATACTTCTTGTAAAGACCTGTAGTGGTAAACAAACAATAAATAAAAAGTGGAATTAACCTGACATCAAATATCTGATCATTTAAAGCTGCCTTCAGATGATAAGCATTTGCAGATGATATGCATTTTGCTCACTGTGAGGTTGCAGAAGTGCTCTATCAAGACATGCTTTTAAACCATTCACTAGTAATGCCACTTATTTGTGACCTGTTGTACAGTTCTATGCCTGTCATACACTAAAGACATTTAGGTTTGAGATAAAAAGATGAACATGGGATGACAGAATTTCAGCTTTAATTTCCTGACATGTACAGAGGTGTTAAACAACTTAGAACATGGCACTTTTGGTGGCAGACTGCCCAATTTTTTTGGTGAACAAAAGTATAGGAACAGGTAGTTTTAAAGAAAGCTGATTTCATCTCAGATTCAGCTTCCCATTACTCTATTGACTTTCTGGCACTAAACGCGACCTGGATCGCTCCACAGAACTCAGCTACTTCGGCTGCCCTATCCTCTGCTAATGCTTTCTTTCACACTCCACGAGAAGCTGGCAGGGGTGGTGGTACAGGTCTGCTGTTGTCCCAGTAAAAAGACATCACTCACAACAACAGACTGGTTATAGATCTCCAACATCTTGCTGCAAACATTAAAGGACCTGAGCTTCCTCATAAAGCAGAGTCTATAGTTATTTAGGAATGACAGAGCCTACTTTGGGACAGGGACCAAACATGATGCTTTCCACAGCACTGGCACCCTCTCCTGATGCAGGCTCAGGTTGAGGAGATTCTGAAAGATCCCACATAGCTGGTTTGCACAAACTCCACCTGTTCTTTGTCCTTATTCATGAAAGCCTGCTACTTCTTGTTCAGCAGTTCCTTCAGGTTCGTTTGGTAATCCAGGGTATACTGTTGGGAAAACAGCATACCTTCCTGACTGAAACAATGGTGTCTGTGCAGAATGGGATTGGGCCTTTGGCAGTAAATAAATTACTGCATTGTCCATGCCTATCTGTGGCTGGTAAGCAAACCACGTCCATGTCTGTGCTGCTGTCTGGCATGCTACTAATGTCTTCCATCTGGCTCACACAACAACAACCAGTCTCAAAGCAGACCTGCAGAGCTTCCTCTGAATCCCATGACCACCTCCTAATGGTCTTCATTTCACAGACTGCCTCTGGACAATGGGCAGGTATGTGGGTGTCAGTAGAACCAAGATGTGGTCAGACCTCCCAAATGGGAGCAGAGCAGATGATCTCTACGCATCCTTTATGTTTGCATACAGGAGGTCCAGTGTTCTGTTCTCTGTGGTTGCACAGTCATCAAACAGCTTAAACTTCGGCAACGTGGAGGAGAATGATACATGGTTGAAATCGGCAAAAAAATGCAAGAAAATCCGTCGGGTGCCGAGTCTGAAGTCTCGCAATACCGGAGTATATGACATCACACATGACTTCCACGTCAGCTGCCCATGGAATGGAAACAATGGCCACAATTGCAACCGTGAATTCCTTTAACAGATAGTATGGATGTAGACCAACAGCCAACAGTTCAACATTTGGGGAACAATTACCTTCCTTAACCGTAACATGATGTTCACAAATACTGCAATCCCTCCACCTTTCCTGCTACCACTCTAACATCTCTGTGCGTCCTTATTGTCTGAAAGCTGGGGATGGAAGCATTTGGGTCCACAATGTCCTCATGCAGCATTGTCTCTGTGAAACAAAGCAAACTGCATTCCTGATACCCCTTTTGGGTCCTGATCAGCATGCTGAGCTTGTCCATCTTATTAGCAAGGGACCTCACGTTCCCCATAATGATAGTGGGAATTTATTTATTTTAATAAATATAGTCCAGCTCTGCATTCTCTGTATGGTATAGTTTATCACATATCTGACACTTCCGCATGCTGTATGATATCTAGATGTAAATATCAGGAAATTACATTTCTAGATGTACAGTAAATATCAGGAAATGAAAGCTAAAATTCTGATCCATCATTTCACATTCATCTTTTGATCTCAAACCCAAATGTCTTCAGTGTATAGCAACAACAAAAGATGGTGTGTTGACACTGCTCTGAATTATTTTAATTCAGCTTGTATTCAAACAAAATTTTTGATGGCCCAGTTTCATAAAATTCCTTCCTTACAAAGGTCCAGACAAGCAGCAAACATGCGTGATAGGCTAGAACAGTTAAATGCTTAACTGTGGCTATAAATAAGACAATGTGAAGTGGTTATGTTTTGTTTCCTAGTGGTGCTTCATGCTGCCTAGTGCTCCTGTGAAGAGAGGAGATACATTTTTTGTGAAGTGGGGAGATTAAACTCAGACTTCTCTGTCCATTTACTGCCTGGTATAATGAGCCTTAAGTTAAATCATTTACATAAATGCATGTGATTGGCTACAGCAAAGGCTCTGCCACAGAAGCCACAATCATTCGTGTTTAGAAAACTGAAATCACTGACCTATAGACTTTTTTCCCCCTTGCTCTCTCCATACAATGGTCCTCATTTATCTAGCTAGATAAGAACAGACTTATCTGTAAATTGCTCATAAGAACATTTAGTATTTTGTAGTATTAAATTTAGTATTCATGAAAATCCTGTCATTTTTTAAAAAAAAAAAAGCGCTCATATCCTACTCATGCTCCTAAGTGTATGTAAAGTTACAAGTAAGACTAGCTAATGCAAACCTCAATGTTCAGCTTCAAATCATAAATCTCAGTGAATTGCTGCACCTTTATATAAAGATTATTCTGTCAAATTTAAACAGCTTGTATATTTTTAGTTAAACACAAAAATTTAATGAGACATTTGTGATACCCAGTCGTTTCCTATTACTGGCATTAAATAAATTAATATAAATTAAATAAGACCAGTCATTCAAATAAGAATGCCACCGTATAAAAGTAGGACACCCTCAGGTGGTGTATAAGTTGGTTCCGTTTGATGCAGCATCTTTTAATGCTGTACAACACTTTATTAGAGGCAGCACTAAGTGACTTATCTGGTATACACTAGGATACTGTCTAGTGTGCTGCAGCCCATTCCCTGTGGTTACACGTCCTTCTTTTCAACACAGCACTGGAGAAGGTTAAAAGAGATTTCCTTTTTGTATTCTTTAATTGTACAAATCACCTGAAATGTAGAATATGATTTAAAAAAACAAACAAACAATGGATTAAGTCATGGCCTTAGCAAAAGTGTACTAAGTCACTGAGAAAACCCATTTGGAAGCTGACTCTCCGGTCCTGACTGCTTATTTGTGTTTGGATGCACCTACGGTCAGTCATTTTACACACTGTAGTCCACCACAGATCCTGTGGGCGAAGCTTCGAGAATCATTCAATTAAATCATTCAAAACCAACATAACCATCAGAAATCTAATCTTTAAAAAGACTAATCTTGCCTAATGCACATATAAACACAGCAGTTTTTCTGTGCAATGTACTTGGTGTCCACTATCATCTGATACAGTAGATTTTTTTCTCTCTCTCTGATTTCAAGCCAATTTAATTTCACCTTAATTCACACCTAATTCCTGTTTTTCATAATTTGGCGCCAGATTTTGGCCTTTCAGGTGCTGTTATGCTGTTAAACAATATCTTTTACTGGCATGGATACGAGTCAAAATAACTTTCACTTCTACCTCTGAGAGAGTATATTCGTGACTTTGCTGCACAACCTTTAATTTTTATGAAATTTTGTGGCCGTCACTATATATACTAAATGCACATGATGCATGAGGCCCACTGAAAGTCTCTGCAACAACAAAAAAAAATTGTACGTTCCGTCTGTTAAAATACATTACTGGGTCCACAGCCACCATATTCCACCAGCTAAAGAGCCCTGATTCAGAACATTACTGCACATCATGCTTAACTTAATTTTTTGCTTCTACTCCATCATCAGTTGACTTCTCATTTTATGGAAGTTAATGCACATTTTAATTCAAAGTTGATCCAAGGTTTTCATTTGTATCGACTGGTGTTTTTTTTAAATTGTTATTAATATTTTTTTCTATTTGTAATTCTTATTATCTTATCTTTTTATTTATTATCCCCTTTTTGTTTTTTTTTGTGGAGGTGAAGATTTTATAGACTACTGTAGGCTTACATAATGCTTACAAAAATAGAGAGAGAGAGAGAGAGAGAGAGAGATAGATTCTATCTATCTATCTATCTATCTATCTATCTATCTATCTATCTATTCGTAATCGGACTCGTGTGGACTCGTAGGAGAATTCATCTGGCCACATTTAGGAAATTTATGCATCCTTAATGATTGATTTCTGGGTCACGGACTTAACAACACAGGATCAAGTAATCAGAACAATTATCATCTGTAGGCAGCCTAAAGATCCCTTGTAGCAGAAGAGGAAACAAAATTTGTGCTTGCTCTTTACATAATGTGAGTGCGATGGTATGCTCTTGAAGTCTGCTTTACCTTTTCCTGCATTCCTGGGTGGTAGAGGTGGTGCATCGCTGACAGGAGAGGAAGGACAGTCAGTGGAAACGCTGTACATCTGATTGGTGAACATGCCGTAGGAGAGACGCGGTTTATCACGCTGGCCAGGGAAAGCCGGGAGGGAGAGCTTATCATGAGGAGACAGACTGGATGAGTGACAGAAACTCTGTGGTCTCCGGTCCTTCTTAATTGGGCTTGGCTGAGGAAGAGAAGAGGTCAAGCAAAAGTACGTGCATAAGTGTGTCCGGTTTAAGACTGGAAACGGATGGAAAATTACTAGAGCAAAGTGCAGTGTGGAATATCTCACTTTGTCGTCAAGATCATCATCACTCTCATCCATTTCCTCCAGTCTAAGATTCCAGTCATACTCCACATGAACCTTTGGATTAAACTTCCCCTCTGCAGCTTGCATCAACTAAGGCGAGAAACACACAGGCATCATTTATTTTTCCGTCTAATTCTCTGCTGCCATCCAGTGGACAAAGTCTCAGCGGCAGCCTTTATCTTTAAGTTCTCTTTTTTTTCCCCCTTGACCATTAACCAGGAACTCAATTTTTTTTTCCATCATTAGCTTCTTACTATTATCTGTAGCACTGTATTAAATTTACTATTGACTGCTAAAAAAAAGATAATATTGGTGTTTATACATTTTGCTTTATTGTTTTTTTCAGGCAGGATTATAAACCTAATTTAAATGATTTCTTTTTTGCTCTGCACTCAGGTGCCTGTGATTGAACCTGAAATTCAGCATTCTGTGTACACGATTTTTGAGTAGTTTACCAGCTAGTCCTCTTGCAGTATGACTCTAAAATAACCGCTAACCAGTTATTTTAACTTATATGACCACACAGTTCTGACATATAATTAAACTGATTACAGTGAATACAATCAGAAATTCTGTACAGCCTGTTAAAAAGGGGGCTTCAGACAAAACATCTAGTCTTTCAATGTTAGCAGGGCAAAAAAGCCAACACAAAGCTGCTAACTACATGCTCATTACATTCTTGCCAACTGCTATTAATTGCTGGCTACATGAACATTTGAACAACACTGTTCACTTACTGCCTCTGCAGACTGGTCGATCCTCATCCGCCTGGCCACATCCAGTGCTGTTTCTCCATTGTGATTGACTGAAAGTAACAGGGGCAGACAAATGAGTAGCTACTGTCAATATAGAAGAGTGTTTTAAAACCAATACTACAATACTTTAAGTCTTCAGCACTGCCCTTTCCTCTCTCAAAGGCCTAAACCCTTAATACACGGTCAACACACAAAACCATTTGTTATCTAAACATCTGTGTTCTAAACCAGACAATGACACACTATGCTTTTTAGTATTTATTAATCAAATACTAATGTATCCACTGAATTAAGTAAATAAGGAAAATGGACAATTTTTGCAAAATAAAAGAAAAATCGCAATATTTTGCACATCCTCCAAAACCTAAAATACAGCTTTCTGCAGTAAGACACTGCAACTTACTGGCATTACACGAAAATCAGTGGGTGAACTCCTACTTGCTGAGGATTTCATTGTTGTTGCACGTGCGACAAAGGTTGGAATTTCAGGCAAAAAAGGAGTATTATATTAATTTTTTTCTATCACCCTAAATGTCGTGNGTGTGTGTGTGTGTGTGTGTGTGTGTCTCTCACTGATGTCAGTAGCAGGTTTGCCTCTCAGGAGTAATTTTAGGCATTCGTGTTTTTCGTAGATGCAGCAGTAATGCAGGGCTGTGTTTCCTCTCTCAGTCTGTTTATCCAGATTTCCACTAAACACACACACACACACCATTTGAAATCATTTGCAAAGGCAATTCCATAACATATAACACGAAAATATTAACAAGAATATTAACTCAACATTACTGGGCTTTTGCTTTCTTAGCTTGAATGCTTGAGGCAGTGACAGCTCAGTAAGCTATGCTTTTATTATTATTATTCATCTGTGATACTGCTTTATCCTGGCCAAGGAGGATCCAGAGCCTATTCCAGGAAAACTGGGTGAGAGGCAGCAGGGCATCTTACACACATGCGCGCGCACACACACACGATTCTGGCCTGGTTTATACCCGACACGTGACCTTATGTACATCTGGGTATTTAAAGCCACGTCCACTAGATGGCACATCAGAACTAAAACATCAACCAGTAAAATGTTTAGCAATTTCATAACTTTCTTTGCTGTGAGCAGCATGGAGATGTTCTGTAGATATGTCTCAGATCAAAAACTATATTATATCTAAAAGTGTGACATTTAGAAGTACTAAAACATTTTTTGGTAGGTTTGAAAGCCAGACAGGA
The DNA here is from genome assembly GCA_037577455.1 of Pangasius macronema. NCBI lineage: Eukaryota > Metazoa > Chordata > Actinopteri > Siluriformes > Pangasiidae > Pangasius > Pangasius macronema. The sequence continues at coordinate 10,052,666 of CM074966.1, read as the reverse complement.
GTGTATTTAATTTAAACACTAGCCATAATAGGAAAACTTTTTATTTTAAATAAATAATAAATTATTTTTAAAATAAATAAATTATGCTCTCATAATTTAATTTTTGTGTTTACACTCAAAAACAGCCTAGAGTAGTTGACGTATGCAATTTAAGACACAGTTCTAGTTTGTTTAGTCTGATGGACATTGTGGTTTCCTAAACAAATCATTCCATTATTCAAGCAATTATGAAATGACACTCCATTTTCCCCCTCAATCTTGGTGGCAACTACAAGCTGTTGTTCCTCCACCTGTTCTGAACCAGAAAGTCGACCAGGTGCAGTGACGTGTGGTCAGCAGTCCTCACGGCGTAGTGCAGCGCTGTTTCACCACCCTCCTACAAAACATTCAGTAAAGAGATCGCAACAAAAATCTCTTTCACATCGCATGTAAAAAAATTAACTAAAATGACTACATGGTTTTAGGGGTAGACCAAAATTCAAGTACAAATATATAAAAGCACTACAATATAATTTGTAAATACTTATAATTGCAGCATTGTCAAATTGTCACATAGTATGTTTAAAATTTATATCATTAGAAATGTAACCATATAACAATTCTGATTAATTACTGATATGTTTAAACTTAGTGATGAAACAGTGCAATTTGATACAGCATGTAAGATTCAATGCAAATTAAACAAATAAGTTTACACTTATTTCTACACACCTTCTATCTTCACAGAACATTTTCACATAAAATGAGATTTTTGCATACTTACTCAAATGCTTAAAAACTACAATATTAAATAATGGAACACTGAGGTGAGTATTAGGACAGTCAACTCAGATAGTTAACAATAAGTTTCACAACAAGTCCTGAGACTCACCTGTCCTCCATCAGGAAGTGGCTCCATAAGCTCCACCCCTTCAGCATATACTTGGATGAGAGCCAGCAGGTCACGTGATCTCACTGCATCATACAGATCGCTCAGCTTCACCGCTGCAGAGCTGCAAGTCTTCCTTGCAAATTTATGATCCACATATTTGGCGTTTATAAACTCCTTTCGAATTGTCCTAATATATTAAACAAAACAATATTGCAGGATACAGAACATGGAGAGATTCGGCATTTGGATGTGCTGTTGGTTACAAATTATTGAAAGATTTGGAATGAAGAGAGCCTTTAATTACTCACATATCGCTAGATGGAGTAGGCTTTAGAGAGGGACAGGGAAGGTTTCCTTCCATAATCTCATTAAAATTACTGTTCCCAACATTCTTGGCCAGCTGAAAGCAGAAGATCGAGAATGATAACACTACCAGATGTAGTGTTGTTATCACTATAAGCTCTATTTCATGTATTTTATGAGCTTTAGAGCAGCTGATTAACCCACCAAGAGTTCTGAGGTTCCCAATTTGTCCAGTTCCATGGACTGAATGCGAGAGATGTGCACTCCCATCTCCCTGTGAATGCCTGAACACTCAATACACGTCAGGATGCCCAGGTTAGTCGACAGCCATTTTGGATCTATAGGATGAAAGGTAACAAGAGCACATTAACAAATCAGGTCAAAAACACCTCCATGTGTGTGACCTCATTTTGAGGGCTTCATCACTACAAGGTCTTTTTGAACTCATCAAATGGTAACGTGGACCTACAGTGAGGGTATTTTAATACTGAATATGTATTCACACACTTTTGTTTTTATTATTTAATATGCACTACTTCTAGTGGATATATGCACTTCAAATTAACACATAATGTCTTTTGATTTGTACTTACAAATATGAACAACAGAGCACTCAGTATAGCATGAATATACCAATTACACAATGTGGCATATATTGGTTTATACACAGTGCTGTTGAATTCTCATAATCTGATTGGTCAGAGGATATTGATAAATTTTTTAGATCTAACAGGAGTGATGGATGTAAATCAAACTACAAGTTTCTGTTATTGCACTTACTCAAATTGAGCTTGTATTGCAGACCATCTGCATAATCTATGGCTAATGATAAATGAATTAAAAAAGCTATATTTAACAAAGTATAATCATTGATTTCATAAAGTTCTCCATAAGATGATGTTTATTTGACAATTACAGAAGGAGTCTTGTGTCAGAGCTTTCTAATGGCCAGCAAGTTTTCCACCACAAGAGAGTTCTCAGGGCTGAGAAATGTGCATGTTCCAATTTCTCTAGCAATATAATAAGCTGCATGTTTTTCTGTCTTACTAACTTCAATAAGAAAACGAAAGATGGCGGTGAATGTGGTGGTGAATGGTGTATGTCATAACGTACGGAATTAACATGTCTAAAAGAAATTCCATAACATTAAATGTAACAATAAACAGTTAAAAAGCATGATGTGTCTTCATTAACAAATTACATTTGTAATCATTGGCAAATCACAATTCAGGACATGCTGTTATAGAAAATACTTAGTTTAGCATTGATTATTTTCATATAACATGCCCCTTCATGCTTTATTCTTTACATATTATACAAAATAGTATTTCTGGGTCTGGTTTTGAAGTCATATCAAGCTGCTTTTTGGCAACCCTGCTGTTGATGAAATGCGATCACAAGTGGTCACTGAAGACGCATTTGAGACGCCCAAAAATACCAGATGTCAACAGCTATCAGTGAGTCGACATTTGAACACTAACCTAAAGGGTTCTATTATGGTTCAGACTTGTTCCGTAGTCGTGAATTAGATATTTATACTTTATCATACTCCAGCTACTAGGTTACAAGAATTGATTATGTCATCACACGCACACACATCCACCCACCCACCCACCCACCCACCCACACACACACACACACACACACACACACCTGCAGCACCACAGTCACAGCAAACTTCATTGCCAGGTATGTGCAGGACATCATCAATAATGGCTTTAGTCAGATCCTCCAGGCCATCTTCTCCCGCTGTCTGCTCTCCTCGGAATGCCATGTTCAATGCCTCTTCTTTACTGTTAGTTAACACTGAGATCCAGCTGTAAACGTAGATACACAGGACAAGGCCCACACAACATTTCAAATGCAACTATAACCAGTTGTGATTGCATTACTTTTAATTTTCAGGACACATCTTTGTGTTTGTGTGTGCATGTTTTTTTTCTAGAGCAAAATTTCTCCACTTCAAACTTTCCTCATTCTCACACAGAGGTGTAGTATCCTAACATACTCTTCTCTATGACAGCCTATGCGTCTATGCCTTGTGTGCAATGCTTTCTGGGACAGGGACACTGTTCATTTGATAGAGGCTAACTTAAACACACACACACACACACACACACACACACACACACACACACACACACACACACTTGAAAACTTTCAGATCCACTTCCTTCACCTGTATCGTTTTCCCACAGTCAGTGGCCTCTGGGACTGACACAGAAGCTTTACAAGGCATTTAGTATTGAGGAAAAAGAAATGTGTGATTGTTAGTCCCAGACCTGCACCCTGCAATTCATAATTTTGTGTTTTCTCTGCTCTAACAAGCCAAATTAAATAAATAAATAAATAAATAAATAAATAAATAAATAAATCATGTCGTAATCTCAGAATTTTAGATTACTGTTGATCAGTTTCTAAAAATCCTTTCTAAAGTTTTAAGTAAGTCCACTTGCGCAGCTCATCTTCAATTCAACCTTAATTTAATAAGGTTGTAACCAAATACAAATACATTATTTGAAATGGACAGAGGCCTAAATGTGTCCTAAATCAATTTAAATACAGATACAAACAACAGTCAGAATATTTCTTTCTTTCTTTGCTTTTTTGTTTGTTTGTTTGTTTGCTTTAGAATGCATGCCAGAAAGCAAAAGACACACACATTTTACTTCTTCTTCTTGTCTTTTTGCGGTAAACAAGTTAACAGTGGTGTGCTTTTCTGATCTGTAGTATCTGCAGCATGCGGCCATTACAAACGGAACCTGGCACTCCTGCTTGGGCGACATAAGAAGTTCATCAGTATGATACTAGAAGGAGATTGACTATTCAATTTTAGCTTGATCTAAACACTAGACCACGCCCACTTCCAGATATGAAAACATATGATTATTCTGAGCACCAAATAGATACAAATAAAAACCACACCCCTATAGGGGTTACACACCTATAATTTAACCAAAGAAAATGGTTATTGATTTTATTCATAGCACGGTATTTTGAAGTATATAAAATGAACTGTTTGTGCAGAAAGCATAAACTGCATCAGGGAATATTGTTTCTATGACACCTGAATAAGTTTTACCTATGACAGGGACAAGAACAGCTGTGACAAAAACATTCGGTCTTTAGTAGAAGACTTGAAGAGTCTAAGACAGGGAAACACAGGGAAAGTGTTGATATGGAACACCCGTATTAACAGACCTCCAATAGCTCAGCATGAAGCTCTACAGCAACACACAGCCTCAGCGGGAGGGACCTGAAGCAAGAGGGTGTGTGTGTGTGTGTGTGTGTGTGTGTGTGTGTGGGAAAAGGAAGACTGAGAGGGAAATGGAGATTAAGGTGGAGTTTGGTTATAAATAAGGACAAAAGAGGTGTGGGAAAAAGATGCTGTGGTTTCTGTGAACGAATGATAGACTCTTTCAATCTTTTAGCACACACAATAAAAATGCCACTAACAATGGGGTATTAACCACTAAGCATACACAATAAACTGCTACTAATGTACTACAGTTATGCTTTCAGATTCAATGAAATGCAAAGTAAATATGAGGTAAACACCTAAAGCATTTAATTAGTTTTCGTGAGACTGGATTATGCACTTTATATTATCTTATAGTACTAGCTCTTAGATGTTATTCACAATAATCTTTCACTGGGATAACAAAGACTAGTAGGACAAGATACATGTCACTGCGAATAGGGTAATTATACTTACATTACAAACTCCTGCTCATCTTCAGCCTGAAAGTGATATGTGCGATTATCTAAATCAAAAAAGAAAAGCGTAAACACTAAAACACAGTCCTTTGTATGATATAGGTTAAAGAAAAAAAAAAAACATCTTGGCCAATTTAGTCTTTTTTATGTCTGTTTGCCAGAATTCAGCCATAACCACATAGAAAAAAAACTGTATATTTGAGAATGCACTACTGAAAACAGGGTGAATGGTATGGAACTCACCTAGACAACTAGAGAGCTCAACCTAGCCAGAACAAGGTGCTTTGCCGAAAAACAAGATACTAATTTTAACAAAAGCCCTTCGTTTCAATCATCAACATACTGCCCAGTGCTAATACTGCCCAGTGCAGTTGGCAAACTGACTTGATCAGTTAAATAAAAAAAAAATCAGAAGTGTTTTACAACTAAGTACATACTTTTGTCTGAAGTATAGTAATATCTGCCTTATAACAAACACCTGTGGTCAAAGTAATTAAAGCATTTCAGGCTTGTTCTCTTTCTCAACTTAGATCAAAGTGGAAATAGGTGAAAGGGGTTGGTTCTTCTTACGAGAAATGAGATCAAAACACTTGCGGTCTTCAGTGCTCGGCTTGACCTGACATGTGAGTAGGTTCAGTTTGACTGGCTGCCTGTTCGACTGTTATCACACATACACAAAGACAAATAAATTCAGCAGTTACTGTTAGTTATGGAATAGCATCCTGATTATAAATAATAATAATAATAATAATAATAATAATTCTGTATATTGATGCATCTGGAATATGGATGAATCTTTGCTAATATAAATGAAATTTTGATTTTTAGCAGTCATTGGATGGACACTTTGAGTGTGTGCAACTGTTCCTAACTCACCGTGGCATGAGAGATAGTGAGAATTCCTCCTTTCACTGAGCATTTCCTCCTTTGCCATACCTTTCGCAGCCTGTGAGAAAAAGCTACACCGTAAACCCTGGTTAATTGTTAGTGTTTGAAACAAGCTTAATCTGTCATTGACATACTTAGCTTTCCTTACAGACATCCCACATCACAACTCACAATGACAAGGTATGTGCTTAAGAGCATTTGTACAAACCCCTATTGTTCTGAGGTTCATTAAACATTAAAACTAAAACTTTAATAATATCAGAATATTACAGGCAGATATAGCACAAATACAGTTTCTGTACTAGTCGGCTGCCCTATACACAATCAGGCACTGCAAGATGAAGCCCCTGTATATTTCAGATCTATTGTTTAATGACTGTTAGGTCCTCAAATCAGAAAATTTAGGCTGTGAAACAAAAATCTAAGCAGGACTGTGCATTTTAGGTTAATGCTACAAATCTTACCCATTTCTATAAGGCTACTGGGCTCAGCACATTTTCTAAAGAAATCTTGTAAGACTTATTTATATTCCCCTGTATTTGGTGATTCCTGTTTGCCTGACAAGGTGAATTTGTAGTAGGCTTTATTATTCCAGTCTGACCTTCTTTTATGTCCAGAGTGTGTTTGTTTTGTGTTAGTTTAATTTAATTTACTTTAGTTTAAGTAGTACTAGTATTTAAATTATTTTGTGCGATGTATTTTATTGCCTTTTGGTTTCTTTATGAGCTTGGAGGAATTTAGTAAATAAATGTAATTGTACACAAACTGAAGATGGGTGCAGCTTTCTACATGGGATTAACTGTTCCTACAACGATTGAAAAACCAGAAAAATTCTGATATTGTGTTTTGCATGAAAAAATTATTAGTCGTTTTTTTTTTTTTTTGATTCCCCACCCCCTTTTCTCCCAATACCTACCCACCAGCCACCTCTCCATCAGGCACATGAAGCTACCAACCTGGGAGGGTGAAGGCTAATGTGTGCTTCCTCTGAGACATGTGCAGCCACCACTGCATCTTTTCAAACTGATGCTCATGCTACATTACAGAGCAGCAGAACACACTCAGAGGAAAGCACTATCCCAAGAAACCATGCCCAATATTGCTCTCCCACACAGAGCACAGGCAGTAATGCTCCCAGTCCCAGATGGCTTTGGCATTGTCAGGATTCAAACATCAGGATTCAAACATTAGGATTCAAAAAGCTAAAAGATTTCCGCTGATTCAGTTAGATGAGGATTTACCATATTTCTGGCAGAAGAGAGTGTGTATGCATATAGTGGGCTTTCCGCTGATTCGGTTAGATGAGGATTTACCATATTTCTGGCAGAAGAGAGTGTGTATGCATATGGTGGGCTTTCCTACCCATCACTCTTCTTCAGCAGATAACCTCTCTTCTCACTGCCAAACTCTTTGTTGCCCTGTAGCTGGTGCATGCTGTAGCCTCCCTGCTTGCTCTGCGAGTCCTGCCCCAGGACAAACATAGATATATACATAATGTAAACATACATACATAAATACCAATGCTACACCCTGACACATACACATACTCTTTCTAACAGCCACGAAACAAGAGTAAAATAATTATAGGTAATAAACCGAAACCCATGTTGTACAATGCACTCCAAAAACAACATGGTAAACAATCCTTCTGTTTAACAGTAAATCCAGACTATGCAACTCAACATACACTGCATGTTGAGCATGCTATGAACTTACTCTTCTAGACTTCAATCCAAAGAAGGCAGCAAGTGAGAAAAACACAGGACAAAGTGTGAAAAGCATAGTACATGAACAACACAGCTGTACAAGTGCGTGTGTGTGTGTGTGTGCGTGCGTGCGTGCGAGAGAGAGAGAGAGAGAGAGAGAGAGAATACAGGAAAATGAAAGGGATATTAAAAAAAAAAAAGACAACATGGCTGACTTAAGATGCTTAAGATAAAAAGCATGTAGTGAAATGCTCTACATTACTAAATAGAGTGTCATTCAGTCAGTGACTTTCTACTGAGCAACCAGTGGGGCACAACACTGGTTACCAGCAAGGTCGACCTCATACTGGCTACCAGCATGGTACAGCACTGGGTACTCCCTCTCTCACTCTCACACAAATAGGTCTACATGTACCTATAAACATGTTTCAGAAGCTAAACTTCAGCTTCACCTTTGTCTAGAACACCTGAACAGAAATAGTAAGATTCAAAATATATCCATCAAGTTAGAAAAATGTATTTCATATAATAATGAAATATTATATGAATGAAATATTATAGATGCCAATGAAATATTATAGTAATTCTTCAAATCTTATAATCCTACTCAGGGGTGGACACTAGCTAGTGTCCACTGGCTAAATAATGAAGTTAACATTTGTCTACCCCTGCTATTGTTTAAACAATTCCAAGACACCGATCCCCGTTATAGCAACAATTAAGGCTAATGCTCAGCAATTGTTTTTGCTCCTAGGACTGAAATCTAGAGCACACTAGAGTGTCTGCTTACCTCTTTCTGCTCTGACTGCAAGGAGGACTTGATAAGATCCCTCAGTGCTGTGAGCTGCTTTTTCTCCTCATCCTGAGTTTGCTTTATCTAGGAACCAGAAAACAGTTACACACACACACACACACACACACACACACACACACACACACACACACACACACACACACACACACACACACAGAGAGAGAGAGAGAGAGAGAGAGAGAGAGAGCATGAGAGCTCCCCTAGCCAGAACAAGGTGCTTTGCCAAAAAACTAGATACTAATTTTAATAAAAAACCTTTGCTTCAGGTAATTTAAATGAGAATCTAACCAAGACTAGGACTAGAACTCTGACTGAGTCAATATAAAAGCTTTCATAAACATATAAAAACAGTTCCCAGTTGCAATGCAAGTTACATACGTTGTAAAGATCAGCAGCTAGCTTCTCAATGTACTGCTTGAGCTTATCAGCTGTCTTCAAGCCATCCTGGAAGAAACTGAAAATGATTTACAGAACATGAAATTAAGGACATTGAGTACACTTTAGCAAACCAAACCTTCTGATGTTTATACCACAGGCTGTGGTATTATCAGTTCTGATTGGTCAGAAGGTGCTGATTAATTTTCTCAGAGAGTAGCTCCATCAATAGTAGTAGTTTTTTAACTCAGATTGGCAAATCCTAATCATCCTTAAACTCATTTTCAAAACATTTAAGTTGTAGTAGCTGCAGTCATTGTTACTGATGCAGATGACTAATATCTTGCCAACTCTAACATCCTGCCAAAACACAGATGAGTCAGATACCCAAAATACACACAATTCCCCACTGTTTCTATGACCTATCTGGACATCCCTGACACATTGTGTATTTGTCTGCATGTGAAAAACCTTGGAGCTCAGTGAAAAAGCTCAGTGAACCACTGCAGACTAAAAAGCTGTACAGTGACAGTGTAGCGCTCATCTGCAGCAGGTATGATGACTTAACAAGGTCCTGAACTGCAAGGTAAGTGCTCTCAAATCAATAGGACATGACTCTGCTGATGTGCTGATAGACCAAAGTTAGAGCTTACAATGGCCTTTTTCTGCTCATCACTTTCTTAGGAGCCACTGACTTATTGCAGTGCTGTCTGAAACCTTCTCTGAGCACTGTTTAACATTTCTTCACAAACAGTGCATGCAAACAGAGCTTTTCCACCTACCAGCACGGCTTGTCACAGCCTGACAACAAGTGCAACCCCAGGGCCATCCACACCATGGCCGATCGTGCATGTTGGATCCCCATCATTTAACTCTGCCCATAAAAGTAAGAGAAGCTTCTCTGGAGTTTATCGGGGGAAGGGGGTGGGGGGAGACCAGTGAAACTTTAAAAATGAAACTGGCACCACGTCACTGGCTGATTGGACGTTTGCCTGAGTAATCAGGATTACTCGTCCATAAGACATTGGAGCAACGCTGTTATACTATTATAAACACATGTTTATAACACCACCCTGTGATGCAGTATGAGCAATAATATGAAAAGATGAGGTTGGCTGGCTTCACATCTTGCAGGAAGCACGTGATTGCCTTCACCCTCCCAGACTGGTAGCTGCCATATGATGGGGAGACCTGACTGATGGCCCAAAACTAAATTAGGAAAAAAAATTAGGGTAGAAAGAAGAAGGAGCTGATTCTAAGGTGGAGGTTCTCTGTATGTGTCTGTAACTTACTTGCACTGTGCATGGTAATACTTGATCAGGTTCTGGAGAAGGTCAACACCTTTTTTGGTCTTAATCTCATTCACCTTGATCAGGTACTGCAAAAGCAAAGGGAATTTTTACATATATAAAAATTTGTCAGATTCTTGTAATCACCTTTCACACCTACCATTATGAGCAATTTGACATTAAAAACATTTACATAGATTGTTATGGTTCAGTCTTTTTTAAATGCTTTACACACTGCAAGCTTTAAGCTTAGAAATTTGCATTTTTAGTGAGTTCTTGAAATCCTGAGGGAGAGAGATCCTGCAATGCCACTTTAACCAATTAGATCTCCATTCAAATTTTTGTCACCAATCACAAATTAATTAATATCACCATATCATCAATCATAGCTGTCACTTGTTCACCCCTGTAATGCTAACAAGCAAGAAAATACTGTACATTAGAGGATAAATGCAAAGCCTCCATTTTAAAACTCTACTGTATTAAAATGTCCTCATTTCTGCACCAGTACAGATGCCTGAGGAGGAGCTTCTTCAGAGCAGACTCAATCTGAAAATAGAAACAGTTACCTAGAAAAAGAAAATGTCCAACAAACAAATGAATAAAATATAATCTTAATCCTGGTTTATCCCACAGCAGGAAAATCCGGCTAAACTTTCCTTCTGTGTCATTTTGCATCTGTGCCCAGGATAGATTTCATTGTATGTGTAAATACATCTGTCAGTGTAACACAACACACTGAGGCTTGGGTTGATACAGCGCACAATAAGTTGCTAGATTTGAGGGACATTTACCTTGTAGCTAACCTGTTTAGTGCAGAGAGATGGGTAAATAAAGAAAGAGGATTAAGCAACGAAAAAGAATAAGAAAATAAAGAAATAAATATGTAAATATAGAAATAAATAACCATAACAACAATTATTATTATTATTATTATTATTATTATTATTATTATTATCAGTACTTTTAAAACTGCAAGCAGCATTTTTGTGGGGCAAGCACCCAGACTCGGTGAGCCACACATTCGCAGACACGCTACAATTGTTGCCTAAGCAATAACAGGAAAGCGGAGCCATAATTTTAGGCAAAGAGATTCAAGAGCGATTTGTAGTTTCACTTATGGTATGTACGTTTTGACCACGGACAGCGGTGGAATTCTCTTACTGTAGGAGGAAAGGTCTAGATAAACAAATGGGTAGCAAGGTGGCATTGCTGCAGCATTGTTTAGACAGGTGTCAAGATGATGTGAGCCAAATGTGGGGAAGACTGGGCAAAATTTGGAAAAGGGGTAGCAAAAATGGCAGTGAAATGTAAGCATTTTTTAGTATGTTATTGTAACTTTGACCAGAAGGTAGCACTATCACAAAATTTGTTGCATAGCCTCAGGTCATGGTCCTGAAGATGCCTGCCAACTTGTGTGCCAGTGCGCAAAACGGCTGCTGCTGAGATACAGCTTCACTTCCTGTTTGGCAGCTTTGCCATCAGATTTGTTGGCCCATTACGGACAAACTCTTTGGACTATTCAAAATTCTTTTGATGAGGCTTACTCTGAAGATGATGTGTGCCATATTTGGTGATGACTGGACACAATTTGTAGGAGAAGTAGCAAAAAAACTTTTTCACAAAATCCAAGATGGCGGAAAATCTAATTATTTAGATAGTTAAATCTATTTAACTTATCTTGACCCAGTGAATCCACTGATGGTTAATGATGATAAATTTTGGACACACAGTTCAAAAGTTATGAAGATTAATGTACTTCCAAATTAGGCCCAAATTTGACCCAATGGTGGTGGCAACACTTGGCCCAAATTTTGTCAACATGTTCCTTAGACCCTCCCCCATTAGAGTGCCAAATTTCATAACTTTTTAGCAAACGGCTCTATGGGCTTTTATAGACACCCTAGCCAGAAGAAGAAGAAAACATAGAATAACAATAGGGTGCCTATGCACCTTCGGTGCTTGGCCCCCTAATAAGACATTTCATAGAATATAATAAGTTAATAGATGATAACATTGACCATATTAAATTTGCCATTTATGTGTTCTGTTGGGAGAGCAACAGTTACGTTTACTCGCAATTGATCTGTTGCAACTCTGACTTTGAAGAGAAAAGTTTCTGGTTTATTATAGTTGTGGATGTGTAGAAAAACAGGAAAATTCTCACCGAACTAAATCAGTGATTCCTAATCCTGGTCCTCACACTCAACACATCTGACCTCAGCTCATTGTCAAACTTTCCTGACGGTAACAGAAATATGATAACACAAGCAAAAAAGATCAATTCTCACAGATAATTGTGTGCATGCTGATCTCATCATTTTACAAGATGGCAGCTTTGGTACTGGCTCAAGATGGGTCTGAACAGAACCCTGAACTGAACAGTCTGAATACAAATGAATTGCATAAAGCAATTCATTGCCTTAATAATCAAAGAATTACGATTCTAATTTACCTGCAAAGGTACAGCTTTCTGATACCTGTTGCTGTATTCTAAACCTGTATAGTGTCTGGTCTTCTGCAGTCCTAGAGGCCCTTGTACTCACCTCACACATCTGAAGCTGAAAAAGGCGTCTCTCTTTCTCCATTTCCTCTGCAATCTCGGCACCCGTGATCTCCGTTCGGATCATGCCATGTTGCTTGGCGTGCTCACGTTTTTCCTTTTCTATCTTTGTACTGAAGAAAGACCATGAAAGATTCAAAGGTACCCCACAGAGACACACACACACAAACACACACACACACACACACACACACACACACACACACACACACACAATAAACTTACCATAATACAGATGTATTTCATAATAAACATATCAGGTACTGACAGGCATTATATAATGCTGTAAGCAACAAAGTTAACAATTACAAAGAAAAGCTACAACTTTAAAGAAACTGAAATGCCTATCACATGTTTTCATTTCCTAAATGCAAACATTTAAAGCCATTATTTGAAATATAAGGCATTATAATCTAACATGGTTCAGTAATCTCCAATGAATTTTAACAGCTTTAAACAAGCTGAGAGTTATTCTCTACAAGCAGTTCAGACAGAGGAGCCTCGGTACAGAGCCAAGGCTGGACGAATCATTAGTCTGGGTGCCCAGGACAAGCAGGTTTAGCGTCCGAACTGTTAGTCGGTTTAACAACCAAATAAAGAGGAAAAAAAATCATACTATTTACTGACTTTCATGTATGTAGCTATATTTAAGCATAATGGTGATTCGACGCACCTTGATACTGTAACTATAGCACCATTTAGTCAATTTGTCCACATACTTGCCTTTGCTTGTTGATGTAATTGAAATGAAACCATTAGTGTCCAGCTAGCTAGTATCAAGAGTAAAGAAGTTGCTAGCTCATTAGCACTAGATATGACAACAGTAGCCTGTAGATCTTTAAAGATAATGACTGCTCAGGTAGCCAAAATGTCACCTACAGATCTTTTCATTCACAACCAATGAAGAAATTTGTCTGAGTTCAAACCTTTCATCATGCTAGGCAGCCTAATGGTCTAATTATCATTTTTCAGATACTGTAAGGAAATATTTTTATATCAGCATTAGAACCAACTGAAAATTATGCAACTGCATTTTTCCTTGCATATATAGTTATCCTTGCAAATAAAATATTGATTGGTATGGGGAGCTGCCCCTAAATATGTTGTCACCTAGGGCTCAAAAACATTCAGAAATGCTCCTGAATGCTTGCTTCTCTTAGTTTGCACCAACAGACTTACCTACCTAACTAACTCACCATTTGTTATTATATCATGTTAGATACCACTTTTTTAGTCTAGTCAATTAGGTTTCCAGGCAACGAAAACATGGGACTGGGCAGCACACTGGAGCTTTTACCCAGTGGTCTAGGTAATAAATTTAAGATTTCTCCACCCCTGCTTTCAGTTTTCAACAGCACTGTGTCTCATCTTGTACAGTGCTATAATTCCACTACACACACACAAATACACAGATATTTTTAAAGGCACACCACTACTGGGAAAACATCAACAGACTCTTCCTGGGTACACAGGCACACTTACAACTTTGTTTCATAGTCCTTCCAGGCTTTGTCAAATGGTTTTTTCAGGTCCTCAGGAGAAAACATAAGAGAAAAATAAAGTTATCAGCAGGCTGAAACAGCCAGAGTAATGCTTCTCATGCTGTCTTTGTGAAGCTACAATAGAAAATAGATAGAAAGGTATTATGATTACAAAGAGAAAACACCATATTTACAAAACATATAAAGTAAATTAATGTGAGTAATACGAATAGAATATCAGGCATAGCTATGCTAACCTCCTTAAACACTTGAAAGGCTCATTAACAAGCAGAGTCATTGAGCAGGGAAAACAGAAATATGCAGGTCAGTCATCCTCCAAAAAGACAGCTGAGAAAAGTGTTTAGTAAAATTCTCAAGTGAAACTGAACAATTATGTTATCTTGAAAATCCCACCTGTGCCATCTAGACCAAATAAAATGAGTCTGCTTGCAGAAAGCAGACACAGTCACTGAGAGAACAGAGTGCTAGCAATGTTATCAGGGGCCTAGAAAACACCACCACAACCTCTCCATCCATGATAAATACTCTCGCGCATGCACCTCAGAGTTACACCGGATTATGTGCACATTGGTAGCTAACAGTCACCAAGCTAAACCTTCAACCTTTAATTGCTCAGCTAGATCCTGTCTCAATTGAAAGTCAGCTTGGTTGAAAGTGTTATCCACATTAGGTGGATGTAAATGTTTGCCAAGACCGCAGAATAATACACAAAAAAAAAACCAAACAAAAAAAACCCCACACAACCCAGAAGCAAATATTCACATCACTAAACCACAGCTAGAGTGACTCACAGGTAATGAGGGCACACTGAAGAAGCACCACAGAAAAGTCACATAAGGTAGCAGAAGCCATACTTATCCAGTGAGTTCACGGCAAGAAATGGCACAGACAACACTAAAGGATCTCCTTTTCGTATAATTCATATACGTGAACTGTCATTTTAACCTATCAAACTAAAATGAAGTGAAGCATCAGTGTAATTCAGTTCCTCCACACACAGCAGTCAAAAGCACTACCGAGATATTCTGCACTGCACCCATCACTCTGAACTCGTTGAGTGCTTGAATGCGAATTTGAAAATCAACCTTTGCACATTTTAAAACCACAAGTATCATGAATGATGGCTTAACAGCTCTGTCAAGAAAGCAACATATATGCATGTGTGGAACATATATAGAATTAATTAGTCTCAAATTAGTCTTAATATCAAATTCAAGTGAGGTTTTTTTTAATTCATAGCTGGAACTTGGAATTCTGAGTAAATTTGAGGAGTAATTACGGAGTACTAATGATGATTCCTTCAATATGCTACATTATGCGAAAGGCCATGCTCAGTATAATAGTTTAAATTAAACTGTTTGTATACAGATGTTCTCACATTAACAGTAAGGTGTTTATATCTTCAGTCTCTTGCTCTGCCTGCCAAAAGCACTTTCCTTTCCCTTCAACCACTTCTCTCTGTATTCTTCCCCATCACTGCTGCTTGTGTGTGTGTGTGTCAGTCTATAAATCTCACCCCCTTTACGCCTTTCAGGTCTCCTTTCAGCAGAGAGTCCAGTGTGAAGATCACATTATGATTCAGGCTCTGGAGCTGTAGAGAGAGAGAGAGAGAGAGAGAGAGAGAGAGAGAGAGAGAGAGAGACCTTAAATTAATGCTTCAAAGTACTGCATAATCCAGGAAGCACCACTAGACTCTCATCAGCCGTTTAGTGATGCCTTAAATCCAGGGGTTCCCAAACTTTTTGGACAAACAACAAATGGACATTCAAAATTTTCTATGACCCCAAGCCTTGACCACCCTACATTTTTTTTATTCCAGATTCATAATATAGGACTACTGTAACATTTTTACAGTTACCTACATATGTGTAACACAAGTGACTAAAAACCAAAGGAATATTCCTTGCACTGACTCCCACTGTAATGGAAAGTGTTGTGTTGTTATAGGAAAGTAATTCAGGCCAGGGTGGTGTGATATGGCCTAACATGAAGCAACATGATTTACACGTGACACATGATTTTGTGTGTGTGCGCGCAGAAGCAGCAATGCAAGCGGCATTATTCACACACTTGCTGATTTCTTATGTACATCCAGAAAATTTAAAAGTGACATTCACTAGATGTCAGGCCAGAGCGAAAACGTCCCTGTCCATCAGATTTCCAAGTCGAACTGAAGAATGTTTAGCGATTTTATGCTCAGCAATGTTAAACACAGCTCAGTATCTCTTAAAACCTTCTGCCACCTACTAATTTACTAATCTAGAAAATCAAGAAGACAAAGGCAACATGGGAAGTGTTTAAAATTCAAACACTAACCGTTAGAGAAATTTGTATTTGATTTGTAAAATAAATTAATGAAACAAAAGAGGAGATTGTGAGTTTCTCTCACATCTCATTCGTAGTGGGGTCACAAGCTGTAGTGTGGAAACCCCTGCATTAAACGGAATGACCCTACGGAAGCCCTTGGAATGAACCTTTGGAATAGTCTGAAGTTGCACAGCAGGAGCAGCGGAATGGAGAGGCTGAGAACATCACATGACTGTGGTGCCAGGGCTAACGTGCTTCTAGTTATATCTCCATTCAGACCTGGATCACTCGGCAGGGCCTAAATCTGTCATTCACAAACTGCTTCTCACAGACTGCATGCGGGTGTGTGTGCATGTGCGTGTGAGAGAGAGAGAGTAAAAACAGGACGTGTGTGCAAATGGGCTTATAAAGGCTTATTGAAAGCATTTCTAAAGTGTTTTTGATTCATTCTTCTGTCTCATGGACCAAATAAGCTTCAACTTGAACCAACATTTCAACTGATACCAGCTCTGTGAATAGAGGCACTCACATCCATCAAAAGTGGATCCTGTCTGCTGCAGTCATTGCACATTGCACATTTACCTGTCTATTTATTGTTCACGTGCAAATTAAACTCTTCAGAGCAAAGTATTAGTACAGTAATGATACTCATAACACATACATGGGGAACAGGAATAAACAAAATATTTTTCATTATAAAAACTGTTGCTCTATTCCACACTGGCAGCTTTATATTATGGAGTAAACTGGACTAAGGCTTCAGAAAAATATTATTTATATAATCAAATAAACTGTTAACTATTTTCTTCATAACTAAACACTGACCCCTTTAAATTAATGATGCACGTTGCTTCACCATTGTTACTACTGTATTTGTAGCTGTCCTGTGAGATCTGTGCCATAGTATGTCATCCTTCTATTGGTGGCTTTTAGACAAGCATCATAACAGCATCATACTCTGATGACTTCAATGAAAAATTCGACAGTCACAGAGATGAGAACATTACGTTTTGTATTCTAAGACTACCAAACTCACAGCCAAAGAATTCTTTAATAACATATTAAGACCATTAACAACAAATCATTGGTCAGAAAATTAGCAAGAATTAAATAAATGCACTCCTGAGACCTCTTGCGCTGCACTTATATAGTCTGCTTGTGCGCAAAATGTATACACACACACACACACACACACACACACATACACACACATACACACACATACACACACACACACATACACACATACACACACATACACACACACACACACACTTTTTTTTTATTAGTACAAAGTTTGTTAGAAAGTTTGTGAGAGACAGAATCTAAAAATAAAAATCCGGAAATTACATTGTATGTTTTTTTTAACAATTTATTTGTGAATTACTGTGTCAAATAAGTATTTGATCACTTGAGTCAAAAAATTTTAATATTTG
>CM074966.1:10004766-10021634 GCA_037577455.1 Pangasius macronema | reverse complement strand
TGCTCACAAATTTCCACTACCTTCCTTAACCTAGCTTCCACTACTCTTTCCCATAGCTTCATTGTATGGCTCATCAAGTACAGTTGCTGCAACTCTGCACATCACCCTTATTCTTAAAGATCGGAAGATCAAGTGCTGAAGTGTATCACATGATAAAACTGTCTATCCTCTGCTGCATCACTCACTACAGAGTACTGATCAGGGTTTTTCACAAACAATAGTCTCTAGAGTTTATACAAAAAAACAAAAATTATCCTGTGAGCTGAGGGTCTGCAGGATGAAACATCTTGATGAGAGAGATTAGAGGAGAAGGACCAGACTCTTTACAACTATGGTGAGCAGCATGTCCAACACGTCAAACATTGAGGTGGATGGGCTACAACAGCAGAAGACCACACTGGGTTCCACTCCTGTCAGCCAAGAACAAGAATCTGAGGATGTCATGGGCACTGGCTCATCCAAACTGGACAATTGAAGGTTGGGGGGGGGGGGGGTAATAAGTAAAAAAAAACAATCACCTGGTCTTTTTCCACTCTTCAACTATCCAGTTTGGGTCAGCCTGTGAAATCTGAGGCTATCATGGGAACAGGCTGACCCAAACTGGATGGTTGAAGAGTTCTTGGCAGGAGTGGAACCCAATGTGGTCTTCTGCTATTGTAGCCCATCCACCTCAAGGTTCGGTATTTGTGCATGCTGAGATGCTTTTCTGCTCAACACGGTTGTAAAGAGTGCCTACATGAGTTACTATATCCTTCCTGGCTCCTTGAACCAATCTGGTCATTTTCCTCTGACCTCTCTTATCAACAAGGCGTTTCCACCCACAGAACTGTCGCTCACTCAGTATTTTTTGTTTGCGCACCATTCTTTGTAAAGTTTAGTGACTGTTGTGTGTGAAAATCACAGGAAGTCAGCACTTTCTGAAATACTCTGAAATACCAGCCCTTCTGGTCCCAGCATACAGACCGATAGTCAGATGCTCCAAACCAGTTCTGAAGCAGGTGAAAAACTAGCCAACAGGAGCTCTTTAGGACTGTTTTGAACACTCTGACTGGCACATGTTCAGTGAAGAGGCAACTTGGAGAAATATGCGACGTCAGTGACCAGCTATACCAGCAAGGGCATTGATGACGTCACTGTCTCCAAGATCTTCAACACACACTTCAACCAGAAGCTGTGGATGACTGCAGAGGTGTGTGCCCTACTGAGGACCTGAGACCCTTCAAGATCAGATGACAAGGTGGCCCTAAGAACAGCGAGGGCCAAACTGTCCCAGGGCATCAGAGAGGCAAAGAGCACATATGCACAGAGTATCCACAACCATTTCAAGGCCAGAAGTGACATGTTGGCACATGTGGCAGGGCATCCAGGCCATCACCAACTACAGGACAACAACACCTGCCTGCGACAGTGATGCCTCCCTCCCAAATGCGCTGAACAACTTCTACGTTCGGTTTGAGACGCAGAATGATGTGACTGCAAGGAAGACCACCCCTCCACCCAATGACCAGGTGCTGTGTCTAACGACGGCTGATGAGAGGAAGACTCTACAAATATACACATATAAATATATTTATATATATATATATATATATATATATATATATATATATATATATATATATATATATTCTTTAAACCACAGGCATAACAAAGAAATTTGACATTCTGGGGTCTCATGTTCTTCAGAACAGGTGGGAAACAGGCAAGTAGGTGATCAGTTATATGATATACTGCAGTATTCAACTCATTCCCCGACCTGCAGACAGGCAAGAATAAACATGTAATTAATTTCTACAGTGATGTAAATTGTGATAATAGGTTTAGAAAATGCTGCTATATAAATATCTCAGCATACATCTATTAAAACATGACTAAATAACTTTGCCAGCTTTGCTGAAAGCAACCAAGGCAATGGCTTTTCATAAAATGAACAGGAAACAAATGGCCCATGAAAGCACTGCACCTTCTTGTATTAATCATGGACAAAAAAAAATCACTCAAACCATCTCTGAGAACAGGGAGCAAATTTAGTCAGCATAAGTACACTAGCTGACTTGGGGTACTTTTTGGTCTACTAATTTCCCTGAAGACTACTCTAACCTCAAGTTACAGCAGCATTAAATATTGACCCTGTACCCCTGCATAATTTACCATCAATACAGAAGGGGAAATGACTCAGCTTTTACAAATGACAGACAGCCATGTAACTGTCACTTACATGAGATTCAGTGTGTATGTGTGTGTGTGTGTGCGTGTGTGAGAGAGTGTGTGTGTCCACATGGATAGGAATATCAGAATATCTGACAGTTTTGACCTAGCAGGGACAAAGCTCAGGATATATGAATGCTATTTTCTCTCTTTTCACTCTGAGGTTAACCAGCCTTAGAATACAGTGGTTTATTAAATAAAAAAATAAATAAATAAAACATGCAGTTTTAATGAGCCAGTATGTTTGGCATACTAGCTCCTATGTACAGCGGCACATTGGGGGCAGTCGTGGCCTAATGGTTAGAGAGTCTGACCATTGGTCATGGGTTCGAGTCTCAGGTCCAGCAGGGATTGTAGGTGGGGGGAGTGAATGACCAGCGCTCTCTGCCACGACTGAGGTGAGATCCTTGAGCAAGGCACCCAACCCCCAACTGCTCCCCGGGTGCCGCAGCAAAAAAGGCTGCCCGCTGCTCTGGGTGTGCGTGCGTGCGTGTGCACTTGGATGGGTTAAATGCAGAGCACAAATTCCGAGTATGGGTCACCATACTTGGCCACACTTCACTTCACATTACAGTCTGTTTCAATCTGCCAAATATGTACAATACACTGATGCTAATACTGCAAACAAACTGCTGCATTCAGGCTGACTGTCCTCACTGATTCCATACAGACTAAAGACACTGTCATTAAGTTTCCGTTATTGTAATTTTATAATGTTGAATGTATGCATCGAATCGAGGTGCCACCATATCGTATCATATAAAATTTGAATTTTACAAAAGTATCAAACCTAAATCATTATACTACAGTATCTTGAGGGTAAACAGGAGCACATTCATGCCACGATGATGTCATTTGGATGTCACTTTACCAATCTGTCCATGCCTTCACAGTGCAAGTCTAGACGTGTTATCAGCGGAGTACATATATGCAGGAGTCTTGCTATAAGAGAAGGCATTCAAATTACAGCTGTGCCACACATCTGGCAAGTGTACATAACCTCATGCCATGCACACCCTCAGTGGCACTTTGTAAAACTCTCCAATTATAGTTATGGGAGGCAGCCAGACCGAGATTCATCTGTGATTCATGACCAACTCTTCTTCTTTAAAGAAAAAAAATAACAAATGCAGCCTGATCCTTTGTTATGAGCAGACAAGGTAAACAATTTGAGAGTGGGAGGAGCCTGATGTCTGGCAAGTATTATAATGTGCACATAAGTTAACAGAGTTGACTGTCTGATTTGATGAGTGATTATAGCTGGCACCACCCAAATATCCAGTACTGGTACCAGGCCAAGACTGAACATCCAAGCAAAAAAAAAATAAATAAAAAAAAAAATAAATAAAATTCTGTCCAAGCCTGTAACAACCTAACACGACGTTATAACATTATTATTTTTTTTTCATGTTGGTTTTCAAGTTATGCAGGGATGTTTTATATATTTTATACCGATACGTTTTAGTTTTTGTTGTGTTTTATGCACGTTAGGCTTGTCGGATCGTGTGTAAAAGACCACTGTCATATCATCCACTGCTGTGTCGACACCATTAACCTGTTTTTAACAACCAATCACAGGCTTGGTCATGTAGCATGTTTGTCCACTTAAATCGCCTAGCTGCCATGTGCATGACACAGCAAGCAAACCTCTCACAATGAAGTATGTTAATGGTTTAAATTCTTATTGGCATTATTTTTTTTAAACAGTCTTTAACTAATAAATGATGGCTAAAGTTGGGTTTATAGGAGACATGGCTGACGTAACCAGAAAAATTTATTTCTGCATCTATGCAATGTCCAAGTTTAACACACGTGGAGAGTCAGATATGCCGTGGGACTATGGCACACAGCACACAGCAAGCAGTACCAAATTTTGCTTTGTGCAGGCCCTTGGGTCAAAAATCAACATCAAATTCAGCATCATATTCAGACGACAAAGCAAAAGCAGTAAAGCTCTCCAGGTTCACTGTTTTGCTGTGCTTTTGCAATGTGCCAATTGTACCTGTAGCACAGCTTGTGCTACTTCTGTTAATGGTTCATACAGTGATGTTGAAACACAAAACAGGAACTTGTACAGGAACTGGGTACAGGAACTCTCATCTAGAGTAGTTACAGAACTCATTATTTCCTCACAAGGTCCTGGAATTCTTTAGTTCCTCAATGGTTTCAGGAACCTCAGTGGAAAGTGGCATATAATCACATGGATGGAAAAGCAATTGTGTAACAGAAAATAGACATATACACATATTACATGCCTGTGTGTCTTTTTACAAGGATCATGCGAGTGATTTTTTTTTTTTTTTTTTTTTTACTTTTTCAAGCTATGAGTGTACAGCAGATGTACAAGACAATACATAACAGTCTCACATAGACTCTTATACAATTCTAAGAGGACACTTGAACATTTTGGCTGTAAAGCAACATTAGTGGCTGTCTAAAAGTCAAGCACCCCCAGCACTATGCACAAACAAATATGTCAAAGTAACTTGTTTCAAAACGTATTTAATAACAGGCCAAAATCCAGCCCTTGCTAGTCCAAGTAATGATGGTATCTTAAATTAATTTTCATTTAATCAGGACCACAGAAGCCACATCAGCCATGTGAACATATCTTAACAACATCTAGTTTACAACAGTTAGATTAACACTTAATAAGTGTTTCATCTGTGCAAACTGTTTGCAGTCCTACTACAGAGCTACTGTTTATAACGAATTAGTTCCAAGTATTATACACACTTCGATTTATGTTATCGCGCCTGCAAATACGGTTTTGAATGTTAAAAACTATGAGCATTTAGCAACTCCATGCAGATTAATAAACAGGTGTAATGAATGTTGTGTGATGTCTTGGTGAATTTTATGGTGCTTACAGTAAATGACAAAATAAGACTGCAGCTCGTCTGCACTTACTAACTGCTACTTCCTCATTTCAGCTCATTTAAAAGAGAACGGCATTGCAACATACAGAAGCAGCGCACATATTACATCTGGTTTAATAAAATGGATTAAAATGAATTCTTACCAAGCAGTAAGTAGCATAATTAACAATTTTGACAATGAAGCTCAGCAAGATCAAATCTTTATCTTTATCAACTTTATCATATTTTTCCATTTATCTGTGGAAAAATGTCTTACTTTTTCACAGTACTAGGTTATAATAATTATTTGCAAACAGTTTAAAAAAAAAAAAGTTTTACCACACAATCTACTACACTAAAATAATGCAGTTGAAATGGTATATGAGATGCAGTTTTGCTCACGCTCGTGTAAGGGGCTGAGCAAGCAAGAAAGAAGTCTCTGTGACTGAGGAAAAGCTGAGTAAACAGATCGCTAATCTCTGATATCGTCATACACCTGACATCACCTCTAGCAAATATAGTCTGACTTAACTCAAACTTTCCAGAAGAAAACAGCAGAAAAAAGGAAATTCAGAGATCTCTCAACTGAAAAGCCAATATTATTCTTTCTTTTGCAGTTGATGGTAAGTTCACCACAGAAGCTACAGCTAACAGTAAGAACTGAATTATGTAAACATGTTGACAGGAGAGGCAGCAACTCTCCCCCAGGTAATCATCAGTCACCTCAACTGAAGAATGCTGTTCCTCATCGTCAGCATATCAGTGCATTTACATTAAATGTCTATGACTATTATTTTACACTGAATTACAGAATGCAACATGCAAATGATCTTCACTTGAATAATTTCTTTATCTTTACTGCTGCAGAGTACAAAACTGATTGTTTCCTGTATGAGTTCATGAAATCAATTCTGAACTCTATTAAATATGCCATCAAGCTTTGACTATGCAAGCAAATCTACCGCACAAACACTGGGTTTAACAGGCACAGTGTAAAAAAGCAAAATAAAGAACTCATTTTTCTCTGACCCCACTGCATCACAGGGAAGTGAGCACCACCCAGTAAAATCTGAAAATACATTACTCTGCGTTAAAACAATGACTTCTCTTTTCATGTATAAAGAATACCACTAAAAAAGTGATTACCCCATGTCATCTGCCATGGCATCCAAATCATCCCACATAAACAAAACTGATCATCAAATTCCCTCACACATGCAAATTACCAACCACAGCAGTGATGCAAGAACACCTACGCTGTTAACTCCAACAGTGTCTAGCTGGAAATAAAACACTGAGAGAATTTATATAACATTGGTGATGTTGAAAATTGTGATGTTTCATTATTGTAAAATTTTAGGCACATTGTAAGAGTTTTGTGTCATTAACTTGTTAACAAGATACTTCAAAGATCCAGCAGGGAGACTGTCAAAATCCCTGTGGGATATAAGTTCAAAATCAAAGGTCAACAGAGCAGCTCTTTCCTGCCAATGAATCCCTCTGCATTTTTTAAACAAAAAACTTCACTGTTTAAAAAAAAATGCAGACTGATACAAAGGCAGAAAAGAGCTGCTCTGCTGAATGGTTATGTTGAGATATTTCATGAATTGTCATTAGCTAGCCAACTTAAATAGGCACATGCCTGCTGTGGGGTAATGTTCCTGTTATTCATTCTGGATGTTTGATGTGGAGGAGGGCCTGAGCCCAATGTTGACAACTTTGTGACAGTTTAGACCTCTTTAGAGACTTTGTTTTTTTTTTTGTCTTTTTTAAAAAGTGATAAATCTAATGACATTCTGAGCAGACATTAGTGACTGCCCTGGCCTTGATATGGCTCTCCAGCTAACATCACAGTGCTGGTTATACAAGCTGAAACAGCAGGTTCGGTCAACTCACCACCAATGTGCAAAGCCTGACTGAGCTTCACAAGCCTATGTTCCCAACAACCAATCACTGATCACCACTGTCCCCAACGACCAATCACTGATCACCACTGTCCCCAACGACCAATCACTGATCACCACTGTTCCCAATGACCAATCACCACTGTTTTTCCCACCTGTGCACACTTCTTCTTGGTTATATTACAAGTAATAAAAGCAAGTTAGACCATCTGTAACTGTCTATTTCCCTACTACTTACTACCACTGCCTCATTTTGTCTGCATTCTTAATAGAAAACACAGTGTTTTGTAAACACTTTGGGCAGTGTTGTGGTGCCGTGGGTAGCCTTGCCACTTCACAGCACCAAGATCCACGGTTCAATCCTGAGCTCTGGTCACTGTCTGTTTTGCCCGTGGCACTGTGGGTTTATTCTACTCTGAGAAAGTCTTCCTTCTTCATGTCACACCTTTGATATCCAAATCATCAGGACAACAAAATGAAAATGCAAATTCTGGGAACTTCTGGGGACTTTCTGAGCATGCAGTAGCTGCTTTCTCCTGAAACAGCTGGCAACACTTCCAGAGCCTATGACAGACATGACTTATGTATTTATAATGATAGATTTATTTATAACAGAATTTTGATCACACTACTAAGGGTTTTGGAGGGGGCCAGATAACGTGATGCACGATTTATGTTAATAAAGAGGAAAAGTGAATATGCTGAACGTTTTTAAAGGACAAATAAGTACATTTAGTACTCTACAGTACCAAGCTGAAACAATATTATAAGGAATCCAGATAGAATGGTAACACTTTGCTGTGCTCCATCTGCAAAGCACTTGAGTAGCTGCTACATGCCAGCTGGTGAAAAACTGAACAGTATCGCCCACTCTGCATCTGTTTCGTCCTCATCGCCATCACTGCGGTTTGCTAATACACCCTGACACATGCAGGCCGTGCTTTTGCACCTCTTACCTCCTCTAAAACACTGACGGTGTTCCTGCAGCTCTGGAGGCGGGTCGTGAAGCTGGACGTCGTGGGGGAGTTGTAGTCCTCTGTCGTCTCCGAGAGAAACTCGGACACCGATATTTGATCCGGCATCCTACAGCGAGGTGTAGTCCAAACAAAAGGTGGAAATGTTTCTTCAGAAAACGGAAAGCATTCACAAAAAACAAACTTCCGAGGCGCTGTGTGTAGCGGCGCGCGCGAGATGTCAGCCGCAAGCGCAGCAAACCAACGTTAGCGAGCTGAGTCGGAACAAACAAACAAAAGCTTTTGCTTACAAAAAAACAAACCTCAGGATTTTTTAGTACTGTCCCGTTTCCTCTGAGTGTGAACGTTTTAGCGTTTATAAGCCCCGGACTCGCCTGTCTCAACGGTTTGGTCCCAATTCCATCACACGCCGTGAAATGAACTGGTGGCGGATGCCCACATTCCCGGTGGTGATGTTCAAGTGCCAAACAGGCGACGCTAATGCTATCTGCTAACAAAACGGCATTTCACAGTACACGTTATCTCCTTTGGAGGTCCACGAACTATTCAACGACTAGACTGGAATTTTAAAGCTAAATGCACAACTCTCTCTCTCTCTTTCTCCTGCCTCTGCTTCATCCGCCCACAGTGACGGACGCAGCACTGCGCATGTCCGGAGTCACGCGCTGCTCTTGTGAATGTGTGAATGGGGGGGAGGCTGTAGGAAATTAATTTTACACAGACCATGTTGTTAGTGACTATATATATATTATAGCTCACTGATATTTTAAATAAAATTATAGCTGCAATTTTTCACTTGCAAGACATTATCTGATATTTCTGTGTGACATAAAATATAGGATTGGAAAATCTTGTGTGTGTGTGTGTGTGTGTGTGTGTGTGTGTGTATATATATATATATATATATATATATATATATATATATAAACAAGCAATATATTGAACAAACACTGACTATGGACACCAACCATCAATTAATACATTACATAAAAAATCAACAGGTTGCTTGCACAAGGTTATTGAGTTAATCAACTATATTTGCATGTTAAAATCTACATTTCTTACCGGTTCCATAAAGGGTCCCTTGAGGAAAAACTTAAACGGGAGGTTGATGCTCTCATAACTTTGCAGTCAGTTTCTGGCCTTAATAAATAATAAACAAAATCACAGGGTTACATTTCTTGGAGGAAAGGTCCACTGTTTTTTGTTGTTGTTGATGATGTTTTTCAAAATTAAATTTTCAATACCAATACTTAGGCATAGATAGTGTTGTGGTCCCAGATGGCATTATTAAATGAAACTAGGTATAGAAAACCATCTGTTGACATTTGAATTAGTTTTTATTAAAAATCCACACCAATATTTTTCTTTAAGCTCGGGTGTTGATGTAGACTTATTGCCTTTAATTAGTCAGACCTGAACTAATTAAAGGCAATAAGTCTACATAAGTCTACACACTTACCCCAAAAGCTCTTTGTTGGTGTTGCCTAATTAGTGAACATCAAGTAAAGTGACAAGGCAAGAGAAGTTTCTCCTTGTGTGCTTCATGGCAACTCTATGCTCACTGCCATCCTCAGTGAGCTCAGCGGAGTGGCTTTGTGTGTGCTTGTGTGTGTGTCCCCTTCATTCGAGAGGAAGGGAGAAGCTATGATGAGTGCAGAAAAATAGCCAATGACAATAGGCACAGGATCCAGAAGTTAAAGCAGCAGGAAATGAGGAAATGCTCTAGCACTGTGGAAGGAAATGGCAGAGCTGTGGAGGAGTTTCCTCGCATGTTTGTGCCTCCTGAACAGCAAGCAATGTCCAGAGTTTCACAGGATACCTTAAACTCTCTCTCTTTCTCAATCTGTCTGTCTGTCTGTTGTTCACAGTACTTTCACAGAACAAAAAATAGACAACAAAGCTCAGTTACAGTTCTGTTGCCAAAAGGTTGTAAATTGGACTGCTGGAGAGCCTGAAGCAAAATCCTTATCCCTCGACTGCTCAGCTACATGTATGGGTTGAATTCTGCCTCACTTGTATGAAAAGGTCTGCCAACAAATGAATGTTATGTCATAAGAATGACAATAAGTGCATATCAAAGGGCCTCACTGTATACTGACTATAATGTAATTTTGTAATACAGTAAAATATACAGTATCATTAACTTTAATGTAAAACAAACTGTCAAAAGATTTTACCTGAAGTAGCAAAGGAACCATGTCTGGCTAATTTTTCCTTTCATTTTCCATTGTATATTTTCATTATATCAAGCCTAATTGATTGATTTATTTACTTTTACAGTGGATAAAAAGTCTACACTCCCATGTTAAATGGCAGGTTTTTGTGATGAAAAAAAATGAAACCAAGATTATTCATGGCAGACATTTTTTCATCCTCAATGTATAATTACAATGTATAAAAAATAAATGAAAAACAATCAGAAGAAAATGTAGGGAGAAATAGGAAAAACAAAAAACTTACAATAACCTGGTCGCATAAGTGCGCACACCCATTTATAATTTGGTATGTGGCTGTGTTTAGAATGAACCAATCACATTCAATCTCATATTCAAAAGTAATTACCATACAGCTATCATCAATGAAATTATTCTGTTTAACTGATCACTGATTACTCTAATCAGAATAATGTTCTTCACGTCCTTTTAGTTTCATCAGATTGCTGAAGCCATTGTCCTCAAAGAGCTTACAAATGCATGGTATCTCACTTGTTGACAGATATCGACCAGGAGAGGGGTTTCCAAAACATTAGATATACCATGGAACACTGTGAAGGCCATCAACAACAAGTGCAGAAAATGGAGCACCACAGTGACATCACCAAGAACAAGACGTCCCTGTAAAATTTATAAAAGGACAAGGCAAAAACTAACCAGGGAGGCTGTCAAGACACATATGGAAATGTTAAAAGAGCTGCAGGAATATCTGACAAGTACTGACAAGGTCGGTCATATCAGGTGACATGGGGGGGATCCACATCTGCTCCCCACAGACTCTCCACTGGTGTCCCACAAGGCTCAGTACTTGGTTCTCTTCTGTTCTCCCTCTATACTCAGTCATACCACTGCTATGCGAATGACACTCAACTTATCCTCTCCTTCCCTCAGACACTCATGTTTCTGCTCAGATATCAGCATGTCTGGCAGACATCTCATCATGGATGACAGCTCACCAGCTGAAATTTAATAGCAGAAAAACTGTTCATCCCAGGTGATTCATCCCCATGTCAGGATCTTGCAATCTCCCTGGACAACTCTCTGATCTCGCCTTCGGTTACTGCACACAACCTTGGGGTAACCATGGACAATCAGCTGTCTTTCTCCTCTCACATTGCTAATCTGACATGTTCATGCTGATTTCTCCTTTATAACATCAGAAAGATTCATCCTTTTCTTTCCACACAGGCCACTGACGTGCTTGTTCAGTCGCTTGTCATTTCGAGACTGGGTTATTGCAAAACCAGTCTGCCCCTGAGTGCCATTCGACCTCTGCAACTGATCCAGAATGGAGCAAAGAACTTATCACATCCCGCCCAGCAGCACGCTCCCTCTGATCGTCTAGCACTGCTTGACTGGTCCCACCATCTCTCAGGGAACAAGGAAGGCATGCATCAAGCCTCTTCTCTCTTCTGGCACCTTGGTGGTGGAATGAACTTCCCCTAGATGTCCGAATCTCTGGCAGTCTTCAAACGACGTCTAAAGACTTACCTCTTCCTAAATTACTTAAATTAGCACTGTATGTTAAAAAAAAAAAATTCTGAGCATGTGCTACTATATTACCTCCCCAAAAGAGTTTTTGAATTGATGCTATTCATAGTTTGTGACCTAGTGAGCCAGTATCATAATATATTTATTGATAGAGACTTCAAAGCACTTTTGTAAATTGTGCTGGATAAAGACATCTGCCAAATGCCATAAATGTAAATGTACTGATTACTCTTGTGACAACAATCTCTCATATTCTTCACATATCTGGGCTATGGGGTAGGGTGGCTAGATGGAAGGCCTTTCTCACAAAAAGTCCAACTAAATCACCCCAAACCATGTGGTAAAATGTGTATGGTGCAAAAAAGCAAATCACCAAAAGAACACCATACCCATGCTGAAGCACGGTACTGGCAGCATCATGCTTTAGGGCTGCTTTTCTTCAGCCAGAACTGGGCCTTTTATCAAGGTAGAGGGAATCACAAATAGTTACAAATACCAGTCGATTTTAGTGCAGAACTGTCCGGAATGTAGAGTTGAGACAGATGCAAGTGCAGTAAACTGCGTTTTATTTAAAGGGCAGGCAGACACATCCAAAATGTGAATCAAACTCAGGAACAGAAAACAGGCAGAGGTCAGGTGATCTGCAAACAGCAAAAGCAAGGATAACCTGAAGTACACAAACTAGGGAACAGAACAAGGTCTAGTATGAGAGAATTGCAACATGGAACAGAAATGCCTTGGTAGTGTCAGGTACTCTGTGCTGAACAAAGACACATGAGGGTTTAAATACACAAACTAATCAAAGGAAAAACAAAGAACAGGTGCAAGTGATAACGACAGATGAGGAATACAACCAGTGACAATACAGGGGAGGAGACAGGACATGAGCCAAAACAAAACGCACAGGGTAAAATGAACAAAAAAAAACACGACAACACGGAAGCATGTGCCGTAGCGCTGCGGGCTGGTTATGCATGCTGAACGCTTCTGATCAGCTCTTGGCATAAGGGGAAAATTCCTGACAGACACCAAAAAAAAAAAAAAAGTAACAATAACCTTCTGCGCCTTTGGCCTCGGGCTTGAGCAGGTCATGGGAGGCCAAATTGTCAGCGTCAGGCAGGAGCAAGGCTTGAAAGGGTACGCTGTCGTCCTCAGGCTAAAGCAGGATATGGGAGGCCGCATTGTCGGCGTGAACAGTACTTGGGAGGCTGCACCGCTTGTCTCTGGCTTCAGCCTGTCAGGCCCTGGAGGGAGCTTGGCAGGGGGAGGCCTCTGGAGGGAGGTCAGCGAGGAGGTGGCCCCTCTTCCCTCTTCTGCCTCTTCTTCATCTCCAGCCTTCCTCTCTCTGTAGTATTTTGTGAATGGCTGAGTGGGTTCAGCCGACAGGCTGGAATTCCCCAAAAAAAATTCAAGGTCAGATTTAAACTCGGGACACCCAAATGCCTCTCTCAGGAGGCATACAAACTCGACCACACTTCCTAGTTCCATGGTTCCCATGACAACCGGGAGCTCCACCCACTGGCGATACCTAAGCCACTGTTTCTCTTAGGGCTTGGGGTCCACTAAGCTCTTGAAATATACTTGCCATTGCAGCAGGTAACTTACTGGATAAACCTCAATGCCATCAAAGCGTTCCAGGAGATATAGAGGAGTCCTCTGAAGGAAATGCACCAGCATGGTGATCCTGGCGTAACGCCCCTCTTGCCTTCCTGCTGCATCCATGATAATGGCGAAGTATTCTGTCAGGAATGTAGAGTTGAGACAAATGCAAGTGCAGAAAAAATCTATAAACAGCAATAGAACAGAACAAGGTCTAGAATGGGAGGTTCGCGACAGAGCAGATAAGCGGCTTGGTACCGTCAGGTAGGCAAACACTGAACAATACTTCATGCCGAACGAAGTCAAAGTCAACAATCAAGAGAGGATTTCACCACTGTAAATACAGAAGGTTTTTTTTTTTAACCAAAGTATTTTTATTGAATATTTTGTCAAACATGAAACATATGATACAGTTAGACATCTTTTTCATTTTTTAAATAACATCCCTACCCACAACAATTCCCCCTGTTGCACAATTATATATTTAAGCTTTCTAATATGAAAAATAAATAATTAAATAAAAAAAATAAATAAAACTAGATAAAAAAAATAAATTCTACTCCTCTGAGATAACTGAGGGGTCCATCTTCTTTATCTGATCTAAAACAGGTTGCCAAGTAATATAAAACATGTTAGTACAGCCTCCTATAGTGTGCCGTATTTTTTTCTAAGGCCATATAATGTAGTGAGTCCTTAAGCCATTGCTTGAAGGTTGGAGGGGATTTTTCTTTCCATTTGAGCAATATTAACCTCCGGGCTAGAAGCATAGTAAAAGAGATCAGATTCTTCTTACTTTGATTAAAACTTAAGGATCGTGGTATGATACCAAATATTGAAATTATGGCCTCAGTCTCTATACATGTCTTTAGTGTATCAGAGATAAATTTAAATACCAACTGCCAGAAACCTTTCAATTTTGGACAAAGCCAAAACATGTGCGATAGCGTAGCTGTCTCGATCTCACACCTATTACAATTAGAGTCTAAATTTGGTTTGAATTTGGCTAACTTCACAGTTATGCAGTCTGTGAACAGTTTTAAATTGAATCACTCTATGTTTTAGACAAATTGAAGATGAATAAATACTATTTAAAACAGACTGTCACATGTCAATACATAAGGTTTAACACAAGATGTAAACAATTTGTAAGCCTCGAAACAGGAAGACCATAATAGAGTTTCCAAAAAACATCTAAAAAAAACGCTGTACAGTTCTGGAACAACATCCTATGAGACAAAGATCAACTTGTATGAGAATTATGTGAAGGGAAAAGTATGGAGAAGGAAAGAAACTGCTCATGATCAGCATAATCAGAAGTACATAGAAAAAAGAAAGTACACCTCCTTCCATATTATGTTTTTAGTTATCAGGACCTAAATAACTAGAATAACGTATTGTGCGGTCCTCACTTCTATAAACAAACAAATAACCTCAGGTGACAGCAGAAAAAAACACAATAGATTTCAATATGTAGTCATTTTTTTCTGAAACATGAATAAACATTCAGAAACCAGGTGGGAAAAATAAGTACACCCTATATTTCAGTAACATGTAGAATCACCTTTAGCAACAAGAAGTAAGTTACCTTTAGTAACTTGAAGTAATTGTTTTCTGACAGAGTTTATCAGTCTCCCACATCGTTTTGGAGAAATGTTGGCCCACTCTTCTTTACAACATTGCTTCAGTTCATTGAAGTTTGAGGGCATTTGTTTATACACACATCTCTATTAAGATCCCACCACAGCATCTCAATGGAGTTGAGGTCTGGACTTTGACTCGACTATTCTAACACCTTGATTTTCTTCTTCTTTAGCCATTCAGATGTCAATTTCCTGGTGTGCTTGGGATCATTGTCCTGTTGCATATCTCAGTTTTGGCCTAGCTTAAGCTGCTTGACAGATGGCCTCACATTTGTCTCAAGAGTATTCTGGTATAAAGTGGAATGCATCGTTGTCTCAATGACTGCAAGTTTTACAGGTCCTATGCAAAACAAACCCAAATCACCACTCTTCCATGAAAGCCATATCGTTTAGTCTTTTTCTGATTGTGCTGTTATGAACATAAACATTCAATGTGCTTACAGAGGCCTATAGGTCACATAATGTAGCTGTTGGGTTTTTCTTTATATCTCTGGGCATTAAACGGTCTGACCTTGGATTGAATTTGCTGGGACACTTAATCCTGAGAAGGCTCTCCATTTGTAAACAATCATTCTCACTGTAAAATTATGAATTTCAAATTGTTTGGAGATGGCCTTATAACCCTTCCCAGACTGATGAGCAGCAACAATTGCTTCTCTGAGGTCATGGCTGATGTCCTTTCTACTTGGCATGATGTACACAAACATATAAAACGTGCTTTATTTCCTACATTGTTCACCCAATTTGGATGTAAATACTTTCAAATAAAAACTGAAAGTCTGCACTCTGAATAATATTCATTATTTAATTTCAACATAAAATATAGTGTGGTAGACTTTGTCAGTGTCTAAATATTTGTGGACCTGACTGTATATATGTTTGTATTACAGGTTTGTAATATATCAGGCTTTAACAGTGTAACATTATGGAAAGAGTAAATAAAGGTAAGTGTATATTATAATTATGGTAAGTGTCCTAGCCCCACTTCTGGGGGACAACTGGCAAACTAATCCCAGGCCCAGACTTAGTGAGGGCCCAGGGGGATCCATTGACAAGTGGAATAGATCTGAGTGATCAAAATGTGTTTGTCAAAAATGTAGGTTGTATCTTGGGATCAAGCATTGTTTACCCCAGGCGTGTCTGTATGTAATATGCATGGCATCCAAGCTAATGCAAGGGTATTCTGCTCAACAACATCTGCAACACAACCTCAAACATGCCTTATCCTATTGCTGCATCGTTTCATTGTCGCCATTCTCCACTTCTTCAGAACACTAAAGGTTGGTTTTATTTTTGTGCTCCTATAAATCCTGGCTTTTGCTTTCTATGCAGAACTTTTGTCCATCCCTCAGCACCCAAATGCCTCATTATGTGTCATTTTCCTGTTTTTCACAGGCTTGTGGTTGTCTGGGCGGATTTTCTGCTGAAAAGGAAACAGTAATTTTAGCCAAGACAAGTCTATATATACAGTCAGGTCTGGAAGTATTTGGACAATGACAGAGTTTTTGTGATTTTGCCTTTATACACCACCACAATGGATTTGAAATAAAACAATCAAGATGTGATCAAAGTATAGACTTTCAGACTTAAACTTTTATTTTAAGAGGTTCCACAAAAATATGGCATTTACTGTTTAGGAATTGCAGCAATATAACTATAATTTTAATACTTGGATGAAAATCCTTTGCAGTCAAAGACTGCCTGAAGTCTGGAGCCCATGTTTTCAAAACTCGAATTCTGAGTTTCCTACCTGGAGATGCTTTGCCAGGCCTTCACTGCAGCTGCCTTCAGTTGCTGCTTGTTTGTGGGTCTTTCTGCCTTCAGTCTTGTCTTCAGTAAATGAAAAGAATGCTCTGTTGGGTTGAGATCAGGTGACTGACTTGGCCATTGAAGAAAATTTTATTTCTTTGCCTTCAAAAAGTCTTGAGTTGCTTTCTCAGTATGTTTAGGGTCATTATCCACCTGCACTGTGAAGTGG
>CM074966.1:9960533-9976350 GCA_037577455.1 Pangasius macronema | reverse complement strand
CCTAGAACAATAACGAGAGTTCCAGGTGGAGTGCCCTCTAGTGGTGTTTGTGGGCACTCCAGCTGGTGATCGTGACAATGATATAACACCTCTAATAAATGCTTTTAATGTTTCCCAGAGCAGTCCTGATGATATCTCTGGCTTATTGTTGCTATCGAAAAAAATGTCCAATTGCGAACTCATGAAATCAATGAACTTAGGGTCATCAACTAGTTGAGGGTCCATCCTCCATAAGGGGCGGATAAACGATGTTTGATCGAAAACAGCTTCAAATGAAACTGGGGCATGGTCTGAAATCAGTATATCGTGAATTTTAGAATTTAGGATATTGGAAATAAGATTACTGTCCACTAAAAAAAAATCAATACGGGTGTATACATTATGTACATGTGAGTGAAATGTATAATCTCTATGGGTTGGGTGCATACGTCTCCATATGTCTACCAAACTAGAATTATTAACAAAAGCATAAAAAATTTCTTGAATTAGATTGCGGAGATATTTTGAGCGATGATCTATCGAGATATGTGTCAAGGACACAACTAAAGTCCCCACCTATAACAAGATTTGTTTGGGACAATTTAGGGATAAGAGAAAAGACCGTCCTATAAAAGTCTGGTTCATCATTATTTGGACTGTACACATTTATTAACGTAATCGGGAAACCATATATCTCACCAGACAGAATAATATATCAACCTTCCCTATCTGTTCTCAGAGCGTTTTGTTTAAATGGAACCCCTTTTCGAAATAAAATAGCAACCCCCCCTAGATTTAACTGAAAAATTAGATTGATAGATCTGTCCTATCCAACTACCTTTTAGTTTGTCCTTAGAGTCCACTTTTAGATGAGTTTCCTGCAGAAAGATTATATCTGAGGATAGAGATTTTAGATGTGATAATGTCTTGCTTCTTTTAACGGGATGATTTAGTCCTTTAACATTCCATGAGATAAATTTGAGACCCTTTCTGTTACTTTGAGTTGTTATTTTATTGCTTGATTAAAAATCAAGCCAATCATCTGCTTGTGGTCCTAGTACAAGTACTTCTTTCTTGTCAGAATTAAGTTGAAGGAAGTTAATAACCATCCACTGTCTAATGTCCTTTACACATTCCTCAGCTTTATTAAGCTGGAGTCTCTCATCTGGTTTTGCTGAAACATACAACTGTGTGTCATCACCATAACAGTGGAAGCTAATACCATGTTTATGAATAATTTTACCCAGAAGTAGCATATATAAACAAAAAAGCAGTGGGCCTGAAACAGAACCTTGTGTAACACCAAACTTTACCTTAGTATGCATAGAGAAGTCACCATTTACATTTACTTACTGTTATGGGGGCTAGGCGATAAGTTGTTTAAGAGTGTCGCACAGGGCCCGCTTGTCCGGGAGGACAATATATTAAGGTGAGAAGCCAAGTGAGAAGACGGATCAAAAGACTCCGCCTAAAACAGGACACAAACCATCGAGGTTGTAAACTATAAACTGTAATGGTACCCACTGAGCTAACTCTATGGGATGGGATTTGTGAGTGTTGCAATGCTTATGAAACTGGACCGGGAAGACTCAGCGCCAACGGCTGAACTCAAAAGCGCTCAGAAAAACACAACTCAAAGTAGCCTTCCTTTTGGCCAAACTTAAAAGCACCAAATGGGAGAGAATACTCCCTCTTATATTCTGAGCTCCCTTGTCTTTCTTTCCCTCAATAATTCTCTAGGAATGGCTCCCGACGTTCCCATACCAGCTGCCTGGTTCCTGCGTAAGTCCCTGATGAGCTCTGGGTCCAGGATATGCCGAGCTGGGACCCAAGAGCGTTCCTCTGGACCGTAACCCTCCCAGTTCACCAAATACTGAGTGCCCCCCCTATGGCGTCGTGAGTCCAAGATGTGCCTCACAGTAAAGGCTGGGGCCCCATCAATAATATGAGGGGGAGGTGGGGATGGGTGGGTGGAAGTTTGCTGAGGGCTGCACAGGAACGGTTTTAGATGTGAGACATGGAAGGTAGAGTTGATTCTCATAGTGCGGGGGAGTGCTAGGTGGTATGCCACTGGATTGATTCTCCTAAGGATCTTAAAGGGCCCAATATACCATGGGGCCAATTTCTTGGACTCTAGCCGCAATGGAAGGTCTTTGGTTGCCAGCCACACCTGTTGACCTGGACGAAAGGTTGGGTACTTCTCTGGGCAGCAGCTTGCAGAGATAATTTGACTTTCTGCCAGATTCTGTGGCACTGGCGCACCATGTGTTCCACTGCGGGAAACCCCACCTCCTGCTCCTGCTCTGCAAACAAGGGTGGGGGATAGCCAAACTGGCACTCAAACGGTGACATGCCTAGTGAGGAGTGCCAGAGAGTGTTGTGGGCATACTCCACCCACATGAGGTGCTCCACCCAGGATGAAGGATTGGAGGAGGCCAGGCACCTGAGGGAGCCCTCAGTTGACCCTCTCGGTTTGGCCATTGGACTCAGGATGGAAACCTTAGGATAAACTAACTGTAGCCCACAAGATACGGCAGAAGGCTTTCCAGAATCGTCTGGTAAACTGTGGTCCCCAGTTGGGGACCAAGTCAGTCGGAAAGCCATGGACCCAGACCACGTGTTGCAGTAGGAGCTTGGCCGTCTCCTTGGCTGAAGGGACTCTGGGCAAAGGAATGAATTTACAGGCCTTTGAGAACCAATCCACAATGACCAGTATAAATGCCATCCCCTGGGATGTTGGCAGACCTGTAACGAAGTCCAGTAAAAGGTGGGACCATGGGCAAGAGGGTATGGGGAGGGGATGAAACAAACCAGATGGGCGAGTATGTGGCTCCTTGTTCCATGCACAGACCTGACAGGCATCCACATAGGCCTGGACGTCCCTTTCCATATTGGGCCACCAGAAGCGTTGGCGCAAAAAAATCCAGGGTACTGGTTACCCCAGGGTGCCCTGCAAATGGAGATGTATGACCCCAAGACAGGGCCTGAGGCTGTATGGTCACAGGTACATACAGTTTTCCTGGGGGACCTCCACCCGGGTCCGGCTCCTGACAGAGCGCTTCATGGGTTCCCATGAAGGTATATCCCATTGCCTAGAGAGCACATCTGGTTTGAGATTTTTGGACCCTGGCCTATAAGACAAGACAAAGTTAAAACGTGTAAAGAACAAGGACCACGTGGCTTGCAGAGGGTTCAGGCACGTAGCCTCCTGAATGTAGGCCAGATTTTTGAGGTCCATCCAAATAAGAAACTGGTGCTTGGTACCCTCCAGCCAGTGCTGCCACTCCTGCAATGCCAGTTTTACAGCCAGGAGTTTACGGTTCCCAATATCATAATTCCTCTCAGACAGGGTTAGACGGTAGGAGAAGTATGCGCATGGATGTAATTTCTGGTCTGGCCCTGAGCGCTGGGAGAGGATGGCACCCACTCCTATATCTGAGGCATCGACTTCCACTATGAACTGAGCCTCAGGATCAGGCATGTGCAGCACAGGAGCCATTGTCAATTTCCTCTTCAGAGTTTCAAAGGCTTGCTGTGCCTCTCTAGTCCACTTGAACCCAGCCTGGGTCTTCTTGGTCCATGTGCTAAGGGGGGCTGCCAGGGTACTAAAGTTCCGAATGAAGTGTCGAAAAAAGTTTGCAAACCCCAGGAAGCGTTGTACCAGCCAGACTGAGGTGGGTTGTGGCCAGTGTGTGACTGCCTTCACCTTGTCTGGGTCCATACTAAGTCTCCCTTGGGACACAACAAAGCCCAAAAAGGAGATAGTGGTTACATGAAACTGGGACTTCTCTAGTTTGACATATAGATGGCTCTGAAGGAGGAGCTGAAGGACCCGGCGCACATGAACCACGTGTTCCTCCAGTGAGCTACTAAAAATCAAAATGTCATCTAGATAGACGAAGGCGTAATGGTTCAGAGTCTCCTGGAGGGCCTCGTTAATGAACCTTTGGAAGACCGCAGGGGCGTTCATCAGGCCAAAGGGCATCACCAAACACTCATATTTCCCAGACGGCGTGATGAACGCAGTCTTCCACTCATGCCCTGCCCTGATGTGGTTCAGATTGTAGGCGCTATGTAGATCCAGTTTTGAGAAAAATTTTCGCCCTTTCAAATGCAGAATTCATCAAAGCCAGTGGGTATCTATCCTTCTGTGTCACAGCATTAAGGCCACAGTAATCAATGCAGGGCCGCAGATCGCCCTCTTTTTTCTTGACAAAAAAGAACCCCGCCTCTGCAGAGGAGGTGGATGGGCGGATAAACCCTAAGGACAGAGACTCTTAGTCTCCATGGCTTGGTGTTCTTGGAGTGACAAGGAGAATAACCTGCCCCTAGGTGGAGCAGCTCCTGGGAGTAAATGGTTCGCACAATCAAAGGACCTGTGTGGTGGCAGTTGCAGTAGGCGCAACTCCGATCCCGAGTCACATAGAAGGTCAGTCGTTCTGTGTGGTGGCCTAACTGTAGTGTGACCAGTGACGTCTGGGTGGTTATGGGTCCTGAGCCTAATGGTCACTTGTCCAGTGAGAAGACAGGTATGGGATGGGGAAGTGGGTCTTCTGGCAGCCCTAGTCTCTTGACTTGGGTCTCATCCATGAAATTGCCAGCTGCCCCCGAGTCAACAAAGGCCAGCAGACTGGTTTCTTTGCCTTCTCCCCAATCAATAATGAGAGGAATGAAGAGGCCAGACAGGTGAGGAACAGTGTCTGGGGCCATCACAGGTCCCTCTTCCTGGGATGGCCCTGGTCTTTTGGCATCAGACGGGGACAATGTGAATGCCAGTGACCCATCTGCCCACAATACAAACACCTATTCTCACTTCTACAAGCTTCCCTCTCGTGAGGAGGCAAGCCAGCGGCGCCCAATTGCATAGGTTCTACTGAAGAGCCATTGGACTCCGGCCCACTGGAGAGGCCCATGGAAGCCTGTCTGTATTTGTTAGCCAGGATGTTCACTGTGGCTGAATGGCGCTCCCTGCATCGTTCATGCAGGCGGTTATCAATTCTGATTGACAAATCATATAATGCTTCTAGATCATCTGGGGTTCATGAGTAGTTAGTTCATCCTTTAACTCCTCAGAGAGGCCTTGCACATATACAGCTAGGAGAGCTCGGGTATTCCAACTTGAGCTTGCCGCGAGAGTCCTGAACTCCACGGCATAATCAGCCACTGAGCGGCGACCTTGATGGAGCCGCAGAAGGGATGATGTCATGCCTCCCCCCATGAGTGGATGGACAAAAGTGCTCCTTAGCGCTGAGACAAATGAATCCAGAGTGGGGTGGTCAGCTAATCTATTCTGCCACACTGCTGTGACCCATGCTAGCGCTCTTCCAGTTAAGAGAGAAATCATAAAGGCGATCTTCGCCCTTTCAGATGGGAACTGGGAGGGCTGCATTTCGAACACCAGTGAGCACTGCATTATAAAAGAGTTACACTTCCCTGCATCTCCATCATAGGGCTAGGGAGCGGGCAACCTTGTCTCAACAGGGATAGAGGGAGACTGAGTCATGGGCTGGGGTTGGGAAGTCGACCCACTGGTAGATTCCTGATTTGCATCCACTGGGGAAGTGGGTTGGGGCTGCAACATGGATTGGATCTTTGCACCCGGCTCAGACACACAGTGAATTTCTGAAAACAGTGCTGCCAGAGCTTGCTCATGCTTCCCCAGAGCAGTGGCCTGACCAGTCACAATTTCTGCTATCCGTCCTAAACCTGCTGGTTCCAGTGTTGGTGCGGACATACTGTTATGGGGCTAGGCGATAAGTTGTTTATGAGTGTCGAGCAGGGCCCGCTTTTCCGGGAGGACAATATATTAAGGTGTGGAAAGGAGCCAAGTGCGGAGACGGATCAAAAGACTCCGCCTAAAAAGCGGCCATCTAGAGCAGGACACAAACCGGAGAGGTTGTGAACTACAAGCCATAAAGTGATCCCCTGAGCTAACTCTATGGGATGGGATTTGTGAGTGTTGCAATGCTTATGAAACTGGACCGGGAAGACTCAGCGCCAACGGCTGAACTCAAAAGCGCCTCAGCGTGGCAGAAAAACACAACTCAAAGTGGCCTTCCTTTTGGCCGAACTTAAAAGCACCAAATGGGAGAAAATACTCCCTCTTATATTCTGAGCTTTCTTGTCTTTCTTTCCCTCAATAATTTCTCTCCCTATCCTTTACTTTCTAAACTTAAATATTTTATTTTGTTTTCTTTTATTTCTTTTCTTCTTTTTTACTTATGCAAAATCACCAAGCAGAGTAGTGTGATGCTGCTCTGTTACCTGACACAGATCTATGTCCGAACGCGGAGTGAAGCAATCAGAGGGCTTATAAAGAGGCATGACCAGGTGCTGCATGTTTACGCTGATTACCTTCCTGATTATAAAAGCCTGTGCAAGTGGCCATGGATCTGCCTAAGAAGGCACCTGCCATGTTACACTTACTGATAACTATCAGACAAATAAGATCTGAGCCAGGAGAGGGCCGTTCCCTTAACTACATCAACATTTTTCTACTCCA
Source organism: Pangasius macronema (assembly GCA_037577455.1). Lineage (NCBI taxonomy): Eukaryota > Metazoa > Chordata > Actinopteri > Siluriformes > Pangasiidae > Pangasius > Pangasius macronema. The sequence continues at coordinate 9,969,869 of CM074966.1, read as the reverse complement.
TCAAGGAGAATAGTATGATTTAGGTATATAGCCATTGCTAAGGAAAGAATTGATTATTTTTAGAAGAGGTTTGATTACTTCTGGTAGTACCTGTTTGAAGAAACGTATAGATAAGAGATCTAGTAATGTAAGTCGATGATTTTAATGAGGAAATTAATCAAATTAGCTCAGTCTCTCAAAGGGGAGTAAAACATTCTATTTGCTTATCTTATATAGTTATATTGTTATCGACATGGTTAGTTATCGAATTGCCTGGCTTTAAATTTATAGTCTGAATTTTTTGACTGATAATTTTGAAAAAATCATGAAGTCATGACTACTAAATATTGCTGGTTTGCATGCTTTTGTGCTGGTCTTATTCCTAGTTAATTTTGTTACTTTATTAATTAAGAATCTAGCACTATTTTTATTATTTTCTATTAGGGTGGAGAGATACGTTTATCTAGCAGCACTATGAGATTTTCTATAGCTCAGGAAGCTCTCCTTCCATGCTCTAATAATACCAATTAATTTAGACACCATTTACATTCTAATTTTCAAGTGGCTCAGACAACTGCATTCAGTCAACTGATCAAGTTCTGTGAGGTCAAATGGTGATCCAATCAAAGTTGACAACACTGGGAGATTGTTGATAAAACTATGCAGTAGGTGACATGAATGTATGTTTGACACTGTAGTATGGCAAAGTGCATATGTTATGACTATCACATTTTAAATGAAATGAGGTAATGATCTGAGATAGTTTCAGACTGAGGAAATGTGACTATATTTATTATATATAGATTATATTACATTTAATCCAAATGTTAGTAGTAGATAAAGAGTGTGACCACTATTATGATAGGGTCCTATTACATTGTTATTAACCCCTACTGAATATGGAATGGGCACAACCACTGTTCTCAGAGAGACTTCTGGGGTAATCAAAATGAATATTAAAGTCTCCAACAACTAATTAATTCATCCCCATCTCAGGATCTTGCAATCTCCCCAGACAATTCTCTGATCTCGCCTTTGTTTGCTGCACACAACCTTGGGGTAACCATGAACAACTGTACTTCTCCTCTCACATTGCTAATCTGACACCCGCATGTCGATTTCTCCTTTATACCATCAGATGAATTCGTCCATTTCCTTCCACACAGGTGCTTGTTCAGTGCCTTGTCATTTCAAGACTGGACTACTGCAACTCACTCCTGGCAAGGCTGCGTCTGAGTGCCATTCATCCTCTGCAGCTGATCCAAAATGCACCTGCATGATTGGTTTTCAACCTTCTTAAATTTTCCCACACCACCCCATTGCTGTGTTCCCTCCACTGGTTTCCTGTAGCTGCTCGCATCAGATTTAAAACACTAAAACCCTAAAACTAAAATGGACCAGCACCCACTTACCTCAAAGCACTGCTCTTCTGGTCCCACCATCTCTCAGGGTACAAGGAAGGCATACATCGAGACTCTTCTCTATTCTGGCACCAAGGTGGTGGAATGAACTTCCCCTAGATGTCCGAACAGCTGAGTCACTGGCGGTCTTCAAACGACGTCTAAAGACTTACTTCTTCATAAAGTACTTAAGTTAGGACTTACAAAAAAAATTACCTCCCCAACAGAGTTTTGGAATGATGGCATTCCTAGTTTGTGACCTAGTGAGCCAATATCAGAATGTATTTTTGATAGACTTCAAAGTACTATTGTAAGTCACTCTGGATAAGGGCGTCTGCCAAATGCCATAAATGTAAATGTAAATATTAATGCTTTGTCTAAAGAAATAACCAGATTTGAGATGAAATCTGCAAATTCACCAGAATATTGCCCTGGGGGTATGTAAATAATAATTAGTGGAATTGACTGGGTAGACTTACTTTTTATAGCTTAAAAGTATAGCATAACATAAAAAGCTTAAAGCTTTTTATGTTATGTTAGTATAAAGAACTTCAAACATGTTGAAATTATGTCTAGAATTTTGTGTGATGCTCTGCCAGGAAGAAGAGGCTCATGTATATAACTGTATCCGGGAGGACTAGCTTGATTTAATGCTACATACTCATTTGGTTTAATCCATGTTACTGTTAAACACAGCATGTTAAACTCCTGACCAGTAATAGTTTCATTAGCAATAAACACTTTAGATGTAAGAGATATAGTATTTAACAGTCCTAGATTCATATCAAAAGTGCTGGCTGTGCATTCACTATGATCTAATTTTTAATCTTAATTAGATTACTAAAAGAAACTTTCTATCTATTTCTACATTTTTATTTAGCTAGGGAGACAGACACTGTCTCAGTATAGGGGAGCCTGAGTGATGACTCGGTGCAGCTAACAGACAGTTGGTTTAGTCTGCTTGTCTGCTCCCTGGCCTTGAATTTTGTTTTGCCACCAATTAACTAGGCCTATTCTATGTCTATGAGCTATGATGCAAGAAATGAGAGCAGTACATTGCTGAGATGGATACTGTCCTGCCCTAACAGGCCAGCCTTGCCCTCAAAACTACTCCAAAACTACTATAAAGCCCAGATTGTTTTCAGAGCACCACCTGGACATCCAGCAGTTCAGTGACCATTACCTGCTTTAAGCTACATTGCCATGCCACAATGGTATGGGGCCAGAGCATATTGCTGTCTTGGGCATCGTCTTCGCTACTTTACACACCTCTACAATGTTACTCTTAGTAACCTCTGACTGACAAAGGAATATTTCATTAGCTCCTATATGGAAAAACTATCTTTGAAAACCTATGCTTTCCTAAGACCCTAAGATTACCTGCTATGTGCGGTGCCCTGACTCCTAGTATACACCTAACTAAAGCTGCTGGTGCCCCGAAAGGTCTAGCTAATTTTATGTGCTGTAAGATAGCGTCTCCCATAACCAGAGCTCTTTCAGGTTTCTCAGTGGGTGCTTCACTGAGGATAGCAAACCTGTTAGACACATGAAGTGGAGAGGAATGCTGCTCCCATGGGTGAGGCTTAGTGTTAGCTTTGGCTTTCACCCCTCTGTGAGAGCTCTAATGCCGGAGCTGGGGAATTGCTATTCTTCTTACAGAAAAATTCCCTAGCTTTCTCTTATGTATTATTATGTTTATGGTGATGCTTATTATTTGTGAGTGTATTCTGTTCCAGGTTGTGCTGACCTGACCCGTCACACCATTAGATTTGTGGATAGAATGTATGTAAGGGTAGAAATGGTACTCGTCATGTGAAGACCTTTTTATCATACAATGAGCTAAGCCTCTCTGAATATGTTGTCACATAAATGACCTTATATTTTGGGTAGGCTTTCTCGCATTTATTTAGACAGGAGATAAGGTGCATGACAAGGCCAAAACAGATGCTAAGATTATGCTCCCATATTAATCCATCTGAAGGACATTCTACAAATAAAATTCATTTGCTGTGAAGATCCTGTCTCTAGGTTTATCCTTACACCCTTTGCATTTGGCTGAAGCATTACTCTGGTATAAAAGACACATTGTGAATGTGACCCCGGATCAACCCGAATGACCTGCTGACCTCTCTGGGGTCAGAACAGCCGCCTGAGCACCGTTGGTCCTCCTGCTCCTAAAAAGGGTGTGTGAGTAACTCATCTACATTTTTATTAGTTGCTGCAGATATATTTAGGTGAATGTGTATTCTCCAGTACTTTTCTACATAGTTAAGGAGAGGGACTATCTTGTTTATTCTGCATTTGTGGCAAAGGAAATGTTTTTTTTTTGCATTATTGCCAAAATATACAGTTGGGTCCATAAGTATTAACAGCTTTAATTCAAGGGGTTTAACAAAAATATTGCATTATCTGTTTAGGAATTACAGGCATTTTTTTTTACATATTCCCTCCATTTTCACAGGCACAAAAGTAATCAGACAACTGACTGATAAGCAATTTCATGGCCGGATGTGGCCTGTTTCCTCATTATTTCATGACAAAATAAGGAGATAAAAGGTCTGGAATTCATTCCAAGAGTTAAATGAATGAGGGATGAATTTGGTAACTGTTCATGGGAACACTAAATATGTGGTCCAAAGATGTGTAAATGCAAGCAAAGGAGGCCATCATTAGTGTCACAGTGTGGGGATTGAACCTGGTCTCTGGAGTGATAGTCTAACACCAATCCACTAAACTATTGGGGAATAGAGGCTCAAATGCAGAGCAAAACAGGTAGTGTCCATAAGATTTATTAAAAGGTTGTAAAGGCCAACACAGAAAAAGCACCAAAAATAAGTCCAAGCATGAAGACAAACAAATCCAAAGGGAAAATCCAAAAATCATAACACTGAGGCAGGCAGAGGTTCAGGAGATCAGGCAAACAAATCCAAAGGGAAAATCCAAAAATCATAACACAGAGGCAGGCAGAGGTTCAGGAGGTCAGTCAAATAAATCCAAAGGGAAAATCCAAAAATCATTAACAGAGAGGCAGGCTGAAAATTCAGGAGACCAGGTAATCCAAACAGTAACAAAAGGCACAGAGTTTGCAACACAAAGGAAGACAAAGACTTAGCAAGACATGGACTTGAGACAGGGTTTAAATACACAAGATAATAGATCACATGATAGGGAGAAAATGAGGTACAGGTGAGCAAGGTGAGCAAGTCAACAACATAGAGAGTCATTTGGCGACCTGTGGTGGTCAAAACTGTTCATTAGTGGCAATTAGGCTGTAAAAACAAAAGAGACCTTTCAGAGAGATACCAGAAATTTTAGGAGTTGCCTGGTACATTTTTAATGTCAGGGTTCTGCCAGAATCAGCACTGAACTACGTTTCCCATCCACTGGTGCACCTCACTGTTTCTAAGTTATGTTATTTATGTTCTTTGTTTCTACATTAAACTACAATCTGCACTTGTATCCACCTTTGCTTCCATTACGTGACAAGCTAGACCTCACAAATGGCCGCAGCAGATTTTTTCAGCGTCCAAGAGACTGTCCTCACAATGAATCGCCTGAGAGGGGAAAGGAGATTGGGTCAGGGCCACGCAGGAATGGCTCGAGGCCATGCGCCCCCTCAGAAAATGACTTCGTGGAGGACATCACATCTCCTGTAGGCTCTGCCATAAGTGGTGCTCACAAGGACATGGATCATCTCTTTACATGACTGCTTGTACTGGTTTCACGTTTCGAGTCTAATGAGCACTAGTATTTAAGTCCTGTCTTGCACTGCACTCATTGCCTAGCTTTTGCCTTTTGGTGCTGTTCGTTGCTCATCTTATGTCCCTGCCTTGATATCCTAGTTCATGTTTTAAGGTTCTAAGTTACGTTATTTATATTGTTTGTTTCTACATGAAACTACAATCTGCACTGGCATCTGCCTTCGCCTCCATTACATGACACTTAAAAAGAAGGAATGGACTGGCGAGCTCAGCAACTCCAAATGGCCTTGGAAGACCAGGAAAGACAAATAAAGTAGATGATCCCAGAATTCTTACCTTGGTGAAGAAAACCCCCTTCACAACACCACCTAAGTCAAGAATACTCTCAAGGAGGTATCTGTATCATTGTCAAAGTATACAATCATGAGAGCCTTCATAAATGTAAATACAGAGGGTTTACCTCAAGGTGAAAACCACTGGTATCACTCAAAAAAACCAACAGGCCAGATTAGACTTTGCTAAAAAAACATCTAAAAAAAGTCTGCTCATTTCTGGAACAAGATTCTTTGGACAGAGGAAACCAAGATTAACTTGTACTGAAATGATGGGAAGAGAAGAGTATGGAGAAGGAAAGGAAGGGCATGTTTTTGTTGCTCTTTCGGCTGATCCCATTAGGGGGCATGTATGGCTGCCAGTGGAAACAGGTCACTGGTGTTTATTGATGATGTCACTGCTGACAGAAGTAGCAGGATGAATTCTGAAGTGTATAGAGCTATACCTTCTGCTCAGATTCAGTCAAATGCTGCAAAACTGATAGGACAGCGCTTCACAGTACAGATATATAATGACCCAAAACATACTTAGAAAGCAACCCAAGAACTTCTTAAGGCAAAGAAATAGAATGTTCTTAAATGGCCAATTCAGTCACTTGACCTCAAACCAATTGAGCATGATTTTCACTTACTGAAGAAAAAAACTGGAGGCAGAAAGACCCACAAATATGCAGCAGCTGAAGGCAGCTGCGGTAAAGGCCTGGCAAAACATCTCAAAGGAGGAAACAGCATTTGGTGATTACTTTTGAGCTTTGTGAAAATGGAGGGACTATGTAAAAAAATGGCTGTTTCTAAATTTCTAAACGGTTAATGCAATATTTTTGGCAAACCCCTCGAAATAAGACGAAAGTCTAAACTTCAATCACATCTTGACTGCTTCATTTCTAATCAGTTGTTGAGGTGTACTGAGGCAAAATATAAAAATTGTGTCACTGTTCAAGTACTTATGGACCTGCCTGTAGTTGCATTAGCAGAAAACATGTTATCTTGTACAAATGGCAGATAACAGTGAGACAGGGCCTGCTATTACAGGGGCAGAACCCAGAACTAGGCCACTGAGGCACCATAGATAATGCTAAAAGAAATTGCCACTAAGCAAAAATTTTAAAACGTGAACGTTTAAAAAGTAAATCTGATCTTCCGAAAGCTTGGGGGAAAAGCACTAGATTAAAGGGCTCTAAGGCCTGTGAGTGGATTAATGTGATTCTGTGTAAGACCCAACTCAGATTGCAGAAAGATGAAGTGGACCGTCTCAAACATGAAAAGGAGAAGTTTGAATCCATGGTGAAATCTCTCCATGAACAACTGAAGGAGGAGGGAGCAAAATGGCCCAATTGGAACAAAAGCTTGAAGAAGGTACTGATATGAGTAAAACTGTTGTCTTCTCTCTCTCTACCTATTCAGAGTTCTCCTGGCAATAGATGAGAAATTCAAAACAAAGGCCTCTAACTCAGCCACACCAAGTGACCTTGAGGGCAAGATTTCTGACAGAGAGTTTGATGTCATTGAGGAAAATGGATTCAGGAAAAGTATGCTCTGTTAAGAATGGGGAGATCAACTGAAGCCTGTGGTCTATTATTTAACATGGCTGGATCCAGTAGCCCTAGGATGGAGGCCACATTTAAGAGCCATCCAAGCCACATACCTGGCGGTTCACCAAATACTCCCTATCACAATGGACCCAGCAGTTCACATTAAATATCCTCATGCCATCCAAACATTCCTGTCAATGGGACAGGCTCATCCTGTGACAGCAGCAAAATATGCTAAATGGATAGCATTTGTTGGAACACCAATTCTGATAATCATGAAACAAAATATGCTAAATGGATAGGGTTTCTGGAAACATCAACTCTGATCATTGTGATTTGCAACATTGCCACTAAACTGACCCTGAAACTATGGATTATGATGAGCATGACTGCTCTGAATTAGTGCAGAGGAAAATGACAGAGTGAGCACAATCCCACTAAAGAAACGTGAGCTAGAACTATTTACAGATGGATACAGAGCCCAACAAGCAGAGCTCAGGGCTCTCACTGAAGCTTTAAAATATGCAGAAGGGAAAACTGCAACTGTGTATGTGGACTTAGATTATGCCTATGGGACAATCATGGACTTTTCAAAACTGTGGAAACAGAAAGGTTTCCTGACTACAGCTAGAATCCTGGTCAAAAATGGGGAAGAGGTGAAAGAACGGATAGATGCTGTGTCAATCTCTGCACGAATGGCACAACTATCCCAAGTGATGAGGATTCATCAATCAGACAATGCCATGAACTCAGCATCAACTAAGGACTGTGACAGTCAATTTTGACATCACTCACATTGCTGACATGCAAGAAAAAGCTTCAAAAGAAGAAAATAGAAATGTATGGAAAATGGAGCAAAGTTCCATTCAGATAACATTTAAAGAAGATTTTGTCCCACTTAACCACACAAATCCACTCAGTAGGTCATTTTTAGATCAAGTGACTCATAGGTTTAAGAGTGTGTGGTACAATCCAGGGTTCAAAAAAAGGAACTATTCAGATTGTGAATAACTGAGTAGTTTGTCAACAGCACAACATAGGTAGCGCTCAAGAGACTCTATGCTATTAGGTCCAGCCCCACAAGGCCCTTTTAGGCACCTGCAGGTGTTGGTAGTGGTTGACAAGTTTTCTAGATGGGTAGACACATTTCCTACTGAGAAAGGGATGGGCACTACTAAAATCCTAGCTTGAGAACATTTTAAAAACAGGTGGATATATTGCCACTCACTGTAAGTTGTTTAATGGGAATACAGGTCATGAAACCTAGTAGGCAGAACCACTCCTTTTAGTGGGGTGGGGGTTGCCCTCATGGTGAAGAACAACTCTGTCAACACACTCATGACCAGATTTAGCCCTATTTGAACAGTTCAAAGAGCCACTTAGCAACTAATGGACAATCAAGATGGAGGTGAATTAACCTTAATGTACTGGAGTTAAGTCCCTGGTGGACTAGTGGTTAGACCACAGCACTCTCACGGCTGTGGCCTGGGTTCGATTCCTGGCCAGGGATCCAACCCCAGCCCCTGGGGTTACGTGCAACAGTGCGCTCTCAGTGCCGGTCCCATCTGGTGTAAAAACTGTGCCAAATCAAATATGCGGACTAATGATCTGCTGTGGCGACCCCTAATGGGAGCAGCCGAAAGAGTGTTCATTCGTTTGTACTGTATGGAGTTGACATCTTTTTTGCTTGGGTACTATTTTTGTGTTACTGGTCTTGGAGAAGCACCTGGAAGACAGGAGAGGGTGAAGAGCTGACATTGATCATCTCATTATTTTTGTAGCAGAAGAAGAGTTGCATCCGGGAGCTACTATCATTAAACCCAGAGACAATTTTCTTGCAAGAACTGTTCACACACACACACACACACACACACACACACACACACACACACACACACACTTTCCTTGAGTGCTTGAGTGACCATATTTTGCCAGTATGTTTTGGTTCTTGTTATGTTATGTTCTTTTGGAAAGGTATTACTGCATAAGATAATGTGTACAATGTGCTCTTCAATGCAACCAGAAACAGATTATTTGAGTCAACTGCATCAGTGTGCACTCAACGTTTATACAGCATTGGTGCAGGTATCCCGTAGGTGGCATCTCCCGTAAGAGATTATGACACATGCACTCTTTTGAGCATAGATGTACTGTAAATAGGGTTAACATCACAACTTGTCATAATCTCACCACTTGTATCCAAATACTGTGAGGCAGATACTCCCACCTGTAAATAAACTTATGCCCCTACATTTAACATCACTGACATTCAGTTAATTGCCACCCTGCATAGTTCAGTTCAGTTCAGTTTTATGTGTATAGCGCTTTTAACAATGGACATTGTCGCAAAGCAGCTTTACAGAAATAAATGGATTAACAAAATGTATATTAT
>CM074966.1:9943758-9955630 GCA_037577455.1 Pangasius macronema | reverse complement strand
ATGGGGAGCTGTACTGTAATGGCTTGGGACTGCAATTGCTGTAGTGGCTTTGGGGCTGCGGTTGCCATGAGCACCTTAGTACTTAGGACTCCATCAGTGGACAGTGGATAGATTTTAACCAACCTGACTTCTTGCAAAATCTGTGATGAATTTACTGGTTGCACAATTGCACTATTTGTCCATATAGTTCACAATAACAGAAGAGATTTATTTAGAATTGCACTATCCATTGCACTCAGATGAGGATGGGTTCCCTTTTGAGTCTGGTTCCTCTCAAGCTTTCTTCCTCAAATTGTTTCAGGGAGTTTTTCCTTGCACTGTCACCTCTGGCTTGCTCATAAGGGATAAATTCACATATTTACAATATATTTTTTGTGAATCCACTTATTTCTGTAAAGCTACTTTGTGATAATGTCCATTCAATGACACATTTCTCAATTTTTTGTGCACTTTAGCTGTGTTAGAGGCCTGTAAAATTTAAGCCTTTGAAAGGCACTGCGTTTGTTTTTCATGTTGTTTTTCAAAATTGAAGTGTAAACTCCATAAAATTCATTGTAGCCATTTATTTATTACCCAAGGTAACAAAATTTCTTATCTGTCTATTCACTGATTAATTATTCTATTCATTAATCTGTTCATTAGGAGGGACACCACTACACTAAAAGCCACTGCACACTGTGCAGTGTAGACAATACGGTGATATCATGATATTTTTATGCCCTCTATATGCAAAGTAATTAAGATGAGGTGAACGTGTACGTGTATGTGACACTTCTACCCATCAGGTCGCTAGTCACGGACTCGGTGATGGAGAGTGATCAGGCGTGTCGGGAGAAGCCTCTTTCTCTCCCATCTTCTAATGTCCTTTTAAGGGTTATAGGACAATGTAGAACACGAGTGGGAGGATGGTAGAGGAAAAAAAACCCAGATGCGATGGGGGAAGTTTACGTGTGTGCGCGCGCAGGGTCTGACGCCTCCTTGAGCATGTTATAATACAGATCAGCTGAGATATATAAAAGCGACAGCTTTAGTTTCGTGGATCGGCCTAAAGAGAAAAGCGCGGTCTCTAAAGCACCTGTATCGAAGGGCGAACATCCTAACATACAGGTAAGTTTAGAAAAATATTCGAAATGTGGAAGTGATTAATAACATTTTATAATTATTCATTAGAGGTTTTAACATACTTTCTGCAACCTGGTTTAATACAATTCTGTGAAACTAGGTAGGCTATAGACTGACACCATGTTTGAAAAAAAAAATAAAGTTATAAATGGTTTAGTGAGAAAACTCAGAACATATGATTAATAGCAGCCTCTGTATGTTTACTGCGGTTCAGTTGTTCACTTTTGCTCTTATAGTCTGTGAAGTCACCCTGAAAAAGCAGTGTATGCGTTCTACAGTGTTAAGGACAGACGCACTTAACCTAACTGTTATGTAATAAACTTGCAGTTTATACCCAATTTGTGACTGTTGATTTTAGTTATAGTAAGATAAGTAGGCTAGATAATAGTTGATCTTGCACTATTCGAAACTGTACAATAACTGTATAATCATAGGCAAGTGTTTGAAGATTTCAGTGAACTTCTGCATATTTAACGTATATACATTTTTTCCCTAATTCATGTGATATGCACAAGTTGTTATTATTGATATGTATAAAATATCAGGAGCGTTTTCTTTAGTGTTCCATACAGTTCTCCTCCGGTATGGTGTTCCCGGGTGGTCCTCGCTCCATGCGCACTCAGCAGCATCAGCACCACTCCTTCAGCCTGCGCTGGCTGTCGGTGTTGATCGCGGCGCTTCTCATCCTGTCCACAAGCGCCACCTGTGCGCAATGCACCACGGTCGAGCAAGACCTGCACATCGTTCACAAAGTCGACAACAGAAGTATGTAAATCGAAATGTTATCCTAGACATATATTTAAGGTTTAGACACGGGGCAAGATCACACCACCGGGTTACGCCACTTTATTAGCCAATGTAGGCCTATAGGTCAAGGTCTCATTTGAAGAATATCTGATTTGACCTAGATGAAGATATCCTGTGGATATTAACATAATTGAGTGATAATTTGAGGATCTAGATCTAGACCAAATATATCGTTAAAAGCGCAGATATAAATAAAATGAATCGAAGTTGAAATACATTTATAAAATGTACTAAAAATGGCCTGGGTTATTCGGATATCCGCTGGCCAATGATTAATAGCAAAAAAATGCAAAGCGACTCACGTTTTCCACCTTTTTTTTTACACTACAGGCCCTGAGATCGACCCGTTCTGGTATGTGGGTCGCGGCGTGAGACCCATCGGCCGCTTCGGGAAGCGCGAGAGTGACGCACCGTTACAGCACGCTCTCCTACTACTGCTGCTCAGCGCGCTCAGAAACACGGAGAGCGCGCGCAGCGGAGCCTCCTCCCTAAATACGGACTATTACCCAGAAGTGCACAAATCATATACTTGAACCGAAGAAGAAACATGTTCGTTATTATTACTAGAAAGAAGACCATCAACTAAATCCACTTGAGTTAAGGTAGCTTATTGAAGTACTAGTACTAAACTGTACTTTATTATCAAAAGGTAAAGGAAATATTACATGCATAACCAATGGTATATGTCAAATGAATGAATCTACAGGAGGCATACATGTTGAATAAGTCAATTTGCTGTCCAAAAACACTTCAACGACATAACAGTTTATGAAAGGTGCATTAAATACAGTAAACTGTTTTAAAGGTCTTTAAATGCGTAAAGTTAAAATAAAATTTCAGTACTACTACAAAAGGTCAAATACAGTTGTGAGGGACCTGTGCTCAATGTCTCTCTTTGATTATAGTTGATCATTTTTGTCTCCTAATACCAGATTTAAATTTTTATGTGTCTTAAGACCATCATTTTTTTTCACTTTATTTCTGTCGCTGTGTTTTCAATTCTGAATTTATTTATTGCTTGAATATAGGCCTATGTACATATGCATCAATGCAAACTATATTCCTAATTAAATGAGTGAACACATGCAACCTTGACCTCATCATTTGGTTGTTGAAAATGGACCCCTTAAATTTCTATTTAATGCAAAGTACACATTGTGAATGTCAGGTACGCAAAGTTTATTCATGTATTCTTTTGGTCAATCAGAATTTATTCTTTTTGTCAGTCAAAACAAATGGAAATCGGAGCACATTTTCATTGCTTTGATTGTTGTCTTTATGCAAAATGGCTTAAAATGTCACAATGAAATGGTGGATGGGAGTGCAGTTTCTAGACTTCACCTTCTCTCTTCTCCTTCAAAACACAAGATGAACCATCAGAAACTGGACACACCATGTGTAGCACACAATATGTCATAAAGACAATTCTTGTAATTCTTACAAACACATCTGGTATATAACTAACACATCCATACTACTTTCTTTTCACAATAGAAAAATACATAATGTTGTCTACTTCTCCACTGTGCTTTTTCTTGGGAAATTTATACATCTATCTGAAAGAAGAAACATGCATTTATACAGAGACATCATCACAGACAACCATGAACAGGACCCATTTGAGATGGAGGAAAACCCCCTCAAAAGTGTCTGATAGTAGCAATACAGAACAAACACACTGCTCAAAGCACAATCTTATTGAGCATTTAATTCTATTTCCCTAACATTGCCCTAAAGCCTCCTGTTTCAGCTAACTATTGAGATTTTGAGTTCTTTCACTGCAATAGTTTTGTCATTAGGATTACAGAAAGTCTATTGATATAAATGCCAAAAGAAAAATCTCTATTAAACCAAGCTAAATGGTTAAAATCAGTTTGTTTATGAAAGTGTGTTTAATAGTATTAATTTCCAGAGGTATAATTTCTCCCATTCCATATGCTCAGACACCACCTAAGGCAAATACATATAAAATATCTAAAACAGTAGATGTAACACAAAATTATGAGACATAACTATTTAAGCTCCCCTAATATAGTTTTCTCACCCCAAATACTATATAGCTTTTCTATTAATTTCACTGTAGTTACTGAATAATATGCTTTAAGGAGAATAGCTGAATAATAAACTGGCACTTTAAGGGATTAAAGATGTCATGATCAAACTTTGGAGGATACAAATCAATACCAGAAAATTAGTTTACAAATATCACAGTGAAATAAAAAGAAATAAAATTGTAAGTTTATCTGTCACATATAGCTAAAGACTGTACCTGTGTTTCTGTGACCTGCAATGTTTAGCTTAGTTTGTGGATTTATGTCGAGTTTTCACTTCCTAACCACCTATTACCCTGCACTCACACTACAAAGCGAAATTTTGATCACATCCCTTTCAGTTTATTTCTTGTAAGTGACTGGCCATATCGTGGCCTCAATAGTTAATTTTTGTGGATGTACACTGTTCGGCTTTTTAGGATCTGATATGATATGTTAGTAGTCAAAATTACCTCCAACACAGGTAGGAACTGAAGATAGGAGAGTAGGGACAACAGAGAACTGTGCACTGTAGGACTGATCTGAGGAATTAACTGGAGACAATCATTTGCATTTGTTGCTTTAAACCTTTTTCTTAATTTGCATATAATTAAGAACATTTAAATTTAAAAGTCACTTGTTGCGCTATGTTGTCAGAGTCACAGCTTCATGTCAAAAACACAGAAAATGAACAGTTGCTTGTTGCTTTGTAATTTACTAGGGTGAACGTAGGAAAAAAGTTGAAATGTAGAGTCTAAATGGTTCTTCAGTTTAATTGAAGAAGAACCCTACAAAACAGTATCCCCCATGAGAGATAGTTATAAGTAGAACCTCTGAATGAATACGTAAATATCCAAAGAACCGTTAAAGGACCCTTTCATCTAAGAGTGCAGCTGAAGACTGAAGTTATGTAATAGGCAGTTGTTATGGTGATATATATTATACTGACTTTCTATCTAATACAACTATCTATGGATGTTGTCACACATAATTTTAAGTCTTCTTAATGATTGGTACTGAAATTTAATTCTAATAAGAACACATATCAAACAGTAGTGTTTTGGATACACACTTGATCTAGTGGGTTTTCACTATAGCAACAAAAACAATTTAGAATCCAATTTAGAATATAGAAATAAGTATAGATTATTTTGCTGTATTATGAATTAAATGGGGCAGTGGTAACTCAGTGGTTAAGACTGGGCTACTGATCAGATCACCAACTGCCACTTTTGGGTCCTTGAGCAAGGTCCTTAACCCTCTATGATCCACAGCTTCTGAATTATGGTTGATTGTGTGCTCTGACTTCAGCTTCCTAATAAGCTAGGATATGCAAAGCAAATAATTTCACTGTGCAGCATTTAGATATGTGACAGTAAAGGACATATTTATCTTCCAAGATGAATGCAATACTAATGCAATGGCTAATCTGGAGAAAATTATACCCAAATTCATGCACACGCAGGCAGATTAGCTTCTAATAACAAACTGTATGTATATGGATTTATGGACCAAATTCTCAGTGGGCAGTATCAATATGGAATGTAGTTTTCTACTGGCCACATATTCAGCACTGTAATGAAGGTTACTCTCCAGGCTAAACACATCTGAACACTGCTGTTACATCTAGGGGTCATTGTGATTAGAATATTGTGGCAGCAGAGTCAACAGCACTCACATAAATTATAGCCATGCTTCTGATTTGATCTGATTTGATAATTGACATACACACTTAGGTCACTTAAGAGTCCAATCTGATTTGGGATCCTGTGTGAAATATGCTGGCCTGTACACCAACACACAATATGGTCGATACACCATACACACACACACACTATATATATATATATATATATATATATATAAATATATATATATACACACACACACACACACACACACACACACACACACAGTCAGGTCCGGAAGTATTGAAGGTCAAATCTGACCATTTATGTCTTAATGAAGGAATGGCTTTAAAAAATAAATATGATAATTGTTTTAAATGCATAACTCTTCCCCTCTCCTGAACCTCAGTTATCACTATCCACACAATCTGCGTTATAATTGCATGGAAATTAAACATAAAACATGAAAAAATGATACATGTCTGCCTCACAAAGGTCCTTCAGTAGTTATTTTTTTAGTTCCACCATGACATTTCACACATATAACATTCTTACCAAATACAGTTTGGACTCTTTTTGGGAACACAGATCATACACAATTATTTTTTGTCACACTGGCAACATACAGAATCAGAACTTAAACACTTATAACACTTCAGCAATTAATATCAAGAATACAACAATGTGACATTTACAACAATCATATATGTAAAACATATATGTAAAACTCTCTACATTTGGAGCATCTGTGAATATACTCCCTGTGATTGTTTGTAGAGGAGTGTGGACTCCTTTAAGGCAGAAAGAACAGAGCAAGTCCCTGGGAGGTGGAACACAGAAGTGTAGTAAAACTCTATTGTTTGGTTATGAATGTTCAGGGGCTCTGGAGTGAGATCCGATAGAAAGGAAGAGTTTGTACCAAGAAAACATTGCAAATCCCAATCTGCTTCAGATGGGTGAGGGGTGGGGTGGGAACATCATTCATATGGAATCCAATAAAATCCCTCTTGTTCATTGGGATGTTTTTTTGTGAGACTGGGGGTTGACTGAGGAGCTTTATAGGAGCTGATATTTGGATCAAGGCACTGGTGTGGGCCTGACAGTCAGTAGGCAGAAAGGGCAAGATGTAGTTAGATGAGGTTGAGGTTCACAGACCAGGATGGAGGTTGTGTCTGTTACTGTCATGGCTGAAAAGATCTCAACTCTGCCTCTGACTTTTCTGGAGAGAAAGAAACTTGTTTTAGGACAGAGGTTTCTAACAGAGCAATAGGTCCCAATCCCATGTCTGATGAAGGTGGAAATGGAAAAACAATTCTATCATGAATCAGATGCGATTCCAGTCTTAAGGATAAAAACACTTCCAGTCAATTCATATAATGTTTTTTCATTTTGTTCTTATAAGCAAATAACACCTAGGCAAATGATTAACAAAAATATCCTGCAGCTAAGATGGCACACTATTCTCTGCAAACAACAAAGTACATTATGGGCCTTCTGTACCTTCTAGGGTACATAATTTGGACAGGAACCTACTGAATTTCATTGTGGAATTTTATGAGAGAACTGCATTTTACCCACTATGCTTTTGGACATGACTACAAAATGGCAAATCTCCTAAAAATAGTGCACTAGAAAGTTTGTAGGATGGCTTCCTACAAATAAAATTACCTAAGTTTGCCTTTTGAAGCTACACCTAAAGGTGAATGATTAATGGTGAGCAGCCATCATCAGTGATGGACCCAAAGATAAACAACACTAATTAAAAGGGAGATCTTTAGAAAAAAAAGATAGAAGGGAAAGAGAAGAAAAGTAAAGAGAGTGAAAAAAGGATACTATTGACTTATTCAGTCTCTCTAATGGACAGTATGCCACTTGCTCAGTCTGGTGCATTTAGCTGCACGTCTTCTTACTTTTTCTGCTCACAATGTCCTTCTATATTCATTTTCATAATCAAATTGTTTAATCTTATTTGGGGGGGGGGAGGGCACTTCTCTTCACATCAGTGTTATGGAGGGGGAGGTGTTGTTCAAATCTGCACAAGGGAAAAGGGATGCTTCAGGGATGTTAGCATTGATCAACAGGCACACACGCACATGCACAAGAACACACACACACACGGGTACTTTGATGACGTGGTGAGGTGCAACACAGGCATTAAACAATAAAACATGATTAAAGAAACATGTGTCTACACAGGATGTACCATTTAGCTAGTAGCATTAGGTTTATATGTAACATCTGGAATCAGCAAATAAGCTCATATTAGCAAAGACTCAAATGTTAGGCTTAAGCAATAAACACAATTTGTTGCATTAGTGGTAAGGGGCTTGTGAAGACTTCATTATGAAATTAATTTATAATGTATGTTTCACATTGTGTTACTAACCAGGTTTCCATATATTTTATGTAAATATAGTACTATACAAATGTCTCAGACACACTAATTTTTTTGAAATAGAAATTTCATCTTAGATGATTGTTTTATGATTTCTGAATTAATGGGTCAGTAAAAAACATTTTAGATTTCTAAACATTAGATTAGATTTCTAAATTCTAAATATTCTAAACATTATATTTCAAACAAAAATTTTATATAACAGACAAATGTTTGCATGTCAGTAAACAATATAACATATTTTGTAATAGACCACTTTCAGACAAAAAAATATTAAGCAAGCTGTCAGGTTTAACCTGCAAAAACAGAAGTGTGACAGTCAAGGTGTCCAGAGGAACTGTGACAGATTCTCCAAGATGATATCAAAACATACCAGCAAATGTCCTTATAAAACTACAAAAAGTGCACCTGAGACTACTGATGCATCGACATTGATGCATTTACATTATTTATTCCTGTGTACTGCTCTTTATAATAGTGTTTTTTTTTTTTTTTTTAAATATGTAGAAACATTTAATTATAACATTTATTATATTTGAATGGATCACTGCTTTACAGCATTTCTTAAAATTAACTTTTGGCAGTAAAATGCATTATGTAATTTTCCTGCAAAAACATGTTGCTGGATAAATTTTGCTAGATGGAACAACTAAGGAAAAAAGGCATTTAAAAAAATATAAGCAAGTAAACAATACCTGTCCTCAATTGCACATGACCAGATTCATGCAAATTTGTTAGCTGAACTATGCTGAAGCTGTGAACATGCAAAAGAGCAATGTACCTATGGCAGGTGGAACAGGCAGCTTTCTTCTCTGCTGACGTGAGGAATCCAAGGTCTGAGGCTGATCAATATAAATTTAAGTTAAAATATAAACATGCATCCAAATATATCAAAAGGCACTAAATTCCATGTGTTCTGACATTTATGGAGTACTTGCTTTCTTGCAACTAGAAAGAATTGGCTTCCATGTAATTAAAACTCTTATGTGTTTCCAGGCTTGTGCCGCCTGGCACAGCCAAGTGTCTTGAATGAAAACACAGGAAGCAAAATGACATTCTTGGAGACTATAGCATCAACAATGGAATTGTTCTAGTCTTTAGTTAAATAAAAGTCTTATACAAATAAAGAAATAATAATTAAAAAAAAGAATAATTTTCATACAAAAGCAGATAATATAAATGGAAGATTTTAACCAACAAACACAACAACTTTTTATAAGACCTTTCTGCTGCATTTTTTCATATAGCATTCCACAGCTTTTTCAAAAAAAGGGGGTTTAGTATTTAACACTTGAATGCTACGCTTGCTCTTTTGCCATTTAGTAGTAATTTTGTGGGTGTGAATAATAATTATTTCAATAAAAAAAGCATGTTTAACAAAGACAATTGTTCCCTTAATACTACATAAACATGCTATTACTATTAAACGTAATAATTATATCAATAATGTTGATAATAGATTTTTTGGCTCTTATAAATAGAATGAAATATTAATGAAACTCACCTTGAGCCTGGGAAATTGCGAGGACACATTCAGGCCAGCATTTTTAAGTGCTGATATTCTTGCCTCAATGTCTGAGATCTATAGAAAAAACAGAACAAAGTGGCATCTTTGTCCAGCTTTACAATAAGAACCATCTCACTACAAACATGAAAGTATATTGTAGCACACACTGCTTCAAATTACCTCACCAATACCTGTACATGTCAATAATAGATTTTGATGTATTGTAATATTTAGCACCCACATTATTCTTATCATAACCCATTCAAAATACCATCTCTATTTTCCATGTAAATTGGGCTGCTTAAGTAGCAGCATTTACACACTTCTGAGAATGCAGCTTAATGGTAGGTGTGTAACCACGCATGCAGACTGGAAAGAGAGAAAGAAACAGGTTCATTTTCTGTGTAAGTACATGAGTTTCTTGAGATCTTCTCAATTCTGCTAGCTTCTGCTCACCTGATGTTTTGCAGATAGTAGGGTCAACATTTGGCATCAACTGTATGAATCCATGGACCCAACCTGTCTTTTGTCAACGGTTCTTAAATGCCACAGCCTGACTATTGTTGCTGAACATGTGCTTTATGGCCACAATTTACCAATCTCATAATAGCTACATATCACCATTTCACCATGTTAATAAGCCATGTCATAAGGCTTAGGTCATCTCAAACTGGATCCATGAAAATGACAATGAGTATACCTCAATGGTTACCAGAGCTGAATCCAATAGATCACCTTTGGGATGTGGTAGAATGGGAGATTCACAGCATGAATGTGCAGCTGACAATTCTGCAACAATTACAAGATCAATCATAGATCAAAACCTGAAAGAAATTCATCTAATGTAATTGATACCAAAAAGAATTGAAGTTGTTCTTACAGTAAAAGGTTTTTTTTGGAGTATTTGGAGAGTGACACAATTTTGTAATTTTGCCTCTGTACACCACCACAATGGGAATGAAACAATCAAGATGTGATTGAAGACTTTAATTCAAGGGGTTTAAAAAAATTGCACTAACAATTTAGGAATGACAGCCATTCAGAATTATAGCCATATATCCAACTCGTTAATTCATGACAAATTAAGGAGATAAAAGATCTGGAGTTGATTCCAAGTGTTGAATTTCCATTTGGTTGCTATTCATGGGAACTCTCAATTGGCGGTCCAAAGAGATGTTGATGCAAGTGAAGGAGGCCATCAATAGGCTAAAAAAACAAAACAGACCTATCAGAGAGATAATAGAAACTTTAGGAGTGGCCAAATCAAATTGGTACATTCTTAAAAAGCAGGAACGCACTGGCGAGCTCAGCAACCCCAAAAGGCCTGGAAAAACTTCAGTAAAAAAAATGATAGGATTGCACATCACAGTCCAGATAGATAATGACCCAAAACAGTGAAAGCAACCCAAGAGCTACTTAACACAAAAAAATTAA
Organism: Pangasius macronema; assembly: GCA_037577455.1. Taxonomy (NCBI): domain Eukaryota; kingdom Metazoa; phylum Chordata; class Actinopteri; order Siluriformes; family Pangasiidae; genus Pangasius; species Pangasius macronema. The sequence continues at coordinate 9,944,707 of CM074966.1, read as the reverse complement.
ATCTTCTTAAATGTCCGATGACCTCAACCCAATTGAGCATGCTTTTCACTTACTGAAGACAAAATTGAAGGCGGAAAGATCAAACCATCTAAAGGAAAGAAACTCAGCATTTGGCGATGTCCATGGGTTCCATACTTCAGGCAAAGATATGCATCCACGTATTAAAAATAATCCTAATATTTATGATAATGTTAGTTTGTTCAATTACTTTTCAGTCTGTGAAAATAAGCAAAAAAGTTATTCCTAAATGGTCATGCAATATTTTTGTTAAATCCCTTAAATTAAAGCTGAAAGTCTACACTTCAATCGCATCTTAATTGCTTCATTTCAAATCCATTGTGGTGGTGTACAGAGATGCCTTCATTAATGTAAATACAGAGGGTTTACAACAAGGTGCAAACCACTGGTAACATTCAAGAACAGGAAAGCCAACATTAACTTGTAAAAGAATGGTGGGAAGAGAAAATTATGGTGAAAGAAAGGAAGAGCTCATGATTCAAAGTATACCACATCATGTGTCAAATATAGTAGAGGCAGTGTTATGGCATGGGCATGTATGGCTGCCAATGGAATGGGCTCACTGGTGTTTATTGATGATGTGATTGCTGACAGAAGTAGCAAGAGGAATTCTGAGGTGTACAGGGCTATACTCTCTGCCAGGGCTGGAGTGGGCCCCTTTTTCAGCCCGGGAGATTTATACTCTAACCCGGCCCACTTTGCTATGGAGGAGGAATGTGAATAAATGAAACAACAGCTAGCTCTTACAATGTTTTTTTTTTTTTTGGGTATGAGTTCAGGTATATTTTAGTAAGTTAAAAGAAAACACTTCACTTTAATAATGTCTCACTCAAATTAAAATCAGATAACTATTTAAAAGATAAAAATGAACATATTTACCTTTGTACATCAGCAGTAATTTCAAATCAAAATTGCATTTGCCTTTTGTTAG
>CM074966.1:9919116-9932165 GCA_037577455.1 Pangasius macronema | reverse complement strand
GAAGATATGAAGCTAGTGGGTGCAAGTGTTGAGGATGCAGAAGATAGGGATAGGTGGAGAGTGATGATTCGCTGTGGTCTCAAGATGATGTGACCCCAATTGTGGCGAAGATTGGACAAAACCATTTTTGGACAAAACCAAATTTCACAACTTTTTACCAGACAGTTCTATGGGCTGCCATAGACACCCTAGGCAGAAGGGTGCATCCCCTTGTGGACTTTTGATTTAAAAATTTGGTGTTTTTTGATGTTCCAATTTCAATGTCTAAATATTCATAAAAATTAAATGTTCATTCATTGCTCTTTGAAAGAATGTACTTGCATTATTATGCTATTATATTAGCATTACATCAGTGGCAAAAAACGGTCAATAACAATAATAATAATACTGCTTATCGCAATTATTTCTGGACCAATATATCGTCCAACACAAGTAGTTATTATGACAGGCCTATGTAAAGAAGCAGTACTGGTGCTAACACCCGCACTTCACACGCATACTGTAAATCAATAAGGCACAAACAAGTGCTGCCCACATTATCTTAAGAAGTGTCTGAATGTGCTGTATCAAGGGGAAGAAAAATCAGTGGTCCATTAAGAAAGTGACTAAGCCAGATGGAGAGCAACATGATTACTTCAGATGAGAGTGAAAAGCAGAGACACAGAGATGTATGATGTAACCCAGTGATCAATTAATGGTGGCCTGAAGCTTTGATCCATAGAAGAAGTGAAGCCTTCTAAAAGGACAAGAGTAGAGTTACGAAAGTAAATGTGCTCATGTGTGTTTGTGTTCTTGTCAAAAAAGAGCTCTGGAGGCACACTTGTGAATAAAAGCTGCATCTCTTTTCAGCTCATATTTTTAACATCTACATAAAGCCAGAAAGGATGTACCACTGTTGGCTCAGCCAAAAAGAAACATATACAAAAGCACACATACAGTCAAGTCTGGAAGTATTTCAAGTTTTTGTGATTTTTCCTTTATACACAACCACAATGGAGCTGAAATAAAACAATCAAGATGTGATCGAAGTGTAGACTTTCAGCTTTTTTTAAGAGGTTCCACAAAAATCTGGCATTTACCATTTAGGAATTACAGCCATTTTAAACAAAGTACTTCCATTTTCAGGGGCTCAAAGATATTTGGACAATTGACTGATAAGAAGTTAATTGACCAGGTGCGGTTCATTCCCTCGTTACTTCAAGACAAATGAAGAAGATAAAAGGCCTGGAGTTGATATAAGGTACTGAGTTGGCATTTGGCAGCTGTTTGACTGGAGCTACCAATATGAAGTCTAAGGAGATTTCAATGCAAGGATTTTCATCCAAGTATTAAAATTATGGTTATATTTATAATTATGTCACTTTGCCCAAACACCTTTGAACCCCTGAGAATGGAGGTCCTTTGTTGAAAATGGCTGTAATTCCTAAATAGTAAATGACAGCAGGTGAAAACCATCTTGTGTTACCTGTCAGTTCCACCCGCCTCCTCACTGTCTGCAACAGTGACGCTCAACCATGCCTCGCTGCCACAGACGACAACCACACTGGTTCAGTGGGTCATTATAACAATATTCCAAGTGAGGCACAACACATAGTTGCCATTAGGCTAGATTCACTGAAAACAAAATGCTAAAAAGCACTCCATCACCTGAACACGTGGCCAATATTAGACTTGCCATCAAATTCAGCCACCCTGCCACATTAGGTATTGACATTTGTTAATGGTGCTAGGATTGATCTGTGATCCTGAAACAGTGAGCATTCTATAATCCAGAAGTAGGTTATATGCCTACCCTAAATGCCACAGACGGAAATCTGTACTTATCTCAGGGAAAGGAGCCCACTGTTAATTTTGAGCTTTCCTAGAGGTAGTCACCATGGATGCCTCTCTTATAGGCTGGAAAGCACTGTCGTGCTACAGATGGCTCTCTCACTTTGCAACTCCACAGTTGGGTCCATCCACAACTAACCTCACTGAGCTTATCTGCTGGGGCTGTACAATCATGTGGCGGGCACAAAGTAGAGACAGGAGAGTGGCATCTGCATCCAGAGGCTGTAGTCCAGATCTTGGAACAGTTTGCCAAGGCACAGGTGGCCTTTTTGTTTGCTGTGCCAAGTCAGTGCCCTGGCCCATGACTGGCCTCATCACATGTGTCTTTCTTCTGCTACCTCTAACTCCTACCTCACAGGCCTTGTATTACCCTACAGGATCATGCTAATTTGTTTATGTTTTTATTCTCCTTCTAATGTGCTACCTTCCAGTGGAGACAGTATGCAGGTGATGTTAACCATAGTATAACCTTTAAGAGAATCCAGCACTTTTCAAAACAAAGGTGGAAGAACATTAGCATAATGGGAAGAAGGCAAAGTGCAAACAAAAAGTCAAAAAGAGCAACTACTGTAACTTCACCAAAACTATCAGACTTGCCATCCTGGTGGCGGGACAAAACTCTTTGATGTCTTTAGGGACATGTTCCTTCTTATCCCTTTTACACAAGACACATGCAGTCCCATCCAGGGTGTATTCCTGGGATTCCCGGGATTCAGATCTGAAGATGAATGAATGAATGAAGGAATGAATGAATGAAGAAAGTTGCAATTTAATAAAAATGGACTAGCCAGCAAGCCCTTGACTGTCAGTGTGGACTGTGTAAATTTCTGTAAACTTGTAGAAAAATTGAGTTTATTTTGTTGATTGGGGTACTTTTGAATATCATAGTCTCATACATTTGTAGATTTGTTGGTGCTGGATAAAGTAATAATGAACACAATCTATTCGGTGAGCAAAAAGACTTAAAGCTAAAAGATGGGATACTTGTCTGTGCTGACTTTAATGGAACAACTTCAGTCAGAGTGAAAGTTTTTAATACAAGTAATTTTCTTCATATTTTTGAAGGAAAGAAGACTTCTGTAGTCATATACAGTACATAAACATATATATTTACTGTGCTTTTCCAATAGCAAACATATTTTTATTGGCCAATTAAAGTCTCCAAATTGGCCTAGTAATGAATATCCACAGATATTTCTGGTTAGATGGTGCTCATTGAGTTGAATCAATTGTCAAAATGCAAAATATAACAGTATAAAAAAAGCATAAAGGCTATAATGTAGGTCTGAAAGTTTAATTTATTAAACTACACTATGCATGGTAACATTAAGACCTTACAATTTCAAAGGAAATTTTGTGTGGCCAAGGACAAGTAAAAAAATGCATCCCAATCTATATTCCCCTCTCTTGTACTGCAAGTGGACACATGACATGCATATCCTGTGGATATGCACTTCCAAGTCAGGAGGGGAAGGTGAAAAATGCATGCCACTGGAACACAGAGATGCTTTTTTTAATACCCTTGGGGAAAGGTGGCCTAAAATGGAATTAACACTATTTTGCTTTTACCAGTTTAGGTAATACTGAGAGGAGTGTATCTGACGGGAGATTGAAGTGGAAGAGACTTAAGTGCATTGGAACTGACCCACAGATTCAGGTTCCGAGTTTTTCGTGCTTACCTCTGTTGGAGACATTTGCTCCTCTGGGCCAGAGGGGGCGCTGAGGCTGTGTGCTTCTGCTCTTTTTTCACAGCCTGTCTCTGATTTGCTTCTCTGTAGCAACCCTCTATTTACCTTCTCCTCAGTCAAATAATGTCTTTTCTCACTGTGTTCTTCCACACTCTTCTTTATATTCACTCGGCCATCTTTTGCTTTCTCAGTAATTATTGTCACTTGCTGTGTTTCATTCACTTGTAGGTCTCTTCTCATGCTAAGCCCATTGACTTGAGCTAGCATGTGTGGCTCTATTTCTACTGACTTCACTTCTTCTGCTTTTCTTTCATTCTCACTTTCTGTCTCCACTTTGCTGACTTGCCAACTCCTTTCGACTTGTCTTTGTCTCTCTGTTTTTTGTTGTCTATACCCATCTTGCTGTTTCTCCATTTGTCTCTCTAATTCATTGATTCCTTCTCTTTTCTGATCTCTCTCTCTAAGTCTCTGATGCACCACATCACCTTCCTCACACTCCCTGCTAATCTGTCTTTCTAGCCATCTTTCGCTCAGTCTCTCCATTTTCCTTTTATTCCTCTCCATCTCTATTTTGCCATTACTACTCTCTTTCTGTTCCTCATTCTCTCTTTCCCTCTGTATTACTCTATCACTTTCTTTCTCCCTCTCTCCATCATGTTGCCCATCAATGACTTTTCGGAATGGCTCGTCATCTGAAGAGGTCAAATCCTCCTTACTGATTTGATCAACCAGTTCAGAGAGTTTTGACCTCAGTTCATGGTCCAAAGTGTCATTTTCAGACTGGTTATGCTTCAGTGGACTGGGGAGCACAGGGTTACAGGCTACTGTGTTCTGATATACAAATTCAGGGGTCATGGCAGTGGAGGTCACATTGTTGGGTTGGGACACAGTGTCTGGAGATCGATAGGTGGGAGGAGGAAGAGTTGATGGAGTCTCCTGGCTATCCTGTCGTTTCATCATCATGGTGTTGAGCAGGAGAGTGTTGATCTCCTAGATATTCACATAGAACAAAATTAGTTATAGTCTGAGAGTGAAAGAACAACCAAAATTCTAAGTTAAACACCCCTAGAGGCATCTGTTTTGGTTGTAGATAATGGATTCTGTTCTTTTATCCTAGTTTGTAGTAAAACAATTACTTCATTAAAAAAGAGATGGAAGCTAGGGAGAAAAAGACCAATAAAGATTCACTAATAAGACACCATTAATTTGGCCAAAATAATGTAGTAGTCTCTTCTGTATCTTCTGTAGTATGTTCTAAAAAATGGGAAGTGAGGCTCATGGAAAAAATATTTTAATACATCTGAATTAAGGCAGTGTATGAGTATATAACTATAACTATAAGTATCTTATAGTTTCTTAAGTACAACCCCTGGCAAAAATTATGGAATCACCACACTTAGATGATGTTCACCCAGCTTTTTACTTTATAGCAAACAAACAAATCACAGATATGACACAAAAAAGTCCACAATAAGGCTCCATCCTGCAAAGCTGATCTGTCAACTGTTATTCAAGAAAGCTGGAACCATATTGATGGGGAATATTGTTTTTCATTAGTGAAGTCTATGCCTCAAAGAATTCAGGCTGTCATAAAAGCCAGAGGAGGNTGTTTCACAAAGCCAGAATGTTACGCTATTGAACAAAACCTTTTTTTGTGTCATATCTGTGATTTGTTTGTTTGCTATAAAGTAAAAAATCTGGGTGAACATCCTCTAAGTGTGGTGATTCCATAATTTTTGCCAGGGGTTGTATAAAGCCTATGAACCCCACAAGAACCTCAGTGTCAAAACATGAGCCTATGCTTCCACCTAGTGGCATGAAAAAGTAATTCAAAATAACAACCTCAATCTGCAGCCATGGTTTGTTGCCCAAGTCTTGGAGCTCTTCCCATGCAAGACAAAGACTTATGAGGTAATGTTCAAGCCTAATATGAATCCAGTGTGTTAAAGAAAGGACACAGTTTGAACACTGGTACCACCAAGCTATCACTTTCTGACCCATGATCAAGGGCATTAACCCTCAACTGTAAGGCACTTTAAATAAAAGTGCCTGCAAATTGTAAATGTATGATTGTCACAGAGTACCCCTAAAAGAATGACAAAATGAAAGATTACATATTTTGAGTACTGTGTGGCATTTGATACAAAACTGAGTGATGGTTACAAATAAGTATTAGTTTTCTCATGGTTAGATACCTTAAGTAGTGTGAAACAATGTTGTGAACAATTTTGTAAGACTGGGTTTAGGTTCAGATTCCAAACTTGCTGCTTAGGGTTGGGTCAGGCTTAGACAGAACATTCTGAGGCTACAGACAGGTCACGTTCAAAATCTTAAGTCTGTACACTGCATTTATAATATATGTGTGATTACCATAGACCAAAATACCAATACATTCTCTGTGCTAAGAAAAGAACAAAAAACACTTTTTTCTCAAATCTCACTTTTAGTAGAAGGCTAAATGATTATCTGAAATAATGCCAATTCGCTCACCCCTGTGTATAATGCACTACGTACACAGCTCTGCTCAGCTGACTCGCGTTTGTTCCGCTTCCTACGCCGCAACCTTCGGATTTGCTCCGCATGCTCCTCCCCCTCGCTGCTGTCCCCAACCACTTGAGGATTAAAATTCACATCCAGAGCACCAAGCCTTGGTGAGTGTGACAGCCTAACAGCAGGTCTGTAGTGCTCATAGGTCATGTAGGGAAGGAAGGGTTCAGGTGAAGCTTTGTTTCTCTGGGTGACATTGTGAATAGGGATGCGTGTTTGAGTAGGGGGAGCAATAGAGTTCTCAGAATCTGAATTTAGGGTCTCTGTGTTGGTGAAGTGACCAGAGGAGGGTGAGGTTACAGGTAGAAACTGCTCTGTGTCACGCTGAGAGTCCGATGATCGTGTTTCTTCTGAGAGACGCTGGCGGAATTGCAGCAGTGCAAGCCCCCAGCTATCACGTTCTGCTCCCTCCTCTGAATCTGACCCCATCTCGTCGTATGCTGAAACAACGCCAGATTCCTTCTCTAGCACACTGAACACCAAGCTCTTTCGTTTGGTTAAAAGGCTCGGCCGGGAATGCTGGGAAGTCTGTAAGGCGATCCAGTTCCCATCTGGAGACTGTAGCACAGAGGAAGCACCTACACAAGTAGAAATATACTGTAGGGACCAAATATCTGAGTCCCTTGTTTGCTTTCCATTAGGACTACTTTGTTCTTCACTGAACTACAAAACAATTGCTTTTACTTACAGAAATTAAGCAATGCTAATGCATCAAGGACTGTAATAACAATATTAATATCAGGCACTCCTTGTCAAGAAATAACAAGATCTAACACGGTTTTTAGGAAGACATGTGTGTATGCTACTATATGAATGAAATGTACAATGATTAAAAAATGCCTGAACATTTAGATGCTTAAATACATTTAGATATATTAAATCACATTTTTGAAAATGAACAAAATCCATTATTTTTTATCTTACTCTATATACACATAGTCATAACACTGTACATAATTTTTGGGTGGACAATTTAATTTAAATGACTGACAGTGGATATAAACATTCACACACACCTGTTAAAATAGCAGGTTTTAGTGTAAAATGAAACCAAGATAAATCATGTCAAAGTTTTCCACCCTCAAAGTGAAATTACAACATAAAAATTAAGTGAAAAACAATCAGAAACCTTATAGGTAAAAATAGGAAGAAAAAAAAAGTTTCAATAACCTGGTTGCATAAGTGTGCACACCCTTTTTTAATTGGGGATGTGGCTGTATTCAGCATGAACCAATTACTGTCTGCTCAGATCTCAGCATGATGTTTTTTTTTACAACATCAGAAGATCCCTCCATTTCTATCCACACAGGCTACTCAGGTGCTTGTTCAGTCACTTGTCATTTCGAGACTGGACTACTGCAACTTGCTCCTGACAGGTCTGCCTCTGCGTGCCATTCAACCTCTTCAACTGATCCAGATCTCAGCTGTGTGACTTGTTTTCCACCTTCCTAAGTTCTCCCACACCACCCCATTGCTACACTCCCTCCACTGGCTTCCTGGATCTGCTCGCATCAGTTTGCCTGATGCTTGGCTACAAAGCCAAATATGGACCAGCACCCATTACTTTGAAGCACTTTTCACACCATGCTCCCTCCAATCCTCTAGCACTGCTCCACTGGTCTCACCATCTCTCAGGGTACAAGGAAGGCATGCATCAAGACTCTGTTCTGGCGCCTAGGTGGTAGAATGAACTTCCCTTAGATGTCCGAACAGCTGAGTCACTGGCAGTCTAGAGGTAGGTCAAACATCTAAACATCTAACATCTAACATCTAGGTCTAACAAATAACATCTAAAGACCTACCTCTTGAAATACCTAAGTTAGCACTTTCTATAAAATATGCTGTCTGTATGCTTCTCTTACAATATTACCTCCCCAGCAGAGCTTTTTAGACTGATGTATTCTTAGTCTGTGACCTGGTGAACCAATATCAGGATGTATTTATTGATAGAGACTTCAAAGCACTTCTGTAAGTCGTTCTGGATAAGGGTCTGCCAAATGCCATAAATATAAATGTAAATGTAAATCTGACAGCTTTATGGATGCTTTTCTTCAGCCAGAACTGCTGGTTTCATCAAGGTGTAGGAAATCATGAATAGAAGAAGATCAATGTTTCTGAATGGCCCAGCTAGAGCCCAGACCTGAATCCAACTAAAAATCTGTGGGGTGACCTGAAGCTGGCTGTGTACCGGAGATGCCCTCATAAATTGATAGATATAGAATGTTTTTGCAAAAATGAGAGTGAAAATATTGCCAAGTCAAGATGTGCCACGCTGATAGACTCTCACGCAAAAAGACATAGTGGTATAATAAAATCAAAAGGTGCTTCAACGAAGTATTAGTTTAGGAATGTGCACACTTATGCAACTAGATCATTATATTTTTTTTTTCCCCCTATAAAAGTTTCTTATTGTTTTTCACTTTATTTGTATATTTTTATTATTGCGTATTAAAGGTGAGAAAAGATCTGAAATTTATCTTAGTGTCATTATTTTACTTCACAAAAACCTGCCAGTTTAACAGAGGTGTGTTATACTATTTATATCCAGTGTATATTAACTTAAAGAACCCAACAACGTGTTTTTCTCTGGTTCCTGTCAGAATGCTGTCACAAGAAGCTGTAGAATGTGTAGCAGCTTATGTCTGGAGAGCCTTATTAATTTATGCAAATGTCTGTGTAATTTAGTATAAAGTGTGTGTGCTTTTGTGTGTGAGAGAGAGCTCACTGGAGTTGTCCAGACGATCCACATTTTTCCACCCCAGTATGGATGCTCGTGACTCTCTCCGGAAAGATGAGTAAATCTCAAGATTTGGCTCTGGTTCTGCAGGTTCACACACCTTGTCTGCTTCAGGTGTTTTGTCTGGGGACTCGTCACTAGTCAGGGATAATGCTGACAAGGACCGCTAAAATAGACAAACATACAAAGGATACAATTAACCATGGTTACACTCTAGCTTTTGGGGGGTCACTGCAAATAGGAGGTGGAAGCAATAAAATGACATGGCAGGACACTTACATTTTAAATTATTACTGTTAATTTTAGATTATTTTTCTTAAATAATAATTTTATTAAGCAGGGCACCAGTATAAGAAATAGCAATAATTGAACTACTATGTGAAGGGAATTTGATGAGAATTTAAATAATTAGTTTGATAGTTTGAAGGATCAATTTCATACAAGTGAGTCACACAAGTTTATTAACATGTAACCGGTGACATACAACATATACAGTACTGTTACAACATATACTCAACACACACTTTATTAGGAACACTAATATACTAATACTAGGTTGGGCCTCCCTTTGCTCTCAAATCAGCCTCAATTCTTTGTGGCATGGACTCCACAAAATGTTGGAAACATTCCTTTGGGATTCTGGTCCATATAGACATGATTTTTTCAGGTGCATTTTCATGCTGTGAATCTCCTGTTCTGCCACATCCCAATTTTTTCCTATTGTCTCAAAGCACTTATCACACCTCAGAATGTATTTTTGATCGACTTCAAAGCACTACTGTAAGCCGCTCTAGATAAGGGCGTCTGCCAAATGCCATAAATGTAAATGTAAGTTGGAAATGCAGACTGAAATGCCTTGTTGATGAGAGAGGTCAAAAGAGAATGGCCAGACTGGTTCAAGCTGACATGAAGCTATGGTAACTCAGATAACCTCTCTGTACAATTGTGGTGAGCAGAAAAGCATCTCAGAATGCACAACACATCAACCCTTGGGCTAGAAGAGCAGAAGAACACTTCGGGTTCCACTTCCATGAGCCATGAACAGAAAGCTGAGGCTGGAAAACTGGATAGTTGAAGACTGGAGAAACATCTCCTGGACTGATGAATCTCGATTTCTGCTGAGACACACAGATGGTAAGGTCAGAATTTGGCACCAACAGCATGAATCCATGGACCCACCCTGCCTTGTGTCAACAGTCCAGGCTGGTGGAGGTAGTGTTATGGCACACTTTGGGCCTGTTAATACCAATCAATGACCACTTGAATGCCAAAGTCTATTTGAGTATTGTTGATTACTATGTGTATCCCTTCATGGCCACATCTTCTAATGGCTACTTCCAGCATGATAATGTACCATGTCACAAAGCAGTAGTCATCTCAAACTGGTTTCATGAACATGTGGCCTTCCCATTCACAGGATCTGAATCCAATCCAACACCTTGGGAAGTGGTAGAATGAGAGATTCGCAGCATGAAAATACACCTAAAAAATCTGCAGGAATTGCATGATGCAATCTGTCAACATGGACCGGAATCTCAAAAGAATGTTTCCGATATCTTGTGGAATCCATGCAATAAAGAATTGAGAGCTGTTTTGAGATTAAAGAGATATCCAACCCAGTATTATTATAGTGTTCCTAACAAAGTACTCTGTGAGCGTGACCCCATCTACACATATATTTATATTTTTGGAAACAAAGTTTTTTCCTTTCATTAAAAAAAAATCCTTTCATAGTTTTTTTATTAAAAACTCCTTGTCCTCGTGAACAGTGTTTTCAAAAATATCTCGGTCCATCTGAACACAAACACAAACACAAACAGTAAACAGTAGAACTTCTGCATGTGTGTACTTGAGTGTGTGTTCACCCCCAGGTCTTATTCAAAATCTCCACTCACATTGCAGTTTGGATTGCGTCATGTTCTGATGTCTCCTCACTTAAATTGCAAAGATGTTACGAAATTACCACAAAGTGAGCAGCCATGATAAATGGAGTCCTAGCACATTCAGAACACATGCAAAATTACACTGAAAATGCACAGGTTGATGTAGGGAAAAAATATACATTTTTCCCATCCACACAAAAAAATAACAACTGATTTTTAAAAAAACTTTCTTCTACTTGGTTGGTCTTGTCAAAAAGCTTCATCTTCATTTGACCCAGAACATTTTGTATAGAGTGGAGACCAAAATATAGGAAAAAAAGCTTCCAAACAGATCCATATATGTGTGGAGTGGGCCTGAGCCACTGTCTACATCCTGATGATCCTGGTGTGTCTTACCCAGGAGTTTTTGTGACAGGTCTGTGTGACAGTAGTGGGCTGGGAAGTGTTGTGTCTGTTTGATGCTGAGGTAGGGGAGGGCAGGTCACTGTTGTGAGTCTGAGACCAAACAAAGTCATACTCTGCCTGCATCTCTGAGCGCTGCTTCCCCCTCTGAATAATCTACAGAGAAAGAGCGAAAGTGCGAGACAGAATTGCCTTTTCCTTTGCAATTCATTAATTGAAAAAGAATCTAAAATAACATTAAGAGTAAATGAATACATTCACTTACTTTTTGAACAATTGTGGTTGCAAGCTCCTCTATGAGCTCCTCTCTATGATCACGCAGATATCGAGCCTCATTCTGCTTCTCCTAAAGAGTGAAAGAAGGGTGGAGAAGAAATTATAAGCTGGTAAAATGACAATTAAAAAAAATTATTGAAAGTTGAAATGAAGGGAAAATGGGGTAAGCTGTGTACAACAACAGCAACACTGGATAAAATACAAAGATCCATCAGTCCATACATGAATGAAGGAGTGAATGAAAGAATGAATACGTGGATGTATGTAGGTTGGGCAGATGGGTGGACAAATAGATGAATGAATGCATAAATGGATTCATAGAATAATGGATAATAAAGATATAGTAGATCGATGATTGATGGATGAATGGATGGATGGAATAATCAATGAAAAATAGAAAGAGAGTGGGGGGACAAGTTGATGGGTGGGTAGATGAATGAATAAATGTGAAAGAATACATTTAGTAATTAATAAATTGTTGGAATTATGAATGGTTAGCTTAATAGGACAGTGGATGGATGGAGGGATATTATAGGAGACTAAATGACCAGATTGATCTGCTGATGCGTGGATGGATTATGAACAGATCATTAAATAATGTAGACAGAGGAACTGATCTTTTGAATTGATGGTGTGTGGATTGCCGTATAAGTAGTTTAATCTGTGTATGTATGAATATTTGGAAAAATGGATCTGTAAGAGGAATGAGCAGAAAAGACGAACCAGACTGTCCCTGTAGCCCTCTGCTTTAGTGATTGCTTCCTCTATGGCCTCTTCAGCAACACGTAGGGCAACAGTGAGAGTCTCTGCTATGCTGTGACCTATACACACACACACACACACACACACACACACACACACACACACACACACACACACACACATTTAAATAACTGAAATGAGATGTGGCACAGCTGGATTGTGTCTTTGATTCTACAAAAACAACTACAAAGGACTCTTCTATTCTATGGAGCTTGGAAGCTGACAAAAGTATTTGAATATGAATTTAATATACTAAAATATACAGTACTGTGCAAAAGTCTTAAGCACATGCAAATAAATGCTGTAGAGCAAAGATGTCTACATTTAAAAAAATACAATAAAGAGCAGTAAACAGTAAAAAATGAAACAAAGTCAATATTTGGTTTGACAATCCTTCGCTTTAAAAAAATAGTAGTCTCAGGTACAATGTGTGCAGTTTTATAAGGAAATTAGCTATAGGTTTTATGAGCATCTTGCAGAACAGCCACAGTTCCTCTAGAGAATTTGTCACACTTGCTTCTTATTTCTGCAGCAAAATGCAGCACCCTTCATTATGTTTTTTGTCTGAAAAGTGGTCTCTTATGTAATATGTTGCTTTCTTTACTGACATAAAAACATTTTTCTGTAACATTTAATTTTGTGCTGGAAAACTAATGTTTGGAAATCTAAAAAGTTTTTGTAGTGAATCAATAATGTAGAAGTCATTGAATAAAAATCTATAACAAAGTTTGTACTAAAAAAATAGGGTGCCTAAGACTTTTGCACAAATGTACAGTACTAGAGGTAAGTGTGGCAGTGGGGGCATGGTCGAGCTTCAACTGTGGACGAAGAGGAACCGGCAGGTAATGATAGATAGATAGATAGATAGATAGATAGATAGATAGATAGATAGCGTTTATTGTCATTGTATTTCTACAACGAGAT
>CM074966.1:9877631-9892824 GCA_037577455.1 Pangasius macronema | reverse complement strand
TATATATATATATATATATATATATATATATATATATATATATATATATATACATTTTTTTTAAAACAAACAAAACAAAATAAAAATCACCAGAAAAGTAAACTCACTTATTCATAAGTGATAATTGAATCCTGTAGTTGGAAAAACAGATTACAATCAAAGTGCACTACAAACTTGTTCTTTCTCCTGCCAGTAGTTCATAGGGAAACACAACTGAGATGCCTCAGCAAGCACTAAAAACATGTGCTCATTCTCATACTCAGTCTGGAAAAAAATGGTATTGATTTGCATTTAATGTTTCAAAATAAAACAGAAACATTTCATTCATTTCAGCTCATTTGAACAATTCATTTATTGTCACTTTATGTGGTAAACTGATGTTAGTGTTAAGATCATAATTTTATGACTTATTACTAGTATTATTTGCATTTTCACTGATTGATCATTACACTACTTTTAATGTTCAGCAATGCAGCTGCTTAAGGAGTGGTTCTTGTAGCAACTGCATGTCATCTGAGGGCACTAAGAATCGTTTCATACAGGAACACGTTTGTAATTATGTCTTGTAGATATATAAAGCACTAATGCTGGCCGAGAACTTAATTTAATAGAAATTAATCACAATTTTAGAAAATGAAAGAAAACAGAAAATAAAAGCAATATTTGCAATTTCAATATTGCGTGGAAAATAGCAATTAGATATTTTACCAAAATTGTTTAACCCTACTGCTAATCAAAAAATTGTGAGTTTTGTTTAATTTATACTAAGTACTGATATAAATAGGACTAAACTAATTGAACCAAATATAGCTATTAAAAAAGATGTTTCTATATCCTCAGAAAAGAGCACCAGTATACATTTGGGTGATTTCATGATTGCTGTGCCATTTATCTTCTAACTCTTAAAAACTAATGTTAATATTACATTTTTTCTACCATTATACAACACAGAATCTGTACGAAATATAGATAGTTATCTATGTAGATAGGCTATAGATAGTTATCAATGGTTTAAGGTATTTGTTTAAAACATGCACAAAGATTGTTGTGTAGGACACTTAAAAAATATGCCCATTAAAAAAAAAGTCAGTTTTTTGCAAATGTATTATCAGTAGGGCACAAATGGCACCAAAAATGTGGAGTCACCCAGTTAACAGCAGCAATGCATGATTTTCTGATATGTTTTAGTCTACTAAAAAAACCTACAGAAACAAATAATTTCTAGATGGAAAAAGAAAAAAAAGGTAAGTCATAGATGCAAACATTATACACAGTGATGAACGTCTCCAGGTTACGCATGTAACCATGGTTCCCTGAGGGAACGAGACGCTGCGTCGAAACGCTATGGGAACACCTTCAGCATGACCGCGCTCTGAATCACGTGTAATCAGTCTAATGGATGGGCGAGACGTCACGGGCAGGGTGACATAGCGACCCGGAAGCATAAAAGCCCGAGCTCCGCGCTAGCTTCTGGAAAATGAGGCAAGCAAGGCAGGGATGCCAGAAGTGTGGCACTGAAACGCAGCATCTCGTTCCCTCTGGAAACCATGGTTACATGCGTAACCTGGAGATGTTCCCCTTCAGGAACTCGAGTTGTGTCGAAACGCTATGGGAATGGGTATGCATGGACACACCCGCGAGAAAGGCCTTAGAGGCCGACACTTCGGGTTGAGTGAGCCTTGACTCCCAAGGGTGAGGGGAGACCAGAGGACTCGTAAGCCAGGGAAATGACCTGCACAATCCACCAGCTGAGGGTCTGCTTGGTAGCAGGGAAACCCCTCTTAGGGGGACCAAAGCATACAAACAGCTGGTCCACCCTCCTCCACAGGGCTCCCAAAAAGGAGGAGGACAGAAAGCCTGCAGCACGACCGGCAGTGGTGCCGAGGAGGGAACTTTCGGTACATACCCCGCTCGGGGGTACAAGAACGCTTTGGCCAGACCGGGCGCAAAGTCCAGGTAGGAAGGGGCCACAGAGAGGGCCTGAAAATCCCCCACTCTCCTAAGAGAGGAAATAGCCAAATGAAAGGCCGTTTTCATCGTCAGAAGATGGTTCGAAATCTCCTCCACAGACTCAAAGGGGGTTTTTGGGAGAGCTTCTAAAACCACGGCCAGGTCCCAGGGAGGGACCCGAGATCACACTAGAGGTCTGACCCTCAGCGCACCGCAGAGGAAACGTGTAACCACGGGGTGCCTGCCCACTGACTGGCCACCAAGAGGGGTGTGGTAGGCCGAAATAGCTGCCATGTAGACCTTCAGGGTGGAGTGGGTCAGCCCTGCGGAAAGTTGGGCCTGCAGGAAGTCCAGCACTGTTCCAACTGGGCAGTGAACAGGGTCGAGCCGGCGTTCTCCGCACCAGGAAGTGAAAAGTTTCCACTTCAGGGCGTACAGTTTCCTCGTAGAGGGAGCTCTGGACTGGAGGATGGTCTCAACAACCTCGGCTGAGAGACCGGAAGCTACGAGTTGTGCCCCCTCAGAGGCCACACCCACAGCTTCCACAGCTCTGGGCGGGGGTGAAGGATGTCGCTCCATGCCTGCAAGAGGAGGTCTCTCACCTTGGCCCACAATAGCATCCAGTCCCAGGGGAGTTGGATGAGTCAGAGAGAACCAAATGCGACAGTGCGATGTCTCCTTGAGTCGCAAACAGATCCACCTGAGCTCGGCCGAACATAAGCCATATCTGCTCCACCACCTCGGGGTGGAGCCTCCATTCCCCGGGCATCGGCCCCTGCCTCGACAGGGCGTCTACTCCCATATTGAGATGACCAGGGATATAAACTGCTCTCAGCGAGAGGAGTTTTCCCTGGGACCACACAAGGATCTGGAGCACCAGCCTGTAAAGGGGGCGCGAACAAAGACCCCCCTGGTGGTTGACATAAGAGACCACTGCCGTGTTGTCAGTGCGCACCAACAAGTGGCGGCCTCTTAGGTTTGGGAGAAAGTGTTTCAGGTCTAGAAACACGGCCAGCATCTCCAGGCAGTTTATGTGCCAAGTGAGATGGCGGCCGCTCCACAGACCACGGGCAGAGCGGCCACTCATGAACTCTCCCCAACCGGTGAGAGATACATCCATCGCTAGTGATACGGGGCGAAAAGGAGCTCCCAGCTCCGGGCCCTGAGACAAGAACCCAGGTTCCATCCACATGTCTAGGTCACGTAGGCACTGCCACGTGACCCTGATCATGCGGAGCGGGTTTCCCCTCAGGGAGAACCCCCTGGTCTTGAGCCACAATTGTAGGGGTCTCATGTACAGCAGGCCAAAAGGTATTATGTTGGACGCAGCTGCCATCAGACCCAGCAGCCTCTGAAACTGCTTCACAGTTAGTGCCCGGCCCTCTCTCACTCTCGTGACATGCCTGCATCATGGTCGAATCCCACACCATGCCCAGATAAGTGATTCTCTGTCCTGGAGAAAGCACACTCTTCTTGGCGTTCAGTCTCAACCCCAGCTCAACCACAGCTCATTGACATCTCGATGCCAAACCGCCATCCGCTCTGAGCGAGCTAATATCAACCAGTCGTCGATATAATTTAGTATGTGGATGACCCAGAGTCGCAAAGGAGCCAGAGCAGCATCCACACACTTCGTGAAGGTGCAGGGTGAGAGTGCGAGGCCGAAGGGAAGAACCCGATATTGGTAAGCTTTGCCCCTGAAAGCGAACCTCAGGAACTTTCTGTGTTGAGGAAGGATGGAGATGTGGAAATATGCATCTTTTAGGTGAATCATGACAAACCAGTCCTCTGAGCTGATCTGAGACACGACCTGCTTGACTGTGAGCATTCTGAACTTCAGTCGAGTGACTGAGAGGTTCAACTGCCGCAAGTCCAAAATGGGACGCAGCCCTCCATCCTTCTTGGGAACAATGAAGTACCGGCTGTAGAACCCGGACTCCCTGTCGCGAGGAGGGACCACTCAATGGCCTCCTTCCTCAGGAGAGTGTGTACTTCCTGTTCCAACACCAGAGCCTGCTTGGGGCCCACCAGAGTGGGAGGAACCCCAGAAAAATGAGGGGAGGAAAGCCAAACTGAATTCGGTAGCCTCTCTCTACAGTATGCAGGACCCATTGAGACACATTCGGCACACATTCCACACTGCCAAATAGTTCACTAAGGGGATCAGCCTCTCAAGACTGACCTCTGGTACAGCGAGAGCAGCTAGGCTGGTGCCCTGGAGTGGCGAACCGACAGGAGACGACCGAACTAGCTGCTCGGCAGGCCTCAAGAGAGGCTGCGAGCCTCCCAGACCCGCTACGTTCCCGGGCGGGAACTGGGAGCAATGCTCACCGGAGGTTGCTGTGCCCTGAAGCACCATAAGTGGCAGGGTTGGCAGAATGACCTCCTGAGGGCACTGAGGCAGGACGGGCACCGTATAATGAGTTGTATACCATCCCGCCCCAGAGGGGCCCGCCCTCAGAAGCCCTGGGCCCAAGGCGTCAAGGCTTCTTAGTCCTGGCCCTCCTCGACAGAAGAACGGTCCTCAGATCCATCTTCGTGTCAGAGGGACCGGGCCCAGAGTGCCACCGAGACTGCTGGTCCCGCCTCGGGGGAACACGGGAGGCGACGTTCTTTTTTTGCGCCTCCCTGTGAGAGGAGGCTGTACACGGAGGGGGCTGCTCCCGTCCAACAGCCCCAAGAGCCACAGAGCAACGGGGGAGAAACCTCTTGAACGCCACCGCCTGAGTGCGAGCCTGCTGGTACCTGTCAATGATGGAGTCAACCACGTCGCCGAACAGACCAGAGGGCGCCAGCGGGGCATCCATAAGAACGACCCTGTCCTTCTCCTTCATGTTGGATAGGGTCAACCAGAGGTGCCTCTCCGCTGCCACCAGGACTGCCATAGACCGGCCAATAGCACGGGCAGTCTCCTTGGTGGCACGGAGAGACAAATCAGCGGCCTGCCTGAGCTCACCCACGTGCTCAGACGGAGTCTCCCTGTGCTCGTGGAGCTCCTTGAGCAGGTCGGCTTGGTACGCCTGTAACACCGCCACGGTGTGGACTGCAGCAACTTGGTGGGCAGCGCTGGACTCTTCAGGAACAATGCTGCACCAGGGGACAGATAGCTAGCTAGCGTCTGTTCAACCCTGGGCATCGCTCTGTAGCCAGCATAGTCCAGCCCCGCCACGTTAGCATAGTAATTGGAGGTGGGACTGAATAAATGGGCCAAAAAAGGCCTCTTCCACGACCTCAACACCTCAGTGTGGAGGTCAGGGAAAAAAGGCAGGCTCTAGCGTGGAGAAGCGCTCATCCAACTTCGACCCCTGCGGTTCAACCAGTGTTTTAGCGGGCCAATCGATGCTAAGTTTAGCAATGGCCCACGAAACCACCTCCAGCAGCTCTGGGAGACTGCAGCAAATCAGAGCCAGCGCCCTCCACGTCAGCCTCCTCGGAGGAAGAGAGGAGGAGCGCCGGGCCCGCTTCCCGGGGGGAAGAAACCTCAGAGCGGGCTTCCGAACCTGGAGAGCGGACAACGGATCTGGAGGGTGAGGAAGGAGATAGGGACTCGCCCGTCTTCGTTCCCTCCGCCAGATCCAACTGCGAGCCCCACGAGCGCAACCGCCACACTGCCTCAGCGGGGCACGCGAGTGAAGGCTCCCTCCTCAAAGACAGCCTTCTGGGAGCGAAGCGTGCGCAGCGGCAAGCGCTCGCAATGTAAGCAGCCGGCTCCCTCGAGAGCTGACTCCGCATGCTCCACTCCCAAGCAGACAATGCAAAGACTGTGTGTCTCACCGCCCATGATATAGCGTGGGCACGGAGGAACACACAGCCTAAAACGCTGTCCGCTCTCACCCCTATGTTTGGTCTTGTCTTTGGCTTTATAGACTGACATAGCCTCCGACATGACAAACAGACAAAAAGGACAAACACAAACACAAAGCGCTTGCTGAATGGCAGAAAGCAAGCGTGACGCATGCTGCTCGGGCTTTTATGATTCCGGGTCGCTACGTCACCCCGCCCGTGACGTCTCGCCCATCCACTGGACTGATTACACATGCGATTCAGAGTGCAGTCATGCTGAAGGCGTTCCCATAGCGTTTTGACGCAGCGTCTCATTCTTTAAGGGGAACTGGGAAACTGTGACACCATGATAAGTATGGTAATGCTAGATGTTAAATCAAGTATTTTCTTGGTGTTTAAAGCTCATTGTTTGTGCTGATTTTATTATGCAACACAGTCACACACATGCCACACATTTTTAAACTGACAAAAATTGTGAGCACTGTGTATCTGGCTTTTCAGTTAGACAACTAGCAGACAGAAGCTGTACTCTGCATTGCTGTCTCTCTCCTGATCTGACGCTAAAGCAACTGAGCCAAGAAACCACTACAGGCTGTCACAAGCATTAAAGCAAAGAGGAGAAGAGAGACAGAGTGTCTGCACCAGCCAAATCTTGCAACTGTAACAGTAGAAACCATACAAGATTCCCTTCAGTCCCCCCCCACACACACACACACCCTCTCTCTCTCTCTCTTGCATGAGATCTCTCAAGTGTCAATAAATGGACTTAATAAAGAGAGGCATAAAATGTTGTTACATCAGTGGAAAAGCCTTCAAACAACCTTATTGTTTTCCTGAAGCTGAAGAAATCCCAAACTACAAGCATAGTGAGACATTCTACAAGCTCACACAAGAAAAGCCGTCAACAATGCAATACCAAAAATGTGAAAACACAAAGTAGAAAGGAGAATGAGAAAGTAAACAAGCCTATATCTTATGGTAATTCCTGGAATTAATCATTCATTACTTTTGCATACACTCATACAGTACACACATGTTCATACTATTGAACTAAACACTCTTGAACAGTGGCAAGGGTTTTTAGGGTACTGCAGTGAACAATCCTATTTTCTCTCAGAGAGAATATTTCAAAGAGATACTCGGAGAGAGGAAAAAAGAGGAGGGAAGAAGTAAGTATAAGAAATTAAGAAAAGAAGACTGAAATAAGAGGATCAGTAATGGTACAGAGAGAGAGGTAAAAAGCCTTATGGAGCAAACATCATGGTACCAAGATAGTAAATCGACCTAGGTTTCCTCTGGGTTCTCCAGGTTCCTCTCACTTACCAAAAAAACATGCAGTTTGGTGGATTGGCTACACCAAAGTGCCCCTTTTTGTGAATGAATGTATGCATAGTGCCCTGTGTCTCATCCAGGGTGTAATCCTGCCTCCTGGGATTTGTCTGGCTAAACCACTGAAGATTAATGAATGAATGAATGAATGAATGAATGAATGAATGAATGTTTTGTTCAAGTAAGGTTTTAGCCTGGATATGTATACATGATGACATTTTCTGCACATAATGGCAATGATTAAAAAGTAATCATGAGACTGATGGGGAAAATGGGTTGCCATCAACTTGAATTTTAGCACTTGTAACTTTAACATATTCTAAACATTCATACACAGATGATTTAAGAATAGTTTGACAAATGTATAGTGTATAAAAAGTAAATCGTTTCATCATGGTCACCAGACTTTTTTTTTTTTTACTAATAACTAACATTACTATCACAGGAAAGCCATTTTTGCCATAGTTAAGGTACCTACATCCCCACTCACCTACCTAGCTACCTACCTACCTACCAACCCACCTACCCATCTACTTACTTACCTACATACTAACCAACCAAGCAGACATAGTTTTTTTGAGGGTTAATAAAATTTAACTATTAATGAATTCAACTATCTATCTATCTATCTATCTATCTATCTATCTATCTATCTATCTATCTATTCATTCATCCATCCATCATTCTGTTTACCTATCTCCCTTGTTATAATATTTTATAGATGACAACTGCAATGCACCACCGTACAATAGGAGCCAAAGAGTGAGAGACAATTTAAATTTTATTGCACATGTGGGTAATATGTGTTTTGTCCAGTAGAGGGTAGCAAAATGGGCGGGGGTGAGTTAGGCCAATGACTGATATGATGTAGATCCCCCTCCCCCCAAGAACATTAAATGTGACTATAAACAGTTAAAAAGGGCAAGCTGTCATTCTTTAACAAATAACAAATTGTAATCATTGCCAAATAACTGTGGTACAATTGCACTACTTGTCCTTATAGCGCACAGTAATAGAAGGGATTTATTTATTTAACCGCTCTCTGTTGCACCCAGATGAGGATGGGTTCCCTTTTGAGCCTGGTTCCTCTCAAGGTTTCTTCCTCATATCATCTCAGGNAACTGAACTGAACTGAACTGGTATAAGCGGAATAACACACTTCATACCATGCTGCTATATGAATACAATCTATTTTGTGGTGGCAAAGGCCCTCAATAGATTATTTTCATATAACACCATGGTGCATGTTTAGGTGGAGAGTGATGATTCGCTGTGGCGACCCCTGAAGGGAAAAGCCAAAAGAAGAAGAAGAAGAAGAAGAAGAAGAAGAAGAAGAAGAAGACCATGGTGCATGTTACTCCTTACTTGAAGTTCTAAATATTTTCTTTCAAACAGTTAGTTCAAATATTACTAGTTCCACCTATCCTAACTACCATGGGAAAGTATGTTACACCTTGGATACATGTGCAAGTGCTGAAAATCTTTGACACTACACTGTATTTTTTACAGTAATGTACTGGTGACAAGGTTGCCAATAAAGTACATATGCCAATAAAGTAATTTACTGGCAACAAGGCTGAACATTTTCCTTTTACAATAACCAAGTGTAAACATATTTGCAGTTATATTTAGAACTGTAATATCTTACAAAGTATAAAATATCACATTTGTACATTTGCCTGATGCTATTTTTTTTAACAACTTACAATTAATGCATGATATTACTGAGCTAGTTGTTTTGCTCAAGGACCCAACCATGGCAGTTTGGCATTGCTGGGCTTTTAACCTGTAATGCAAAGCCTTAACCACTAAGCCACTATAACTATCACAACTTGCTTACATTGATTCAACCACTTCTAACACTGAACTAACTTGCACTAAAAGATTGCATTGAATCAGTGCAAGTTAGTTGCACTGATTGTGGTGGTTCAGTGGTTAAGGTTTTGAATTACACAACAGAAGGCTGTGTGTTCAAATCCCAGCAATGCCAACCTGCTATGGTTGTGCCCTTGAGCCCCTTAAACTTCAGCTCAGTTGTATCCTACCTCAAATTAATGTTGCTTTAAAAAAAAGAAGCATCAGCCAAATGAGCAGATATCCTGGATTATGTCTTATCTTATGCTATGTAAGATATTACAGTACTGTAAAATATGTTTACAGTTCTTTACTGTCATTTTTTAAAGTACTTTATTGACCACCTTGTTGCCAGTAAATTACTGTAAGATTTACATTATTTTTTTTTACTGTGCAAGTCATGTGGTGACCCACTATAAAAAGCCATCAGCTACTAGTCCCTTTACTTCTTCTCTCCACATACACATCAAGTGTTTTGAAGCTACCTGTATAAGAGCTTGTGACTATGGTCAGCGCTGAACTTGTCCTCCAAAGCTGCTTTGTAGTAGCTTATAGTAGCTTCAGCTAGCTATGCATTAGCTCCATGCTAACTTGTGTTAGCTTTGTGTTAACTTCAGATAGCATTCGGCTGTGAGTCAATTTAGCGGCACTAAGCTTGTGATCCCAGTGCGAGGAAATGATCTGGCACCCTGAGCTGGAACGTCTGCACCTTTGTGTATGGCCCCTCAGAGGAAGTTAGAGGCCATAGATAATGACCCATCAGTATAGGAAACGCTAGTAAATGCAAGAGCCCCTAGTACACAAGCCTTCCACTCAAGTGGAAACTGTTCCATGAGTAGTGTACACTTTGTCAGACAGACCTTGTGTGCTGCCCAGTGCCAAAGGTTTTAACCTTCCTGCAGGAACTGCTAGACAAAGGAAATGTACATAGCAGCCATTGCTGTGCATAGCAGCACTAGAAATGGGGTCTCACTGGGAGTTCATAAGCTGGTTACAGCCTGAATGGGGCAAGACATCTTAGTTGGTTATGCCCTCCCAAGAGTCCTCACATTTGTGTTGGATTCACTGAAACCCTCCCTTTATGAGCCTTTAGAGGTGACGCTAAAATGGGTTTCCTTGAAGACTGCATTCCTACAAGCAGTTACCACAACAAAATGAGTGAGTGACCTGCATGCCTTAGCAGTCCATCATGTCCAACATGCATGTACTGGTTGTCAGGAGTAACCCTGTGGACAAATCCAGAGATTCTGGCTAAGGTCTTATCAACCTTATCAATATTCTGTGAACTGTCTGGTTGCCTTGAGACTATCTCAAAGATCATCTCATGTTACCACATTGGCCTACATGCAGGCTGGGAATCAAGCCCCTGCTGTAACTAGTCACTCCAGGAGGAGCATTTCCTTTTTATGGGCAGCAATCAGAGTTGCCTTGTATTGTTAAAGATAAAATAAATAATAATGAAGTTATTTCTGGTTGTTATGGTGTAAAATATATAATATATAAAATTAAATGTAAGAAAAATTGGTTTAAAATTAGCAGTGTACAATGTGCATGGTAACTAGTAATGTATAACATGATTATAGATCAGAACTCACAGTGTGAAGTGCTGCACTATTTGTACATTAACACAGCACTACATCAACAAGAAAAACATTGTAGCCATAATATTTAGGTGTAGATTCTGCAGTAAAAAAAAGAGTGATGAACAGAAATTCATCACACATACACACAGTGACAAACTGCTCAACACCATTTGTCTTACATATTTCCTGCCTGCATTTAACATCTATCAATAGCTTGACATTTAAACTGTTAGAGTTGAGCAATGCATTATATCCCAAGGTCTCACTAATAATAATAATAATAATAATAATAATAATAATAATAGTCTATAATCTATTACAATACATTTAGCAATGACAGTTACTGACACTGGCATGTAAAAGTCATGGCATTTAAAAGTATATTTTGAGTTTTAAGCGGATTTGGGGGCACCACAGACCATTTCGTTTTAACCCTTTATTCTAGTGCACATTTTCTCCTTCCACATATTACCTTAGGCTTTTCTGTCTGCAAAAATAAACAGCAAACACAAATACCTCTCAGCAAGCCTGGGGGGTGGTTGTATGGAAAAACCTGAGCGAGAAAGGAGTGATAAAGAATGGTATCCACGCTTGAGTGTTTATTATTCTCAATAGTGAGACACCTTTGATAGGCTGCCTGCATGAGGTCAGGAGGTGATGACTTTGCTCTTTTTAGTTAGCAACAGGTTTTATAGTAGCCAGCCATTTTACTCAAACATTGCAAAATTTAGCAGAAAAATGGACAATTATTGGGAAAAATTCCTTAGAAAGAGTCCTTAAGAAGGCATTGATGTGAAAGCCTAGTAACTATGATAAAATATCTCCTCCGGCAACTGGAATCATTGGCAGAGAGTGGAAAACAAGTGGGCTTTGTGTCTGTTTATAAATGTCCACTTAAGCTTGTGGAATTGATTCTTTTGATATACTTTATTTTTCAATGGACTTGAAAATGGTGTGGCCCCAAGACCAAATGCAGTCCATTGACAAATGTTAATTGGTCTGTGGTTTCTCTCTTAGAATGTTGTCAGGAAGTGGCAGGAGGAGGCATATGCAAGTGCAGATAATATAGTATGTGAAGTACAAATAAAAACAATCAAAACTGTGAAAACATGAAGCATAAACATGAACAGTGTTGTAGTGAACAGCAGTTAAGATGGTATTCCATGGCCTAGTTTAAAACAGGGCCCCTCTCAATCTGCCAGGGTGGAGAAAGGTTTGGATCTTAGTGAACGAACATAAAGAAATCCCTGACATCATCAGATAAGCTGCTGAGACAACTGCCAGACACCTCTTACAGGGCAGAGAAGGAGACCCCCATCACCCACATCCGCATGAGGAAGGACTCCTCATTGGACCACAGGTTGACCCTAACCACCAAACTCATTCATAAGGTTTAGGCCAGCACTGCCATAAAAATCCCTTAGGACCTCTGGATGCAGCAGCAGTGGCTGAAAAAAAAGGCCACAAAGACCCATTAAGAATGCACATTTTTTCACATGGTATCATATGATTCATCACGTGTGATCATGCGCACCCTGCAGGCATGCTTCTTAGAATTTAAATTCATTTGTTGTGCTTCACACATTATCCTCCAGGTGGTGCAGTGAACAACACACTGTAGCTCAACACACAGTACATTGAAAAAATGCACTGTATGGTTGGTTAGATTTAAGAAAAAACATTGTGTAACATTTACATAAAAAATATTGTTTCTCATCAAAACATGATTTCATTGCTTAGGCTAAACTTAATTTAAACAAGTTTCTAATTACAAAACTCAATTATGTAATGTGAATGTGACAGTACAGGTACTATAACTATAGTATTTAAATTAACATGGCTAAAATGTGTGTGCTAGTGGTAATGTGCTTGTTGTAGAATGTAAGCAACCTAGGTTTGATCGTCAGCTCAGGTGAGAGTGCGGATTTGTTGATTTTTTTTTTTTCCAATGTAGAAAGTCTATTTGTTTGTTATTACATTATATATTTAAAACAGAATTAACATCATTCTCTGATAGTGTCTGATAATTTGTTAACTACACTCTTAATGTCGTGATTTTGAGAAAACAAAATATCCACAATAAAATATGAATAAAAAATAACCTAATAATGGACACATAGTAATATGGACATTGGAAAATCTATTTCCATGTGCCTACATGAGTGTAAATGCAGCGGATCATTATTTTATGTGCTTTGTAAAGGTACAATTCATTGTACTCTCTGCAGGTATTCATAAATATTACTCAATTCAGTGCACCGATTTAAATATTACTCGATTAACAGTTGTGAGATACAGTATGGAGTCACAACTGCAGAGTTGCCAACTCTCACCCATTTACGAAGTCTCCAGCCAAAAAACAAGTGCTTGTGCTGTTTCGTGTGCTTAAGAGATGCTTTTCTCCAACATATAACTTACATTTTACTCTTATTTTATATAATCTGTGAATATTATGTAAATATATTAAAAGTCATGTGCATATTTCCAATTCTCAAAACAATGTGTCATAACAGCAACCGAGTCGTTGTTAAACTTTAATGATGCGCCTGCATGTGTGTCAAACAGACAGAGTGAAAGAGAGAAAAGAGCGCAATATGTTAGACTAAAATATGCATTTTGATCAAATATTTGTTGTTGGACATCAAATTTATGCAAGGAATGTTTTTTTTTTTTTTTAATAAAACAGTAACTGTAATTCTACCACCAGTTAACACTTTGATAGTGCTTTATGAAAATGAACAGAAATGTACAGAAATGAAAAGCTCCCAATCAAAGAATTCAGTGGATAAAGATGTGGAAAGACATGCACAATGAACACAACTATAGCTCATGATAAGAGATGGTGGAAGGAGAAATTAGCTATTTAACTTTTTTCTAGAGTAAAATGTGTTCAATTAATACCAATGCAAATATAGTTGCTATGCAATTTACTTATTAAAATAAGTAAAACGGATTAAAAAACAATGTGCTTTAAAATTACCTTCGTAATGACTTCCGGTTGGGCTGCGAAGCAACATGGCAGGTTAAGCTGCGAGCTCCCTTAAGTCAGTTTTAAAACTCCGCTAAACTCGATTTTGGCAATTTATGTGTGCTGAAAGGGACAAAATCTAAAGCTAAAAGAAACCCCGAAAAGCAAGGCAAACACTTTAATAGAACAGAGATAGACAGCATGCAAGGAGTAGAAGATGGCGATCAGGAAACTACAGACTCTTTATGCGCGGGTTTAAACAGTATAAGTAAGCAGATCCGGGAATTTCGCAGCGAGCTGAAAGTGGAGCTCGTTAAGTTTAAAGATGAACTCAAGACTCAGATTGATCAATCAGAAATGGCACTAACAACACAAGAAATAAAGGAACAAAATGCAAAGGTTGAGGCTACTTTGTTGTGTGTTGAAGAAATAGAGTGTTGGAGCTCTGAGACTGATGGCCTACTACATGATTTTACACAAGAACACAAAAAGATTTGACTGACCTCGAATCGCGGTCCAGAAGGAATAACCTGTGCATTTTCGGAGTGACAGACGATGTAGAGAAGGAGTCTGTTACTCAGTTTGTTGAAGAACTCATCCGGAGAGAACTCGACATTGACACAGACTATCAAATTCAGCGGGCACGCAGGGCTCTGGCACCGAAGTCTAAAGCAGATGAACAATACAACACGAAAGAGAAGGTCCTGAGTAAAGCTTGGAAGAAGAAAATGACCACATTCGGAGAGCAGAGAGTTTTCTTCGATCATGATTACCCTTACGCTGTGGTGCAGCAACGCAAGTCTTATGTTAAAGCCAAGAAAATCCTGAAAGAAGCGGGGATCCGCTTTCAGACCTCATTTACTAAGATGGGATAATGGAGTGAAAACGTACAACGAAGTGAAAGAAGTGGAGAAAGATCTGCACGATAGACGATATTAAAGTGGCTGAATTCGAAGATGTAGATGGACGTCCAACGTTACTGGAATGACTCGAGGCAAGGAAAAGTTCAGCATGGCAGCTGGTCACCAGAAAGCGGATAGCAGAGGCAAGCAGAAGTGCATGGAAATGGTTCGGATTTTCGACGAAAGAACCCGGTTAATTTGTAAGAGACCCTCTATATGACGACGTGAACAAGGGACTAATACATTAAGTCAAGGGGAAACAATGAACGTGAGTGATGACCAAAATTTACTGTATAAAATAATTTAAGTAATACAGTAAGGGGCTTTTATGGATATGCTTGACTTACGGGAGACCTGGACATTGAAGAAAATATATCTGGTATGGGTGCAATAACCTATAATAGGTGGCACCTCATATCTAGAAGAGGGCCCTCTGTTCAGCTGAGGCTTTCCCCCTCTATGGAGACAGAGACTCAAAACCCTAAGTTGTGGGTGAACATTCCCAAATGGAGGTCAGTTGATATCCTTTCAGTTCATTTAAATTGTTTTGATTTATGTAAAAGTTGTTTAGTTGTTCATACTTGTTCAAATGTTAGCCAATGGGATTGTCACTATCCCTTTACTGCATGGTGTTGCCATATGGCATCTATTAATTTATCTCCCATTTTTTGTATAGACAATAATACAAAACTACTTTTTTCTATGTAACTAGAAAAAGGGGGTTTAATTTTGACATTACAAAAAAAACACCATGTCACATGACTAGGAAGTGCTGTTTGCACTTACTTTTCTGCAAGCACATGGCATGGTGAGGGTCATCATTA